>JAODKF010000049.1:2999566-3017603 GCA_026779585.1 Mormyrus proboscirostris
GTTATTGTTATTACATGCACTATATTATTATTACTCTGTCGTTATTGTTATTACATATACCATATTATTATGACTCTGTTGTTAATGTTATTACATGCGCTGTATTATTATTACTCTGTCGTTATTGTTACTACATGCACTGTATTATTATTGTTCCGACTTACCTACAAATTCGACATAAAGACAGAATGGGAGGACTGCCTGTATTGCATTTAACCTGTTACACCACAACCTCATTGTTTACTTTAACAGTAGAGGGCAGTGACATCATCAAGGCTGAAGCATCCCCACATCAAGGCTGAAGCATAAAAAGGTACCAAGGTAATAGGACTTTGGGTCCAGCGCAGGACGCGAGCGGCGTTTGCAGCAAATTTCTGACAGGTGGTGCTGAGGGCACCCGGGGCCAGCTCAGGGGGGCTGGACCTCATACCCTCACATGTGGCAGGCAGCATCCTCATCTATTATCCATGATGGCCCAAAGCCTCACCAGCGAGCTCATCTGACAACAGCCAGGCCTTTTCAGCTACAAGGAAAATGAAAATCTGCCAAGGGATGATGGCTCTGACACCCGTGCCCTGTCCGGCTTTTATCCACAGCTATCCAAGTGTTTCCATCTCAGGTTCAATGTCCTGTGTGAGGTTCCACTAAGGCCTGGGAGTTTTAAACACACAGGGCCGGACACATCCTGATGCTTATTGAATGCTTGTCGTGTCTTTGTTTACCTCAAGTTCTCCTCTCTTATTCCAATGGGCAAAAAACCTCTTATACCATGTTACCTGAACATGAGGTACATGTAAACATGGGAGACTTCACTGGTGAATGGTTTTCTAATTTTAAGATAAAAAGTGTACTGGGAGCTGGCGGGGGACAGAATCACAGCCAGGGGGCGGTATTAACCTCATCGCCGGCATATCCACGACGATCGATCACCAGCGCCAGGTTCACAAATCCATCAACTAATGAGTGCCAGCTGAGCGGCATTTCGTCGAGTCAGAGGTTTCGTTTTAAGCTGTTCAGCGGGAATGTTTGGGTTCGTCTTTCTTTTGTGCTGTCATGTTGAGTAATAAAGTCCTTACATCTCACTGTCTCGCGCTCCCATCTTGCTCTGGGGCACCAACCCACAACATTTCAACATCGCGCCGCCGCAGCGCAATTCCTGATAATAAATCAGCATAACTGGAAAGGACAACATGATCTGCTGCACACAAACAAAGCTAGTCGGAGGTTCCCTGCAGATAATGTCCTGATAGAAATTATATTGGGTTTTTTTGTGCATCCTTTCCTAAACCAGAGACCCCCAAATGAAAACAGAGCAGAGCGAGAGACCCCCCCCCCAACCACTAATGTGTGATCGCTTAAGTAGCTGGGAATTAAGGTCTGGATTTTCGTTTTGAGCGAATATTTAAAATTTTTGGGGGGTAGCATAAACCGGATGATAATACTGGCATTTTGGTCATTTCTGAAACATCGCAATGGACGCCACACAGCCATGTCCCATGGAGGGGAGGGTTATCATTTACATTTTCTGTGTTTCTATACTGAGATATAATTTGCATTCTTGGCCATATTCGAAGAAAACACTGGAGGTTCGTATTTTACCCAAAACCCCCAAAAATCTGTTGGCTGTTTTTTAAAACTGACACCGGTGTCTGAACCGGCTCCCAGAGTTACAAAACCTTTTACGTCATCAGGTATGTTTAGACTTGCCTCCCTAGCATCCCCACTGCTTGTTATGCCCAAAGAAGGTGTTACCCTACCAGATCTTCCTCACAGAGGCTCTGTTGGTAAACAATGCGCTGTAATCATACATTTTATCATCATAAGCGAGTGAATGTTACTGGCTAACGAGGCAGAAGGAGGTCCTTTCGGTAAGTGCATCTAAATAGTTAGATTTCAGTTATTTACTCTATCCAGGAGACCTCAGAGGTTTGAGAAGTTCAAGAAGAACTTTTTCAGGCTTACTGTGGGGCCTGCTGGAGCAGCAGCTTCAGGCAGGTGAGGTCCCCCCTCGCCGCAGCGTAGTGAGCAGGCAGAGCACCGCAGGCCGTCTCCTGCTCCGCTCCATCCCCGGTCGAGAGCAGCCACTGCACCACCGCCGCATGGCCGAAGCGAGCCGCTAGGTGCAGGGCGGTGGCCCCGGAATCGTCCTGCTCCTGCAATGCATGTACCTGCCCTCCGTCACGTGCTCTCACGCACCGTGCTGCTCCCCCAGAACCCCAGCCTACTGACCTTAGCGTCGCAAATCCCATTGCGCACCAGCCACTGCAGCTCCGCCACGTGTCCAGTGGCGGCGGCGTCGTGGGCAGCCGTGGCCCCGTTCGCCGCCCGCGTATCACCGGCGAGGCCGGCTTCGCCCACCAGGAAGTGGAGGCTGTCCAGTCTGCCGCACCGGGCGGCGTGATGCACGGGCGTGGCTCCCTGGGGGTCCGTGATCTCCTGGGTCAAGCAGCCCGCAGCCAGGAGCCCCCTCAGGGCTGTCAGGTCACCGTCACGGGCCGCTTGGATAGCACTGTCCAGCACCATCATCCCGCAGTGCATCGGCCCAGTGTGGGAAGCGGGAGGCAGGCCCCGAGCACTGCAAGGCGATACCCTCGCGACAGCCGGCAGGTGAGGCTCACCCAGAGACCGGGGGGAGGGGCAGCCAGGGGGGCAGATCAGACCACATGGACAATAGCAGCATCAGGCACGAATGGCCACCGTTAAAAAAGCCCCCCCCCCCGATATTCCGAGAAACAGGGGCTGCCTGAGCACCTGCCAGAAGACCAGCAGACCTGTGGAGGGTCAAGTAATAGGAGAAGATACATCTTAAAGACCAGATGTATAGCAGACAGACAGGGAATACAAGGGTTCTTTGCATGTAGGTATCAAACGATCTTTTTTGTATTCCTTCAGGAGTATATGGTACAAAAAACAATCGCTTCACAGGATGCACACTGGATTTTGCCATTGTTCTGACCTTGTTTTTCGTATACACCCTTACAAAAGAGTTTCTGTAATCAAAGCAACGCTTTCCAAACTTCCACAGTACTTGTGGCACAGATGTCAGCTTTATAGCTCGGTTTTGAAAGAGTTCATATGTTTTGATCTTCTTTGTGGGCAGTTTAAAGAGACAACTGGGAATTTGTGCCATAAACAGCTCGTAACTTGCATTCGTTACACTTTAGAGGTCAATAATATTACATGTAAGGGTAAATTTGCTTCGAAGTACACATGGAAAAAGACTGTCATTATGTACATCATAGTAAACAATACAAATATCCTCCCGCAACAATGCACAAAGGACGAAACATGTCCCTTTGGTGATCTACATGAAAGAGCCAGTACGTCTGCAGTGAAAGGAATGCATTATTCATTATGTATGCTGTCATTATTCGAAACAGCAGGCCGGTATTCCTTGGGTCCACCAGCCACAAAGTGTTCTGGGTTTAGTCGGATCCTTTGTCCCAGACCCCCGTTTGAAGCCACATCACCAAAGCACTCCATGATGTTAGATATGACATTTCATAATGGCGTTCTTTTGACCATGCAGAGTAACCTCACATTTCTGTTATTATTTAATTTCTTTCGTTAAATTTCCCGTCTTATTATACAGGGAGAACTCAGATTACTTGTGAAAAAATGGTTTGGGTCAGAGGAAGTGATATTAGACATGAAACCTATGCATCTGATACCAGTCATAACCGCGCCGAAATATAACATGGGATTAAGTGCACAGTAGAATAAGATATAGCACAGTAAAATAAGACTGACTGTCCCGGTGAAACACTGAGCGAAAGTGTGTCTGCGTTTGTCTGGAGAGGATCTCAATCAACAAGTGTGTATTTCATGTTTTTATATCTCCGGAAGCTATGAAAAAACATAGCGCCTTAAAATACTGCATCTTTTTTCACACTGGCCTATTATTGATTATGAAGGGCTCGTTATCTTTTCAAGACTCTCAGATTACTAACTCCATGCCAACACAAAATTCGTTGTGCTTAAGAAATATCCATACTCGCAGAATTCATCAATAGGCTTCAGATGACTCCCACACAAGCGATGGCATTTCTTAGCTAAAACTGCGAAAAAAGACACAACAGAGACACAGAGCTGTGACACAGGAGACTGGAGCGGTGTTGCATAAGTTTCACATTTATTTAATATCCGACAATGTGTTAAGTGTACACAACATCTGAAGACTCCAACACTCCAACACTCAAATAGTCTGAGACACGGAATAAACTACTGCCCATTCAGGATGGTAGAAACGGGTTAGAGCGATATAATACACAGTCCACAGCAATCATGTTTATATACAGAGCAAAATAAAAAAAAAATGAGAAAAATGATAGGAGTATGATGACGATGCATTTAGTTTACAGAGTTAAGAGGAAGAAACCTCTGAGAGAGGCTCGTATAAGGAGGCACAGAACTACGTGTGGGATGAAGAGGAAGAGGGGATTTTAAAAAGTGCAGCGTCGATACATCTACTGGGGTGCACTAGGACTGAGGCGGAGGCTCCCGGAAAAACCGGGGTGGGGGGTGATGGAGAGTGGCGTCTACGTAGGCCCAACATGCTTGGCACCACCTCCAAGGGGCTCTGGCACCGCTGGGGCGAGAGCCCAACTAAAAAGCGAAACGTTTTCCCTCTAAAATACCTTAGATTTGGTCTGAGGGACTATTTCTTACCCGGCTGGTTGAAAAAAGCACAGATCACAAATGGGCCCGTCGCAGCCCCTTTAATCAAATGGGCCACAAGCACTGAGATGTGGGGGTCGACTGTCCGACGGGCGCGGCCACACACTGCCCCCACCCAAACCGAAACAGGCCACAAGAGTTAGCTCCAAAAAAAATATACAGCTGCAAAGACACGAGGCATGTCGTTGTCCCCTGTGTGGGGGTAGAAGGACGTTCTGGGGAGCTGCTCCGAATCCCAGTGTTCCTGACCGGTGCAACAGGTGTAGCTCGTTAAATATTACAATCGTGACATAGGACATCGCACACGCTGTAGTAGGCTGACACCGGGGTGAGTACTGGCCTGCAAACTAAAACCACTTATTAAGTATTAAGTACTGCAGGTCTCACACCATGTCATTATTAACATAAGTACAGGGAGTCAACTTGAATGCTACCAGTTCGTTAAATGAGCTTTTGTGACCGTTTAAATACCCACACCACGCTACTGTACACATATTTCAAAGCAAAAACAAACATTCAGGCAAATTTGAGCTTAAAAAGGTGAGCGGTCTTAACAGGATGGTCCAACAACTGAAATCTACCCCTAAATTCAATGGCCTGTGCTAGCGACACACCGTCTCCCGGCAACTGTAAATGATACAAAAGCGTGAATAAAAACTTATGAATCCTCATGCTTTTGAAAGAAATGTCCCACCAAGTCTTTTAATCATATCTTAAAAATGAATGTCTAGTTTTGCACAGGAAAGGTCTAGATAAACTTCCTCCATGCATCTGACTTAATATCAGTCATGCTGACTTGGATATCCCATGGTGCAGTGCTTTCTGTTATCTCTCTAAACATGCTCTGTAGGTTGGCTGGCCCAAGGCATGTCCAAATACCCAGTGCTGCTGGGAGATCACATGACTCATACCAGATGACATCAGTGTCACTATGGAAACATACAGGCAGCAATTCTCAAGATATACCAATGGTTGGTTGGCCAAGGGCATGTTTGCACAGTAGAATGCAGCATGTATGTTTGTATGACACTTGGGATATCCAAATACACAACATTACTGTCTGAGCTTCCTGCTGAGATCTCAAAAGTCGACAAGATAGGAACAACAATGCCCTTAACCAGTCATTTCTCTTTTTTAAAGCCGGAGTACTTCTCTAGACCTTCAGAATAAGCAGTTTCAGTTCAGAATTTGGACAGTCAGGTGATGAAAAGGAAAAGGGAAAGACACTGCGAGGGGGTTCTGGTAGGCGGCATCTTTCTGGGAAGCTTTCCAATAAAACAACAAAAAAATGGTACATTCAGCCGAATTTTGTAGGAGGAAGACAACACAAAAACTCTCCAACGCATTAAAAAGTGAAATGGAACACCAAGACGTACAGGCCAAAGAGTTTAAGGTGGGAAACACGGAACCATGAATGCTGGCTCCCCCCATTCTCAGAAGTAAAGACGAAGCTGATGATGTGTCCCTAGCGTAACACCAGTAAGTAGCTGTCTAGATTTGTAATTTATACAAGTTACTTTAAGATACGCTAAAATTGCATTTGCAACTCAAAGACTCCAAAGAGGCACAGTAAGTGCATTACATCTACACTATATTTTACAGAAAAAAAAATGTGTACATTTCTCTGTCAAAGAGAAGACAGGCAAGCAGTAGAGATCACACCAGCAGAACGTGTGTTGTCCCAAAAGCAATGCTCATGGCGTGACCAAAAGGGTTGGCGCTACCCAACGGATTTCATTTGCAGGTACACATTTACTCACAGGTTTTTACCAACCTAAATACCTCCATTGTATCTTATTTTGTGCATGAAAAGGGAGAGTAAAGGATGCAACGCCACACAATGCCAGTGATTTGTCAGTACCTGGAGGGGAGGGGCTTTTAGTCAAAATAATTAATAGTAATGTCTGTTTTATCCGGCGTCAAAGAAACCCAAGAGCTTGAAAACTATTTCGGACTTTGTGAAACAGAAAAGACTAGCAGAATTTAGTTTATATACTTAGAGATGGACATTCCAGGTCCAGAAAGTAAAAATCAACCAACCAGTTCAGTGCTCTGTGACTGGTTGGTTGAAACAAAATCCTGGTTTGGGTTTTTACTTTCTGTACCTGAAATGTCCATCTCTCTATATACTCAGCATAGCAGCCAAAACGATCTTCACTTATCCTACCCTTTTTTGGTTAAGTTAACTTACGGAAAGTCATGACAGAAAGTGCTATATGCAGAAAACGCTTCATAGGTCAATAAAAATATAAACAACTCTCTAAATAAATAAATGCTTGTATAAATTAATGCGGTTAAATAAAAATCTGACAACACAAACGAGAGACCAGACTCATGCACGACAAAGACAGGGGGTGTTGATTTTAAAGGTCTTAAAAAAGCTACCAAATAGCATAACGGGATAACCGGAGGTGCTAACTGGTGTCATCAATCATCGGTAATGAGACACTATTGTATACTAGTGAGCCCGAAAGCAGTTTTGTCAAAAGATACTGATCCTTCTGCCTGAGTGAGTTGAGCTGGGCAAAACAACGCAAGTGTTTCCCAGGGAACACAAATGTTTCTGTTGGATGTCAAGTACGAAGTCTAACCCCATGTCGCCGCGAGAAACCGAGTCTCTTGGGAAATTCACACACAAATACTTGATGTTTACCGACTTCGACTTGACAAAAGCACCTATGAAGTTATACATTCTCATGAAGAGAGCGCTTCTGTATGCACTCTTTAAGGTAGCTGAGGTGCCGGAGGTGGGGAAAGACAATCACTTTATCCCAGATTCATCAAATTAATATACACACTATTGTGGGGTGAAAAGACATTGGGGCTCATTCTCTGTCAATACATAATATGTGAAAGTGTGTATGAACTGTTGCAAGAGTTCCATGTGGAACAGACACATTCCATACCAGCATCCTGTGCTCCCCTGACTCCTTAAGTTTCCTTATTCTAGGACCTTGAAGTCCCCATAAACTAAGTTTAAATAACTGGCCTATAAATGACAGTGCCAGAAGCAAGATACACAGCAAAGATGGAGGCCTTGCATTCAGTCTTGTTTTGACCATCAAGTTTGATCATCAACTGAGCATGTGCGGGTACAGGCAGCTTATAGGTGTGGGGGGGGGGGTCAGGGGGGGGAATTTTGGGAATGTGGGAATGGTGAAGGGGCTGAAATAGCATGGTAATGGGTGTTAAGTCAGGTGATCTATATACATGGTTAGTCTTTATCAATCTGTTTGAGAAAACTCGCTGTGGGCTGAGGAAGCAGAGTGACATCACATCCTCATCTGTCCAGATCTTCTTCTGGAAAGTTTTGATCTGGAAACAGAATAAAGAAAAAACATTTCAATGAGCTGAGGTGATGCACGGGCGACTCGAATTTCAGCCATCGGTCGCAAAAATGTTTCTCACGCGAGCTCCGGCGGGTTATAGCAATTTCGTAAGTTAAAGTTTGTAGGTTGAAATGCCCCCGGGAGAGAAAACATCTACTGTAATGTGAGGTGTAACCGCCCATAAAAGTCCATAATTAATGCGACACCATCACCTTTTGCCATTCAGGCTTCTCATGCAGGGCCGGGTTAATTACCTGATGGATCCGGCGAGGAGAGGGTTAAACGCGTACAGCCAGTCGTGCATTTCTTTATCGTTGCTGGCCTGAAGCAGTATCCCACGGTGTTCGGTGCACACTGCAAACGTATTGGCCGTCTGCGAGAAAAAGCATGTGGTCTGAGTTTATAAGACAGGCACGATGGTCTTTGCTGAAGCCTGACAAGCAGGAGACCTAACAGCAGCACCAGAGTAACTAAAGAATCTCTTGTCTGGACTCTGCTAAGAGCAAGACTACCATCTCAGCACAAGTTCATTGAGCTTCTTTACACTTACAGACAGGAAGGTTGGAGTCCAGCCTTTGACTAATGCCAGTTGTTCTCCTACTGATAAAGGGACCCACTGACCCAACTGGTAAAATGGCTAAATCTCTCCAAAGACTTGGCCTAGCTGCTCATCTCCTTTCAAGTCCTCTACATTTATTTGTCAGATGCTTTTGTCCAAAGGGCCATTCGTGTGAAGGCGAGGATCGCTAACAAGCATTCTACTGTCAAGGAGCCAATTCAGCCAAACTTCCAATGGGTGACTAAGTGCTGAATAATTGAGGCAATATGAAGCGCAATTTTGCAGCCATCTGAAGCTGCAGAGGCATCAGAACCAGCAACTCTAAGAAGCTGAACAGACTGATTAGGAAGCCTGGCGCTGTGCTGGTAATGCTCCGGAGCTCCCCCTACAGGTGGCTGTGGAGAGAAGCATGCTGCACGAGCTCCTCAACATCATGGACAATATCACACACACCCTACACAACCAGCTGGTCAGACAACAGAGTGATTTCAGTGAGAGACTCTTTCAGCTCCGCGAAAGTCCTTCCTGCCCACAACAGTAACCATCTATAAATAACTCCTCTCTGCGTCGGAAGAGCTAGTCTCCTCCACAATGCACATGCACATTAATTTTGCACATTAAATACACTATTTTATAGACTGAGATATACTAAAGGTGTAAGTTAGCATAGTAGTAGTATAGTGGATTTAACATATTTGAACAAATATATTTTTTTAATATGTAATGCTGTCTTTAGTTTACCTTTATGCCTCCTGTCTGTGTGTTTCTCTCAGTTATGGGAGCTGCTACTACAACACAAAATTTCCCTTTGGGGATAAATAAACTACTCTGAATCTGGTTCTGAATCTGAATCTGAATCCGAACTACACAAACACTGCTTGGAACATAACTTCAGAAAAGCCGTAGAAATTTTGTATCACCCAAGAGATGGTGGGTTTCAACTGGATTCTAATGAGAAATATAAGAACAGAACATCCAGTGATACCCAGGGAAGCTACTTCACTGAAACAGTAAAAAAGGAGAGCTGGTGGAAGCCAGCAGTAGGATGTGGTTACTTGAGATGTTTCCAGATGAGATAGGTGTATATTCGGCGAGCTTACCTTCAGCATGGCCTGCTGGTCTTCGCTGTACTCCACTTGTGCAGAGGACAGGTTAAGGATGGCTCTCTCCACAGTGTCCTTCTCCGTGTTGTAGATGTAGACGTAGGGTCGGCGTACCACAACGTAGCGCTTCACCCAGCCGTTCGTGTGGGGCTCCAGAAAGTTCAGGTAACCCTTCTTGGATACGATGGGGCTATGGATCACACAAGGGGTGATTCTCAATACCGAGAATGAAAAAGGGTACACTTCTGGTCTTGGCAAGAGCGATCTTGCTAGCTTGCCTCCCAAGAACGAACTTGGGGCACAATGAATCGTGGGACAAGGGGCAAGATTGACATACAGGGATTTTTACTGCCCTCTGTATTTCTGTTCTTGAGTATTGGACCTGGTCTTCGCCGATGGATGATGATGTAAAACAGGTACACGAGAACACAAGTACGGTCAAGTACGCATATTGGGAAACACCCAAGGCCTTGGCATGAGCCAATAATCCCCAACAACCTCTATGAACCTCATTCAGAAAACAAAAACTTGGGGCAACTTTACTAGAGAAATTCAGGGGATGTTCCTTTGTGGCCATTATATTATGTTCACTGCACTATATCCCTCACTTAAGAATACAACAAAAAATATTCACTTTTGGTTTATTTTTGGGTTCTTGTGAAAATGGCAAACAACCGTTTCATGGACCATTTCATTTTTCATTTAATTTGGCAATGAATTCCAGTCTCAAACTAATTAACTCCTTACTGTCTGGTTTTTATACAATGTAATTAAAATACTCATCAATTCACTTTTATTTTGCTTAACATCATTACAATTAAAGTCACCGACCTGACACGGATCTCCTGGATGTCAGGGACAAATGTGCGAACTCTTGTTTTGGACTCCAGGCCACCACTGGGGGATTTCTTCAGATCTGCCTCCAGGAGTGGGTCGAATTCAGGGCTGAGAGAGCGGGAGTGCAGTTCTGGGGTTCTGGAGCACACAGACAGGATCAGACAGCATCAGTACTGCAACCAGAATGACCTCCAAACTAGTGCACCAAGTGGACCCGCGACTGTACTTTAGTCAATGACTGACCTGGGCTCAGCATTGCCATAGTGACCATCGACCAATGATGGGCAGGTAGAGGAAGGCGTCATAGTGCTCAGGCCAGAGGCAGAGGAATCCCTCAGGAGTGTCACCGACATCTCAGACAGCTGAAGATACAAAAAGCATCACGTCAGGCTTCAGACACGTCACCAGACACAGACAGCTCAGAATAAGTAACACGTTTCAGTCTAGTTCAAGTATTTCCTAGAAATTTAAAGCAGTCCAACTTTCCATGGCCTGACGTGGCTGATGACAAACATTCATTGACAAGACTGTAAAAGTCTATCAAATCATCAGGCATAAATTTTAATATATGTAAGAGAAAATAAAAGCATGATTCAGCAAACATGAATGTTGAATGCTGAATCATTGGTTGAATGTTGGCTGCGTATTGGATGAATGTCGACTGAACGCTGCCCAAATGTTGGCTGAATGTTCCATGAACATTATCTGAATGATGACTGAACATTGACTGAACGTTGCCAGGATGATGCCCAAACACTGGCTGAACGGCACCTGTTGTATCACCTTGCTTTCGCTGGCGCTGACGCACACGTGACTGTAGTCCCGATTGAAGGTGTGAGTGAGCAGCTTCAGACACTGCGGGGACAAGGGCGGCGCAGAGAGATCAAGGCTTGGCCCACACTGGCGCCATCACCAGGCCAGGGAGCACCCGCCCACGCTTACCTTGGCGGCCAGTTCCAGCTGCCGCTCGCTGGGGGCGTTGGGCACCGAGCTGGGCCCGGACAAGCTGCTGTCGGCCGAGGACTGCGAGGAGTCGCTCAGGTCATCACTGCCACAGGAGGACAGGGAGTCCTGGCCCAGCATCAGGCTGCTCTCCAGCTTCTCCCTCAGGAGCAGGTAGTGCCGGGTCTTCTCCACCTGGAACACAGATGCACATTGCTGTGATCCGTCAGACACACAAACGACCAGAGGTGATTCTAATAGGGGTCAAAATTCATTCAGAGGGGCTAACCTTACCATTAGCCAATAATATGTTTTGAATCGCTGAGTGACAGGGGATGGGGCCAATCAGCTGTCAGCCTCGCCCCTGTATACGCCCCTGCACCTACACACACTGGCATTACAGTATACAGAGTGTAACGCTAACGGTAACGATAATAACCTCCTGCAGCAGACTGAGCTTCTCCAGCTCCCACTGATGGTCCAGGATGAGGCTGTCGCTGCGAGGCCGCCAGCCGGCCAGGTTCTCCTCCCCGCGGACGTAGGCCACAGATGTGTCGAGGACCCTTCTGCGCCTCCTCTGCATGCCTGAGGGAGAGATGCGGCTGGTGAGGCACGAGACGTTGCACCGCTTGCCAGAAGGAATGTGCCGCAGATGGCGTGGAGGTTATCACCTGGGCTCCCGGCATCTGCCAGGTGGCATAGGCTGAGCTCGTACACCCCGGTGACACGGTTGCTAGAGGCATGAATGACAGGAGACAGGTGCTCAGTTACTGGTTTCAGGCATAAAACTCACAAATCATGTATTTGCACGCAACCTGTTAGGAGACAGGAGTGGATAATGGAAACTGGAATGGCAGGGGCTCACCTCTCGGATGCCTTCAGGCCGCCGCTGCCAAAGAGGTTGCGGATCGACCGAGAAGAAGGAAGTTTAGCATCTCGGGAGTAATATACCATGCAGAAATCTTTGGTTACCACTGTTGGCTGGGTGCAGTTCTCCATCTGGATTGGGAAACGACAATGGCAATGTTAGCAAATAGCTGTCCGGACAGCCTTCCCCTGACGTCCGGCGCGTGAGTCACCTCAAGGTAAGCAGACAGGGTCATGTATATTTTCTCCCCGTAAGGAGTGACGCGGTTCAGCAGCAAGGAGTTGTGCATGGAACTGTCCCAGGCTGCCTCAAAGCGGTAGAAGGTCCTGCAGAACATTGCAAGGAGAGGCTTGTTATGGATGCATCACTGTGGCAACGCTGCCTCGCCAGGCGACCCCCAGTCAGATCTATGGTACATGCTTAGGGTCCGGCGTCACGCGATTCATCGAGACGCCAATGTTAGAGTGAAGAATGTCACTGACATTATGGGATAAAAAATTAAAGATAGATATTAAGATATTATGGTTTTAGAGTATGTCTGTGTCGCCACATTGAATCTGGCCACATTTTATCACATGATGCAAACATTCGTTAGATGAACAAATAAAACCAAATTCAATGTTTAACAGAAACGATGCACTTCGTTATGAGGATGTGAAATGGCCGTTTGCTCCAATCACGACCGTCGGCAACAAAACTGCTGCACGCGTCAGAGACACCAATTTCTCCAGGAATTTGGACATTTAGTATTCATTTGGCTAAACGCACCTTAATTAAATTTCATTACTAAACCGTAATTACCGGACGAAATTGCCCAGAATTGTCCGGAATCCTAATCAAAGACCCGTCGATCAATTTCAGGAACTTTAAAGCTGCATCGTGGCTCAGTTTTCATGAACAACATGAAGTCGTGACACCAGATGACATGAAAACTGGAGCCGGGGTGGTGGGAGCCCGCAGCCACATGCGACTTGCCTTCTACTGGGTGACACTACTGGCAAAAACAAAACGGAAAGAGAGCGCTGGTGCACAAACAGAAGAACGAGGGGAGCGACTGAAGAGAGACGTGGAAGGGAAGGAAGGACAATAGTGACAGATACCTATGGTCAATTCCCAACGAGATGCTGTGGGAGAGAAGGGATCAGCATAAGAATCAAAGCTGAGAGACAGGAAGTACATTTGGCTGTGGATATAGTCCTACAGCCGTTCAAGGGTCGCTCTACATCAGCGCTTCTCAGTCCTGTTCCCGCAGGACCCCCGGGCCAGAATGTTTCAACCCCACCTTAATCAGGCTCAGCTGGTGCCTAATAGGCGAGTAATGACTGTGCTAGTCTGAACGCAGTGTGGGTTGGAATTCTGGCGTGGGGACCTCCGGGAACAGGATTGACAAGCACTGCTCGACCTGAATTGGAACTCCCCATCTTCGGAGCGACATGGGAGGTCTTACACCCCATACCTGACACGCCATTTATGAAATGCGACATCTTTAGACATTTAGTCAGGATCTTCCTGGTCTAAGAAGGTAATAAGTTAGACTTTGGCAATAATCACCATGATGTCTTGATTGCAATAACATAAGTGCACATTCACCAAGTGGTCATCACCCTGGAAGAGCCTGGTTACAGGTATTCATCATCAGCTTCTGGCAGTGAATCCCGGGGCACCCTCACAGCTCTTAGAAAGACCCCCATAACTCAGAGATCCCTGTACGTTCTGTATTCATCATATGCTCTTCTGATCTACAGCTTTTTCTGATCTTGATGTTACTCTGAGTGACAGCATGGAAGCACCACTAGCAGAATAATGGTGAACATCCACTTGGTGTATGTGCACTTATGTTAATGGAATCAAGACATTAAGTTATTACATCCGGTTAAGCAGATTAAATAAACTGAAATGCTCTTTGTGCTTCTTACGTAATTAACACTGTGTTCCGTTGCCAAGAAAGTGATGGACAGTATTCTGTAAGGGATATATTGGAAGTATAATGTTTTGAGGATTTTTGACGCCTATGAGATTCCCACCAAATGTTGACTGCAGTAAAACTACATAACTTTTTGTCTTCTTTGCTCCAGAAAATAAGATTGTGGATATATAACGTAGTAAATTTTCGGTGAATAATGGTCGTACAGCAAAGATGTGCTTTTTCATGATTGATCTCCTCCTTCTCTCAGTGCGAATTCTGACTGTTTCTCTGAAAACAGCCACCATGCCAGCCCACTGACGCTCTGCACCTCACATGAATATGAATTTGGCTGCATTCCAATATGCCCCACGGTCAGACGAATGACAGATGCCATCTGCAATATACCGGTATTTACATCTACATTTTTAGTACAAATTCATTCCCTGCTCCAGCTGCTGCTTCTCCGTGATCGAATGAGAAGGTCAGCTAGAGGAGCTTAATGAGGCTGGACAAGAAACAGAAGAAACAGTCTAATCAAGAAAATTAAAGTGAAACTTTGTATACATACTAATATATAAGGGACTTAAGTGCCCAGTTTACTGCGCCATATTTGACATAATCCATCATTTCAGTGAGATTCAAAGGGCTACAGTTTTAGAAGAAATGCTGTATGTCCACAAAGCTTTGGATATTTTAGGAATAAATACTCTCTACTTGGGGGCTCATAGTCAGATCTGCCTTTCAAGTCTAAATGAAGCACACCTAGTTAGGAAACACACAGGCCTCCTGCAGAAAAAGCCAGCCAGACCTTCAGTGTGTGAAGGCCAAGCACATCATGCAAGTCAGGTGACCAAAAGGTTCCTCCCCAGCGGTGACACACATCGTACAAAGCAAACATATTCAGGCATCCCAAGTTACCGTGGTAAAAACAGTCCCGTGATACATTGAAGGTGATAAGCTAATGGGGGGGGGGGCTTAAAACTAAGGTACAAGGGCGGGGCCAAGCAAGAAAGGGAGGAGTAACAACGAGTGATGGCACCAAGGGACCCCAAAGACAGGCAAGAGGAAATGACATCAGAAGCAAAAGCATGGAGATGAAAATAATACCTAGGCAAATCCAAATCAAGAACCTGTCTGTAAAGACACAAAATGACAGTTTGTTAGTGAAATAAGAGGGAGAACGTGGCATAGAACTGGCCGTCTGCCATGGCGCAGGTCCGAGGGGGCGACACTCTCTCATATCCTTCGGGTCAGACGCTGTGACACTGTCTCATTGTTAGTGACTACATCAGCCGGTCATCAGTGAGGGAGGGGGGTGAAGCCGGATAGTAATGGAGGCCTTGGAGATGAGGAAGTCGGATGGATAGAGTGGTTGGACTTTGGGAGGAGGCAGCAGTTTAACTAGTGTGTGTGTGTGTGTGTGTGGGGGGGTATGTATGGTTAGGGTTCAGGCTGCACGATGCCACATCACGCCATAATCGCGATTAGGTGGTGAATGTGCAATAATCACTAGGGTTTTGGATGTGCCACATCACGCCATAATCGCGATTAGGTGGTGAATGTGCAATAATCACTAGGGTTTTGGATGTGCCACATCACGCCATAATCGCGATTAGGTGGTGAATGTGCAATAATCACTAGGGTTTTGGATGTGCCACATCACGACATAATCGCGATTAGGTTGTGAATGTGCAATAATCACTAGGGTTTTGGATGTGCCACATCACGACATAATCGCGATTAGGTGGTGAATGTGCAGTAATCACTAGGGTTTTGGATGACAGCCATAAACATTTGTCTGGATGCTGGCTCTTCGGCACTTACAGGCGTTAGTTATGCCGACAATTTGTTTAGCAGATTAGTAGTACGCCTAAACCATTCATAACAGGCGTATTATGGCACCAATATTAGCAATTTGCATAAATTCAGCATATCCTTATGTTTATTAAATTTGGTTAACAGAACACGCCAAATGCTACTGTTTTGGTATATCATGTAAGTGAAGCGGCAGTGAATTAAACATAATGATACGCAGAATGTATACCGATTATTAGCTTTTGATAATGTGATTTCATGCAGCCCTAGTTAGCATATAATTAAAATGATCCTTCAGATTTTTACACAGTGACACAGCTAAAGCGCGTCCCATGGCTTCATATCACAAGTCCTGAATGAATTTATCAATTCCAGTCCAAATCAGGAAATGGAACTGGAGTTGGAATTTAAATCTCCTTGAAATTCGAATTCAGTTCCAGTTCTGAATTCAGTTCCCATAGTTTGTTTTCCAACCCCAACTCCAGATCCATTTCCTGATTTGGATCAGAACTAATGATGCATTCCAGAATTCCCAACCCTGTCTTATTGCCATAAAAATGTATCATTCATACTGAGAAATGGCAGCTTTCTGTAGAATGGCCACTAGATGGCAGTTTTATAAATGCATTTTGACAAGACAGGCTCGAGGAAACGCAGGCGAGAAACACACCTGTCATCCTGCTTGGGGCGGATGTAGCCAGCGGAGAGAATGTTGAGGGACAGAATGTTGGGGTCGATGATGGTTTCATCAGACTCCGGAGTGTTGCGAATGCGTCCTGTGGGAGTGGGGGGGGAGCAGATGTTAAGGCATGTTTCCCAGAGGCACAGAGGTGATACATGGGGAGATTCTCCCAGACCTCACTCACCTACAACCAGTTCCCTGACCTCCTTCCACTCGATGTCTCTCCCGGACTCATGGACGATGGTCACCGTGATTCTTCTCTGTATGCCCTGGGGAGCGACCAGTGAACAGCCTGTCATGCCTGCTGACTCCCTTTCAGGCTGATCTTTTGCATTGGCTGTGACAGGCTCACAGACAGGGGGCAGCAGTGAAGCCCCCCTGAGACTTATCTATCAGTAGTGGGACCAAACAGAGCTGGTCCAGTGGTATCTAAGCTTTTCTAGAACCCAGACACTTTCCGTTACCCAAGGCTCACGTAAAGCTCCCCAGATCGGCCATACCTGGTGCAGAAGGAAAATGCCGTGGCAGGGCATGCCTGCCCTGTGGTCCACCATGGCAGGGATGTAGCTGGGGATAGAACACACACAATCACTCACAGCCCAGGCGGCTTGACGCCCCGGTGCTCACACAAAACAGTGGCACCACCTCACGCAAGGGTGAGGAATACCACAGGCTGGGCAGGTCACATGGTTTGCACATTCTGATCACAGCTGGTCAAACAGATCACAAGATCCCCAAACACTGAATACTACAGGCTGGGAATATCACATAGTCCCCACATACTGATCGAAACAGGCAGATCACATGGTTCCACACACTGATCGCCACAGGCAGATCACATGGTTCCACACACTGATTACCACATGCCGGCGAGATCACTCACTCTCCATTGGCCTCCAGCTCGCAAATCTCGAAGAAGACCATGAGGTCATACTTGCAGTGGCAGGGCCCGGCCGTGGGGCGTGTCAGGTTGCTCAGCTTCGTGGCTGGCACTGCGGACAGGTGGGGCATATTAGTGCTGCCATCCGATTTCTGGGGGGGGTCCTGTCTAGGATACTCTTCTTGGGACCGGTAGGAGTCCCCCACAAGACAGAGGAGACAGCAGAACGACTGGGAAAAAACCCACGACAAAGACCTGGCTTTGCCATTTATATAACAATAAAGCTCAGGGGTGGGCTGTTGGGTTAATGTGAGAGTTGCTATGGTTATGAAGGTGTGGTGTTTGACCATGTTTTACGACCAGAACTAGGTTTTCTTGGAGCTGAGGTAGAGCTGGGTGTTCCTTCATGAAGTTTCTCAAGCCATCTGTCTCAGTCGTT
>JAODKF010000049.1:3017637-3030906 GCA_026779585.1 Mormyrus proboscirostris
CCCCCCCCCCCCCCCCCCCCCCCCCCCCCCCCCCCCCCCCCCCCCCCCCCCCCCCCCTGGGTATATGCTTAGTGAAAAAGGGCTGATTAAACACTGATTAAACCCCACAAAAGAGGGGTGAAAATGAAATATTTAAATGAACAAACTAAATAGATGCATTTCATTTAGGTGGCTCAGTAGTTCAATGAGGATCGACCTGAACCCATCCACAGTGTGATTACCACCCCCCCCGGCAGAGAACGTGCATTCGCCTTAATGTCGAGAGACTCCAGGTAAGGAGCCAGTGGGAAACGAAGGTGCGAGTGTCACAACAAGAGAGCAACCAAAACCAGTAAGGAAACCCCAAAAAGTTCATCCAGAGTGATTCATTTCATGCTTGTAGGCGGAATTCTGGGAAGGTTCACACTCAGAGCGTAAAGCTGATGGAAATCAGTCTAATTTCTACACACAGAAAACTCAGAAGTCCGTAATTCAGCAACCAGAATGAAAAAGTACCATGGGGTGAATTCTGATAAACCACAGCTAGTTCATCACTAGTGTACTATCAAAATCTCCACAAATAGTGACAATAACACAACATTTGAATTCAATCCATTAGCTGACACTTTCACTGATCCATAAGAACATATTTTGGTATATTTTGTAGGTTAAGAATCTGAATTTTCCTGGCTGCTTCGGAGTTAATGTGCTTGATCACTTTGGTACCCTGTCGGCTTATACCCATCGGTGTAGTAAAATGGCACGAGGCGAGCCAAATTAATTATACCATCATTTAAGTGTGGATCAACAAGCTAATAGCAAAGTACTTTTTCACACAGGTCCTTGCTCTGAATTTATCATCGGCAAGGTGATCTGAATCATTTGAAAACCCAGCGTGAAGGGGGCTCCTTCTGATTCCACACGCAGGCTTTACGAACCCGGCTTCTGCGCCTTAATAACCGCACACATGGTGGTGGAGGCGGGGGGCAGCGTGTTAGGCTCCTCCCCATCCAGGAGGAAGGAGACCGCCTTGCCAGCGGCGGACATGGCACGGCCCGAGAGCGAGTCCATCAGGCGGCCGCTGAGCACGTCGGGTACCAGGAAGCGGATGAGCTCCATGGTCTTCTCGCGATCGGAGAGTGCTTCCGAGTCAGCTGGGTCACATCAACCGACAAAGACTGAGCACACAAGCTGCAGTGCGGCAGGCACTGGAGCAGCCAGTGAGGTTGACAATTCACGTGCCAGTGGCTTCCAGTGATAAACAGGGTCGTCAGTTTTGATCAGCTGGCTGTAGTGAGATTTTCAATTTGAGACCAGTCTGCACACACACGCACACGCATTTACATGCTTGTAACAGTTTCTTTACCTTGTGAATAGACTACAGGGTTTGCAAACTACCCCAACAATTTTGATGTAGCTAATTTTAGGTTTAAAATGGAATAAAATAGATTTGTCGTATAATTTCTTCCGTGTAAGTCTGAAAGTGCGAGAGTCATGCCAGATGCGTGAGAGGTGGTGACCCTGGATAAACGACACGCCCTTCTTAGGAAGAAATTAACAATAAAGGTAACAGAATGGAAAAGGAAGTGCGTGCTGCACACTCATCCCATTCCTTTTTTGCACTACTGCCACCCAGTGGCCATTCTTAGCACTGTGACCTACAACAGTGACTCTCAAACCTAGTGATTGAACACAAAAAAGATGCACAATGGTTAACAGCCACTGTTTGAAGATTCCAGCCCCTAGGACACCGCGCAAAACAATGACAGCCCTATAGCCCCTGAAAAAAGGAAATATTCTCTCTTTCACTTACAGCAATGTCCCTAATACAGTTGGACTTGGGTTCACACAAAGATGTTTACGCTTTCAAACACATATTTTGTGTCAGAAACATGTTAAGTTTCCACTGTCAAGGAGTAGCAATGTAGGTCAGATGAAGGCCTTCATGATCTTGCAATAACATACCTGGTTTGGACAACGGCATCACTCTTGGAAACTGTCTTCTTGCTGGTCGCAATGGGCTGCAAAGGGAGAGAGACAGGGAAGCTCTGAAACCAATTTTTTTACTAGAAAAAAGAAAGAACGTTCAAATAGGGAGGAACTGAGGTTTGATCGAACCTTGAGGGATCTTTACAGAGAGGCGGGAAAGGCTGCTTCTGGTAATGGCCAAATACTTCAAAAACAATGGGCTGGGTCTTGATGTATTCCACAAAAGATTTAGTCACTTCCACTGCAATCTGAAGGACAGAAAAAATCTCATTATAGTTGAAGAAGTCTAATGAGTCTAATAAAATCCATTTTTGATACTTCAGATGACAGTACATTCTGGACATGGTAGAACCCCAGTGGTGGCCCACGGCCAGTGTTCTTCAGAGGTTCTGTGGAGAAAGCTTCATCATGCCGGTGGATGAAGCTGAAAGGAGTTGAGAGATCAGATGTTAAGTCAGAATAACCCTACTGCACCACTTTCCTTGACACGCCACATTTGTTCCCACTTATTTTACTGTTACAGCTTGTCACATCTGTCAGATCAAACCAGCCTTTAAAAAGAATCCAATCATGTGTACACCAAAGGAGCCTGTCATTCATCCTGCCAGCTCAGTTAAAATGGCACCATCGCATACTCACTTGAACTGGCAGAAGATGTCGGCATATTCAGCAGAGATGCTGGACGCTTGCAGGACTGTCACCCTGAATGTGAAGACGCTGCCAATTCTCAGGTGTTCCAGGAAACCATCTGCTGGTCCATCCTGGTTGGCCTTCATCGGACTCTCCAGCTCATCTTGGCTAGCTAAGGGGGGGGCAGATGGGGACTGGTCACCTCAAGGCACCAGCAAACCTTTAGTTCTTTATAAAGGATCCTTTTGTAGCTTTTGACATTACCAGCACATGTGTTGTTGTTGACCTCGTCGGCAGAAGGGCCTATTTCTGATGCTTGTCCCTGTCCTTCTACAATGCGCAGCTCTTCCTGCGATGTCCCCGAGCGAGACAAGCCCAAGGGACAAGATTCTATCTGGAACTTTCCAATAAACATACCGTGTGAGCTGGAACACAGTGATCATGGACCCGAATGCAGAACTGACCCATGGCCTCTTCTAGCAATCCACATCCTACCTTCTCAAATTGCTGGTCTTCAAAGGAGATCTTGGCAGTCCCTGACTGCCTCACCCCTGAACCATAGTCGGGGGCCTCCTCATCAGCTGGGCGGGAGACACAGAAGACAAATAAGAACCTTCTACTTCCTTTTAATTTCTAGCCAAAATAAAATGCACAGATGGGCACCAATATTTCGTAAAGAGGTCAGTCAAACTTTGTGTGTCTATGGTTGGCGTTCCAAATCACACCATCGCTAGAAATACTCCAATAAACGATAACATGGGCGTGAAGGTCCTCTCACCTGAAATGGCCTGTACTGCAACCCTCAGGAAGCCTTTGATGTCTCCCTTCTCGCTCACAATGGCTACTCGGTGTACCAAGGGCACAGGATACAGCAGGTTGCTGAGGTACACAAAGGCCCTGTGGGGAGAGGCAGGGGAAGAGGAGGGGGTTGAGAGCACACAGAGGGTCAGGAACCGGGAGATATTGAGGCGCATGGCACTGGACGACACAACACCAAACTGCCAAAGCAAACGAAACAGAAGCGCCATTTTCTCCAGCGGTAGCACACATCGGTGCTCTTTTTAAAAACGAAAACAAAAAGGAAACAAAATTCAATTTTCAAAGGGGGCAGACAAGGGGTGGGGTGGTGTGGGGAAGCTCGGTGAGGCCAAGGAGCATGGGCACAGAGTAAAACTAACCCCCCCCCCCCCAAAGAACCATGGCTCATCCCAAGCCTGGACTTCAAAATCCACTGATTAGCCAAAGAGTCTGAAATGCACCTTCCAGCAGCTGAAACCAGCTCATCAAGCGTGACATCATCGTGCCTCAGTATGTTATCAAGATCTACTCAGGGGAACAATGTGCAGCAAAATTTCAGGGAACCACTTCAGGATTTAAATGTTTCCTGCCCGGTTCAGGACTCCATAATTCGCGATGTCCTGTTTAGAAAATGTTAGAAAATCTAACCTAATAATTCTGTAACATGCTGGTCATCACCCCATTTTCCTGTTTTCATGAGGTTAACCTATTAGGTCATTTTTATCAGGCTTTGACGGAGAGTGTAATAATTGATTCCCTACCCTCAAAGCCAGAATCTGTAGTGGAAGTTACTACAAACACAGATCTCAAAGTCCACCTGGTCATTAAGTGAATATCAGGACACCACATTTCACATCTATGATACCAGGGTAATTTCAGTTAATGTTGTACATGTTTAATGGTTTTCATTAGTTGACTATTAAATTTCAATACTTCAGAAATGTTTTACAGGCCAGATGACTCTTGTTTTGATGTCAATTTACAGTTTGGGATCAAGATGAGAACTGCTTAAGAATCGAGATGTAAATTCACACAAACTTACACACATAAACAAAATGGCACAGACCCACACACTACAAACACAAGAATAAAACATTGCACAGAGGTGCCTTCAAACCTTGGCAACAGAAGTCAATCGGAAATTTTGATAAAGTGGCCTAAAAATGGAAGATAGACCTAGATACTATGGACTGAGACCAAATCACTGCCGACCAATAGTCAGGCGTGACGACTCCTGAACCCTGATGTCAGGGAGGGAGGATGGATCAGCTGTAACTCCCAGAAACTGGTCCCGAAGCGAAGCCCAGAGCTCTAAAGGTTATAAACCCACTCCTCAGCTCACTGCTGGATGCATGGAGAAGCAAGCAAAACTGCGAAAGTCAACGTGACCATGAGAAGCAAGTGGACATTAAACAGGCCAGCGGAGAGAAGGCCAGCTCACACACGAGGCCAACGTGAAACAGATAAAACACCTCACTGTGCATTTCCACTCTCCATTTTTCATATTCTTCTGTTTTTTTTTTTTTTACACCTAATTGGCTCTTTTCTTTGCTTCCCAAGGTCACGGCTTTGGCAGCCCAGGACTACATGTCCCAGGAGCCACTGGGGTAGAGGGGGGAGGGTAAAGGCGTGGCGGAAGAGGGAGGTAGCGGGAAGGAGCTTACGACAAGATTGGTGAGGTGCAAAAACGGCATGCTCAGAAGGAAATGTGAACGCAAAAAACACCTCGCTGTGTAATTTTCGCTTGAACTCCGTCAGTTCAGAAATTAAACTGAAAGCAAATGAAAAAAAAAACTAAACAAACATACAGTACGGAAGCTCAGGCTAAGCCAACAGCGGCACCACCTAAAAATGAACGAAACTGCGAACAAAAGGGGCAACAGAAATGAATATAAGCACACCTGACAGGTCTAGACTCACAGCGGCTGAGTTTTTATGTGCAGCTAGGTGAGAGTGGGAAGCCAATCTAACAAATATACCCATGTGGAATTTGAAAAAATAAAATTAAACGAACTTAAAATGAGTCTGTGCACCAGCATGCCTGTGAGAGACAGCTGTGGCAGAAACCAGCTCTTTCATCTTGAGACCCCGAGTCTCCCCAAAAACTGCCAGTGCGTAGAGCGACTGGTTTACCGTGGTCGTTCAATGAGAGTCATTGGGATAAGAACGCTAGGGCCTTCGGTCTTCTGTAAGGCGAAGCGGACATTTTAAGAGGACAGCTATTCAATGATGATGCAATGAACAAACACCATTTATAATGGCATTCTTTACCACAGGTAGGTGCTAAAAATGTGGTCAAACAAAAACACATGGAGCGGCTTTGACAGAAATGTCTACTGTGCTGCACTAGAAATTAAATTTACACGATGAATGACTTGGTTCCAGGAAATAAAATGTTACAAAACATGGACAGTAGTGGTTATCACCTTAAGACTTTTTTCTGCAGAGATGTCATTTTTTACAACCAGACTTTTTCTTCTGTCCAGGTCTTGTTCACCATGGTATTTTAAAGTAAAAAAAGACTAGTGGCTTAACTGCGATGGCCTGTAAAATGATGAGGCGGCACAAAACTAGTCTTGTCCCCATGGGTCAATTTTTTTCATGGTACGAATGATGCCAAACTAATCATGATTTGCTTTTCACTTGTGGTGATTATTGCTGTCAGGCTTTTTTTTTCCCAGAACCCAGAGAGCTGGCTGAGTAAGATAACATTAATTCTCAAACGGGACGTGACCGTAAGCCGCATGCCAGAAAAGACTCGTAGCTTAAGGTCAGTCAAGGAACCGAACAGAGTCCTGTTAGTTGGTCATTATCACTTAGCGTCACATCAGCGATTTAATTTGGATCAGACCTGCATGTCAGATTTAAATTCTGCTGCGAGACGCATGTTTACTTATCTCGCTGTGACTGGCACTCTCGCAGACTCTCTGGTTCGTAAAATTGGCACGGGAAATGGGTGGCTGGAAAAGTTAGCAACTCAGAGCACTTGGACAGTGGGAGGGAGCCAGGGAGAGGCATGAACGAGATGTGAGAGCGCCCTAAGAGGCTTCGGGTAAAAAGCAGTGAAACTGAGGTCACTTATGTGTGAATTTCTGCTGTATTCTACACTTCATAGCTGCTAATGACTTTGATCATCATCTCTTGATGAAGCCGTTAAAATAATGAACAGCTACATGATGTCATCCTCTTAGCTACATGATGTCATCCTCTTAGCTACATGATGTCATCCTGTTACGCTATGAGATCTCATACATGATCTCTTGGGTCACCACCAAGATGGGTTTCCAACATGGCTGCCCACCTCCAGGCACGGTTGACCTTATAGTGGGTACGGTGGGTACAGTGTTTCGTGGCTATGTCTGGACGACGGTGTGCACCAGCCGGCCACGAAGGGGCCGTGTCTCAGCGTGAAAGAGCTAGTTTCCTCTGCCAGCATGCTCCTGAGACCTCACCAACCTTCCCACTACACTGAACAGAGGTGAGCGGTCGTAAAAGGGGTCCTGGCCTTCGCTGGAACCCCGGCAGTGCTCGCTCTCATCTGCCCCCAGCTCCGAGCACGGGTCGTCCAAAAAGATCTCATCGTCCAGGTCCTCCAACTGCTCCTCCTCCCCCTCCTCCTCCTCCTCCTCCTCCTCCTCCTCCTCATCCGCCTTCCCATCATGCCGCTCGTCGGCGAGCTCGGTAATGTCAGAGTCGGGGTCGGAGAAGGTGGGGGAGGGGGTGAGATCGGTCATGCGCTCGCTCATGCACGTGTTGAAAATGGGGGTGCTAGTGCAGCCAGAAAGATGGGAACTGGGTTAGTACAACGAGATAAACAAACAGGTTATTCCTACGGGCCAGCATCGCCGTACCACAGCACCAACCCGGGCAGCACGAATCGCTCCTCGCTGCTTCAGTGGTCTCGAACCCTGGCCCCTGACCCTCGGGCCCCGACCCCAAAGATTTTTACATCCTAAATGTAATTACCCATTTCTGGAGGGCGAGTGAAAAACAGAGCAGTTCTTTGCGTTGTCATTAAAACATAATTTGGGATCGGATGTGTTCCGGTTAGCCTGCGATTGAACCGGAGCTACGTCAAGATCCGTCAGGATGCTCTCAGCCGTTCATCACTCATGGCTGTGGAGAAGATGGTAATGGGCACTGCTAAGCAGACAATGTCTCTGCTTCTCCTGAAATGGGTGATTATGGGTAGAGCGTAAAACCTGCTACGAAAGTGAGCCGGGGGGGGGCGGCAATCTGTTTGCTGTTGGTGTTTCACAATCCCATTTTTCTAACGGGTTAATGCTGTGGGCAGCTGTCATGAGGTAGCAAGAGATTAAAGGTACAGAGAAGGTGCAAATCACAGAGCAGCAAACGGGGATACGGCCTCCACCGCTGCTTCTCCCTGTTTAGTCCTCTCTGCTTGCATAAGCGTTTTAGAATAAAGGCTCAGATTAGATTCAGATTTGGAAAGGAACTGCGATGAGGAAGAGTTTGTAATCTCCACATTTTTGATTTGTTTATAGTACTGAATGCAAAATGGCACCCCTGTGTATACATAGTCATTTATTATTAATAGGTGTCTCCTACGTTTTATTTAATCTCATTTGCTGGATGTTTACTAACTTTACTATTTTGTTTCAGAAAAGTTACCATTCTGTTGGTTTTATAGGTTCAAAATGAATCCCTGAAGAGGTAGGAGAGATAAAACCAGCTGAACACCCTGAGACTCAGGCAACAAAAATGCGGCTGCTTCAGGAACCAAGGATTTAATCTTACCAGCACTACTGTATATAATGGGCAGTGCAGGTCGACCCAATAGGAGACTTAGGCAGCTGTCTAGGGCGCCATCTTCTCAGGGGGTGTCACCTTAGCAAGCCAATGTCACTTAGTGTTGGACAGAGGGTGCCAGGGGTGAAACACACCTAGGGCACCACAAGGGTTTCGAGCTTTACTGATAGCAGAGGTCCGTGACTTATGACGATTTATTATTATAGAATGATTACACAATTTGATGAGGATGTCATCTATTCATAGCTTTCGATCTTGGCTATCACACCATTTGCTGTAATGACGTCACTACTCAAGCAGCCTAGCCTAACTGCACTGTGCAAAAAAATGTACAAACAACATTAATGTCCCCCCAATGGTACAAAAATGTTCCTCCGAATCCATTTCTGTACCTTAAAAGGGACATTTAACTACGGCTAGGGTACAATTGGCAGACCAGTGAGGATGCAACCCCAGTCACAAGAAATTGCACCCTCAAAGGTACTAATTGGTCCATTATTTCTGACAGTGTAATTTGGTTGATAGTAAATCTGGTGATCTGCTCCTCTTCTCTAGCATGTGTTACTGACCACTGACCTGCCCACCAGCCGGAACCAGGGGAACCGGTCATAGAACGGGTCTCCGCCAGTCAGCACGTTGTCACAGTCCTCGATGGCGCTGCTGGGAACCTCAGCAGCTCTGTCGTACATCTCCCGCATCAGTTCCAACCTTTGCCTGAATGGGGTGGCGTAAACCAATTGTTAGTGTCACAGAATTTTAATAATCTAGAATATAGAATTATGCTTTAAAATATGTTATTTATTAGTTAGGCAAAGCTGGAAAGAATGACGTACAATCAGTGTCATCATTGTTCTAGATCAGTGTTACCAAACCCAATCCTTGGGGACCCACAGAGGCCCCCCCCCCTTACTTAGTAACTTAGTAACACTGATTTGGATTATATCACAGTGAAGCCCAGACTGGGGTACTTGGGGTACCTGAGCTTCTCCAAGGTCCAGTAATGAGTGGCGCCGTTCTTCTGGTCCTGCACCTCCACTGCCACGATGGTGCGAGGAAAGGGGCGCTTCTCTCTGTCCTTGGCTGCGTCGGGGGGCAGGAGGTCAGGAGGGAGCGGCGAGTACAGCGTGTCTGTGAGCAGCACAAACTGGAACTGGACCTGAAAGGTACATAAACACAGCATGGAAACATAAAAGTATCACACTGTCACCATTTATTAAGCACTAAGGAGCAAAAGTATGTTAGGAATCGCAATATCGATGCGGACTGAGGAGGCTCCGAATGGAATCACCTTCTTCTTCAGCTCCACGCTGATGGCGTTGGCCTCCTTCAGGAAGATGGCATTCCCCCACAGCAGATCCCTCAGGGATGTGAACTGGTAGCACTTCCATTTGCGGAAGGCCCAGAGCGCCAGCTCCGTCTCCCTCTCAGTCCATTGCACTGCGGGGGAAGTCCAGGTGAACCCCATCACACTCATCTGACACATCATTTCTTACCCTGGATCATCAACATATCAGCCAAAAATAATACGACAGCTAACTATCAGCTACCATGAGAAAAAAAAACACTCTCCCTTATACCATGTCAACCTTCTGTCCAAATATAACTGCTGCTCAGTGTCCAAAGTGTACGGCCTTCCATGATTTTTCACCTTCCTCTTCCGGTTCCTCCTCTTCCTCTGTGGTTTCTGGGTAATAGCGCGAGTCCACCTGCTTCTGTAGGGCTTCTAGCTTACTCTCGTAATCCTTAGAAACCAAAACACATCATCTTGCCATTCCCAGTGCTAACTTGGCAGCATTTTTTAAATGTAAAATGTAAAAGGCACTGCAGCGTCACGTGGCGGATCCTACCAGTCTCTGCTGCTCTAACAGATTATTGGCTTCTTCCCTTTCCCTCCGATATTGGTCTTCAAGCTCTTGTAGCCTGTAGAAATATAAATAATGGACATCATATAAAGGATGCTAATCTAATCATTGTGAAATGGAGACCTCACACCTAATTTATGCGAAAATGGCATCCCATAGCATCCAGTTTAAAAACAGTACCGAAGTAAATTATCATCAACAAGTTGTAAAAAATGCCCACCAAAGTCGTCTACAGGCACATTGTGGCTCCTACCTCTGCTCCATCTCCTGCTTCATGTCGATGCCCTGCTTCTCCAGCAGTTCCCTCTGAGCGAAGGCCCAGTCGACCGGCTCCATCGGCGTCTCCGCACACGGCGTGCGCTCTCGCTCCTGCCTCGCCTGCTCCGGGTGGTTGAAGCGGAACACGTGGCTCTTCCCCATGATGATGCGATTTCCTGACGGGGGCACAAGCTTTGGCGTCAAACGCCGGCCCAGTGTTTCCCACTCTCCCAGTGGGGCGTGACCACAGGCGTCTCATTCGCACAGAGGCCCCAGCACACAGCGAGGAGACAAACCCACCTGATCGGAGCACAGTGGCCTCGCTCACCCTCTTCCCGTTGACATATGTCTCTGCACCATCGCACGGCTCGAGAGTGACTATTGCTGTGGAAGTAAACGTTAAAAAGAGGCTGTGGATACTAGAGCTACAACATCAGGTAGCTAATTCAAAGACAGCTGTTAATGTTATGCTGTATTTGGAACTGGCTAGGGGCGATCTGCTAAGTCAAACTCTGATTTCTGCATGGACCTATTCAGGGTTACCAAATATGATCAGTTGGCTGGGGTGAGATTTTCAATTTGAGACAAGTCTGCACACATGCACACACAAACACACACACACACACGTGTTTACATGAATGCAGTTTCATTATGTACGGCTTGCAAAAATGAATGCTTTTCACATAGCTAAATTTAGGTTTATAGTGGAATAATGTAGATTTGCCATAAGAGTTCCGATAGCAGTAGTGTTACCCCAGATGCGTGAGAGTTGTCCACCCTGTCGACTGGAGTTCATTAATTCGTGAAGTTCATGCCATCCATGTAGGAGCATGTGCTTCTAGTGCCCCTTGACCTGCGATGGGGCCTTACCTTCTCCAGTAGGGCTCGTGCTGCTGGTGAAGGTACAATGCTCATCTTTAATGAAGTGTCCACTCAAGACGATGTCCTGGCGACTGGTGGCATCCTCCCGTCCCACCCTGGACAGAGATAAAGCGCCATTTTGCAAAAATTGGCTAGAAACTGCATCGGCTAAACCTTAGCCTGCTTCCATTGGTCCGTCCACCTAAAAACATAAAAGCTGCGGTAGAGCTGGTTTAACTGGTAATCCTCACCTGGTGATCCCGTCTTTGATATAGTAGAGCAGACATTCTGACATCAGGGGGTCCTCGTTAAGGTTCACCAGGTGAGGCGTCTGGGACAGAGTGTGGACAACTAGGTTAGGTTACACAATATAAAAAGCAATTTCAAGCACTATCAGATACTCCACTTTAATCCTCAGAAAATACAGTATGAAAGGGAAAATGTAGTGATGTAATTAAGAGGCTAACCAATCAATCGCAAGAGGAAGAATCTGTTGAAATACAGAGGGCAAACATTGTTGGCCATTCATATGATTGTAGGAGGTGTAAAACAAACTGAACAGGGATCTTCCAAGAGCCTACAGTCTTTGATGAATGTGTTTAATGTGTCTGTTCACATGTTTGTCAAGCTCCTTCCTTTAGACCCAATATATAATCCATCCATTATACAATCCATCCACATTACATGCTTTCACAGTCTGTTAAAGACTCTAAATGGAGCAAAGAAGCAAGAATGAAGATATTTTAGAGATTCCGATGTGCTTCAGTTTCTTAAATACGGTGTGGAGAGCGTGGAATATATCCATCAAGAGAAGCAGATCTTGAAATTCACGGCAAACCCGAGAGACATGCGTAGGGCATTGTAGTAAGGTGAGAATCTCACTACAATGATAGTGAAAAGTGCCACGCCACTGCCCACGAGGGCACACCCCACTGCGACGCACCTCGTTGGGGGAAAAGAGCCCGACCGTGTCAATGAAGACAGGCTGGGGTTTGCGTGCCGGCGGCGGCGGCGACTTCAAAACAAAGCAACGTGATCAGCGCTTCTGTAGCCGCGGCGGAAGCTCCTCGTCATGGTGTCACATCACAGCACATCCACGAGCGTGACTTTTCCACCGCTCAGACACCTTATATGTGACTATAAGGCCCCCTTCTCGGGGGAGGGAGGACGAGCAGCATCTCATACCTTTTTAGGTGAAAAGACTCCCAGGGTTCCTCCATCTTCTCTCATGGCCACGCCCATCTCAGCCAGCAGTGCCTCCCTGCGGCAAAACAGGCACATTGTAGTGACCATCGAGCTCCTGTGGGGGTCTTTAGCTAATCTCCGAGGGGACATTAGTCACCCCAGCTCAGCAGCTGCCCTCGGCTGGCCATGGTGGCCTCACCTCTCCATCCTGATGGCTTCGGTACGACGTAGCTTCTCCTCCCAGGTTTCATTGAGCTCTGCAATGATTTTTTCGGTTTCCTGTTGAAGAAATATCGGTCAGGCCATTATAGAAAACCAAGAATCTAAGAGGAGAAATAGAGTAGTTGTGTATTTTATGGGGTCTTGTTTTTTTTATATACAATCAAAAAGATTGCGTCGCCTCTATAAACAGTTACAGGACATGAGAAGAACATGATATGTAGCCCGAATTCAAACACTTCAGATGCATCAAGGATGCCAAACCTCATCTTTCAGCTGTTAAATGAAAGTTTATCTGCATATTCCTGAGATGGATCGATTTAAAACCAGCAGACAGCAGAATTCAGGTTCTTCATCAATAGCTACACAGTTTCATATTAAACGTGAAATTCTAATGCTAAGGTTCTTACAACCAGTCAAATAGGGAGATGGTCATTCAAGATGCTATTTGGAAGAGGGTGAGTGTGAGTTTGAGAACCCAGGCCTCCAGCACCCACCTTGAGACGCTCAATAGCTTCCTCACTGCCCGGGGCGAACATGATGCGGTCGTGCAGGTTGCTGATGGATCCGGCTCGGCTGGACAGGGCGGAGAGCGAGGGGGAGGGGCTCATCCCCGTCATGGCATTGGTCACTGTGGAGAGATCACCCCTTTGATTGACAGCCCGGAGACTATTGTTTTGGTTCTTGTAACCGATCAAGTCTGTCAGAGGGACCATGG
>JAODKF010000049.1:3042048-3065854 GCA_026779585.1 Mormyrus proboscirostris
CCGTCACCTCTAAAACCAGCTGAGGCTACAGTGTAACGAAACCGACCGTCACCTCTAAAACCAGCTGAGGCTACAGTATGAGCAGAGATACCCGAGGAAACACAGCACTTCCTGTCCTCATTCGCAGGCAAAATGATAACATTTTACCTGCCGTGAATACAGATAGATAGATAGATAGATAGATAGATAGATAGATAGATAGATAGATCATCACGTGGGCTTCAAGGATGAAACCCGTCTAAACGTCCTGCCAGAGACATTCACGTTCTCGACATTCTCCCGGATCGATCAGGACCATAAACAGCTCTTGGGTGGTTATGATTAAGTGAAGTGAGACAGATTCCTTCAATGATCTTTATGGCTTCTTGTGTTAAACCACCGATACTGATCTATCGTTGGAAACAAACATCTTTCCGCAGAAGATGCCTGTCGTTTACTATGACATGAAGAATGACTTTATTGATTTATACCCCTATTATTCAAATCACGGTCCTCGAGGTCCGAGCACTGCTGGTTTTCCAGCCTTCCTTTACCTGTCAGTCAGGTGTGAAGCCTCTGACCAATCAGAATGAGTAATTAAACTAACTATCTGGGAGAACTAATAACAAGGCCTGGATTTGGAATCGAGGTCCAGATTTGAAGAGCCCTGATTTAGACAATAGCACAGCAATCTAAGTGTTTTCAAAGCTTTCTCTCAAAATCTACTTTTTATTATCATCCATTTAAACTGGGAAAATATATCAATGTGAAGCTGGACTGAATGCAGCTGCACTGTATTTTTATCTAAACTGAAATCTATAAATTCCATTGAATTCTTTTACAATTAGCCTTTTTGCCCATCACATTAAAGCTTCCATGCAGAAAATCTGCGAAAATGAAAACTTTATCGCATCTCAGGCTCATTAAGGCGGAGTCAATTGTGGATAAAAACAGGCAATAATTGAATAGACATCGAAGAAACGTCATTTTCCCTAGAACATTCCTGGCGATTCCACTAAAACGGTTATTCGCCCTGGGTTAGTCCCATTTCCGTGAAAGCAGAAAGAACAGTAATCTCAGCACTCAATCAAACATGCCGAGAAAAAAAAAAAACGTTATCCGGAGCAGTCAGACAGAACTGAAAGCCCCCATAGATAGGAAACGTTCTAGAATATTGCACAGAAAAAAAACAAAGTAACAAACAAATGTCACTGTCTATATCAGAAACAAGCAACATTCAAGTCACACAATAAGCATGACAAAATACGGCCTATATATGCACAAAATTACACATAAAATAATAATATTCTGCAGTAATGTACACATATTAGCAAAACATAATTCCCTCGGGCATAAGCTTCCATATCATTGTAATTCAATATTGTAACATAAACTGCCTTGTCATACAGGAGTACTGTTGCTAGGAGACCAGGTCTTCCTATTGGCTGTGGGAACTGTGATGTGTGTGTGTGTGTGTGTGTGTGTGGGTGTGGGTAGGTGGGGGCTACATCAGGCAGCCTGCAGGCCTGTTTCCAGGGGAATCTGGGGGCTTTTTTCGATGGGACAAAATCATTTTTCGTGTTTTCGAAAGAGGACTCAGTTGGAGCTACAACATGGCCCCCAAAGCAGACGCTGAAGCGGAATCATGACACCCCCACAGTCATCTCTGCAAGGCTGCCAACTGCTGATACCCTGCCCTCTTCCTTATAGCGCCCCCTTCCTGGAAGCCCACCCACTCACCCAATAAAAAGCAGATTACCGCTCTGGAAAATACATGAAAGGCCTGGTTCTCCCTCGATTCCCCACCGCTGATCGAAAGATGGCTCCACGGCCACCAAATCTCCAAACTGGCCAATAGCGGCACGGTCCCTAACGCCCCTCGGAAAAGCTAGTCCCTAATGGGAGAGTCTCTGGCTCAATAGGGTTTCCGAAGCTAAGAGACGAGAAAAACTGCCACGGGCGAAGCTATCCAGCGCCACACGTGAGACGAACAAACAGCAGTCAGCTTAATGACTGAATAAATAACCTTTTTATGTGCCTATAGAGAGGCACGGTCCACAGTTAACAGGGACGTCTTCATTGTCACCAGCCCTGGTCCTGCTTTAACCCTTACATGTCCTACCCTGTTTGACCCGTCCTACCCTGGTTGACCCATCCTACCCATATTGCCGTGCCCCAGCCCCAGTGAGGGCAGCGCTCTGACAGCCACAAGACCTGGGTGATGTCAGCGCCTCATGGGTGACTTGCTCCAGTCAATAGGAATTTTCTGGTCCATCAGCAGCCCCGACAGCAGAGATGAAACCTCACCCCCCCCAAACCGCTGACACAAAGGAGCGGACAGCAACTCAGTAGGACTGATCCATTATGGGGCCCAGATGGGGGGAAGACTGGACAGCACCATGCAGACATTATTCCGGCAAGTTTCTGACACCTGTTTCTATCTGCTACGAATAGACACTGTTACCATGGCGATACAATTGCACAAACGCATCACAATTCACAATATCTGATCAATCTGTTAAATAATCTTCTCTTCATATTTCCCAAGTGCCAAAAATAGTAACAAAGCCCAGGGGAATGAACCAACCCAAAGATCCACTGGGTGGCGCCACTGAGTCTTGTGTGCTACCAGCTAGTCAGGCATCCTTTCAGGGCTCCCTCACCTCCTTACTGCGAACGGCCCGAGCCAGCGGCCCGTCAGCCAGTCGGACCAGCAGCCTGTTCCTACCCTGCGATCCGTAACCCTTTCTCTGCCGGAGCCTGGCACAAAGCCGTGCCCTGCCTTCTTCCCACCGAGCCATACCACAAGCACAATGAGATCCACAGCCGAGGCCACAAACATCATGACATCATCAATTCCTGAAAGGCCTGCCTCCCACTGGCCTGCCACTTCTGTAAGCGGGCAGACAATCGGCCATCCACGGACCTGAGGCAGCTACGACACCCCAAGCCCTTTAATTCTTAAAGGGGAAGGACCGGTGCATCACAGAACTGCAAAAAAACAAGGCCTTCACTGTGTATGACGTCGTATCATTTTACTTAATAATAACTTTAAGATTTATATATATATGCAGGTAACAAAAAAAACAGACCCTCGTTTTGATCAAAAAAGGGGATAATATATTTTTTTCAGGAAATAACTCTGAGAATACACTGCTGCATTTGTTTGTTTTCAAGCTATAAAATGTTACTTCGAATAGGATGCTTCTGCGTATCAGGCGGCATGATGTGTCACATTATTACCAAACACGCCCACGTCTGGGGCTTTATTTCTTGCCCCCACTGTGAGTGGGGAATCTGCCTGTTCTTCCCTCTCTGGGCAGATCATCCAGTTTCCTTCTGTTGTCCAATGACGGCTAAATGACATCTCTAAATTCCACACTGGAGATGGATGGGTGTTCCCCTTTCAAACTCCAGCATCCTCAGCAGGCCTGGGTATTTTTGTACACAGGCGTGACGCACACTGACATGTCAACAATGCGTGTGGCATTTCACAGAGGGAAAAAAAAATTTGGCTTGATCACAGAGCCAAGCGTGAATGAGGGAATCCGTGTCACCGCTCATCATTACTGCAGGCGGAGAAAGGAAAATGGCGGGATGAAATCAGACGTGGATCACCGTCTGGGGTTACTGGTGTTCAACGCCTCGGCTGTTCCACTCCACCATCGCGAACGGTGATGGCCGGTTGGCACCCGCTGGCATGGTGGGCAGACCAGCTCTTTGTGATTTCAGAAGACCTGGCAGCCAAGCTGGAAGCCATGGAGACCAGCACCAAGGAGGAGGGGGGGGGGGGTGCCGTACATTCAGTGAATAAGGTCTGAGGGTCACATGGACTCAATGAGCCTTTTATTCGCCATTCTCCATGGAGTGGGAGAGCTATGTGAAACCACGGCAGAATGGGTAAACATGGCCGCCGGCACAGAACCAGCAAAAGCAGACTTTTCTTATGAAATTATTTTTGATATGCGTTTTGTCTTTTTTGAGTTTTCGCCGGTATCCGCCAGCAGTCGACAAGTTATCAGTCAGTATTCATCACTACCGAGGCCTCCAGATCAATGCGGCCGTCTCATCACCGTGGCCTCTGAAATATCAACTTCATGCACCCAAAACGGGCTGATTTTCTCCAAAAAAAAAAACCTAGAAGGAGCCGAATCGAAGGAGAGATCGAGGACGTAGAACTGAGAAGCAACGACGGAAAGAGAAAAGTTCCATTCGTAACCTGAGCTTAACTATGCAAAACAGGCCCCTGAAGGAACCCAAGTGGCTGAAGCCCTCTGGGGGAGGGGGGACGCCTAAACTGGGCTGAACGGTAAATATTTCAAAGGCCTCATCCATTATTGACAGAATGGTTTTGCGCGTGTGCGGCAGACCGGAAGCCAAGAGCCCCCCCCCCCCAGTGGCCTTTCCTTTGAGGACCTCCTCCCAAACCTGTGCTCATATGCCTAAAGCAGCCGAGAGGCCTCTCACACTTTCTTCATTCTCCAACTGATAAAAGGCACCTCAGATCCATTCCTCCAGCTGATGGGACGTTATTTCATGTTGACATCACCATAATGGCCGGACAAACGTATCTGTATATTTCTGATGCATGTTAAAAGAGGAACACGTCACTACGGAGGACAAAAACCATGCTACTATGATTTTGGTTATTTCTTAGCAAAAGAAAGAAACAAATCTACATAAAAGGCTTTTCTGAATTCTTTTAAGTCACACCACCAAACTAGACTGAAATCTCCTCACAAGGACACACTGTATCCAGGCAGTAAGTGGCCTGTAATTCAATAAAACAGTCATGCGTCGGCCAATCAGAAAGAGCCCAGCTCAGCAAAGCACGGACACATTTCCCCTGGAAGCTTTGGGAGCTTCCAGCAGGCACTGGATTTTCCAGGGAACTGGCGTTTCACAAATATTGGGGTGTGGCTGACACATGGACCAAAGCTAGGGGGCGCCATCGCGGCTGCGTGGCCCGAGCTGTGACTCCAGAGGCAGACACCTATCGCCTTCCGCTCACACCAAGCATACCTACTGTGCCACGTCACCCAGCGCCCATTTAGAGACCCAACAAAAACAATGCAGAGATGTCAGAGAGGTTCACAACGCCCTTATGGGGACTGCGCAGCAGTGATGTCTGAGAGGTTCACACCGCCCTTATGGGGACTGCGCAGCAGTGATGTCAGATCACGGTGATAAAGATCCGTAGCTCAACACGCAGCTGTGTTTTCCACAGTGGTATTAAGAAAAACACATCCAGATTTATGAGGTTCATTATTCAGTTCAGCACCGCAGGTGGGGATGTGTACAGCCTCCACTGTACGCACTGAAAAGCGACACCCCCCCCCCGCCCTGGATTTGGTGAAGGTCACAGAGCCACATGGTCGGCAGGTTTTACAGAAAAAGTCCAGCCTGCTGCAGTCTTTACTGATTAGAGCAGGGCTGCCCAATACTGCAGAGCTTAGGTACAATACTGAGATATAACTGAAGTGCCTGATTTTCTGTATCAGGTGTGTTAAATTAGGCCTGTACCTAAGCTCTGCAGGGTGGTAGCTCTCCAGGAGCCGGATTGGACAGCCCTAGATTAGACACTCTGCCCCTGTGTGTCTGATGTACAAAAACACAAGTTCCTCTCCTCACATACAGCTACCTGATGGACTTTCTTTTATTTTCTGGAATAGTAGTTACTTAATAGTTAGTAGTTACTTCATAGTAACACCATTTATTTTTAATATACATGTGCTTGTTTTAGGCCGCTTATTTCATTAACCCAAAAAACTTGAGCAATGTTGGACATTTCACCAAAACTCCATTCATTTTGATTTAAGCCACAGTCCTGTCGACTCCTAATTAGCTTCACCAGCGGAAAAGTCGACCCTCCCTGTGCGACGCGTGCATCACTCTCTGGCGCCTCCCGGTGGCCAAGGCTGGTACTCACTGGTGGTGTTCCCCGTCATCTGGATGATGCATTTGCTCTCGCGCCCAATCTCCCGCGAGTTGAAGGGGCGCACACGCACCGCCACCTTGACCGAGGCGCCTGCCATGGTGCCCCCGCTTTGCAGTCCAGGGGGGCTGCTGATCTGACGAGGGCCGACGCGGTCGCAACCTGCAAGAGGAAAACGGCAAGACAAGATGCGGGAATGAGCCCCCCAACGAGCCGAAGGAACGAACGGCTCCGCGTTTTACTGGAAATCCTTAACATGCAGTCACGCGAATGGCCAGCACTGGCACCTTCCGGAATAAAAAAGTGAACGATTGTGTCATATGTCTGGACATTTGCATATGCAGCCACACCAAATCCTTTCTTCTAAACAATAATCTATCATGGAGCTATGCATTAGAAAATAATTTTTTATAGTGCATTTTCAGAGGCATAACTTTATATTTTATCTAATTTCAGTGTTATTCTATAATTTTATTTTATAAATACCCTGTTAACAGAATACAGAATAAAAGTATAATAACTGATGTATTACAGATATTATATCTCTGCTCTCTGCTCTGACAGCTGGGACCCCTGCTTGCCGCGTGTCATTTTTTCGGGCACGCTCTGGAAGGCCTGCTGGACAAACCCCCTCCCCCTTTGTTCAGAGCAGCTTGCCGATGGCCGCCAGGGCCGTCTGACCCGGCACCATACCCAGGATGGGCGAGTCCGGGGCTGAAATACCTCCCCCCCCCCCCCAAGACACCACACACCACACGACGATGTCGAGACAAGCGGCAACAAAGGAAGTGTGGCCATGGTTCAGACGGGATCTGATTAGCCACTCCCATCAGGACCACGGAAAAGGCACAGTATCGATGCTGTCACCTCTGCAATAAAGCCATGTTACGCCGCCTGACCTGCACAAATGACCCAGCAGCCTGACCCTTGTGAGCTACACAGCTGCCCAGACAGGCTGTAAGGGGAGGAGAACATCTCCACCATCTTCTTTCAGCCACCACATACATTAAACATCAACTTGGCTCACATGACACTTAGAACTCCGCTGTGATTCAGCATCTGTCACAGATCAACAGGGGGAAGCACTAGCCCTTAAGGACACAGAGCCCTTATGTGCTAATCCACCCGAAACCATTAAAACCATTAAAACCAGTAACTAGAAGGCCCGCTGGAGCTGCTGCAGCCATGACACTCCCTGCTTCCGATGCCCTCCCTGGGCCAAGCTACGTCTGCCCCACTCAGGCGTGAATCATCCGCTACCTCAGCCACGACCACAGATGACGTATTATTCTCGTATTAGAAATTAACATCAAATTAATACGTCTTATAAAATGCTTGCGTTAATGCAGTGTCATTTATTTTGTTTTCTTTTGTTCCCTTCATACATTTGACACATTATTATTATTATTATTACTACTATTATTATTATTATTATTACTATTATTATTATTATTATTACTATTATTATTATTATCTTAAAAAGGATTCCCTCCGTTTCGCTCTGCCCATACCTTAAAAGCGGCCGACTTGTCTATCCGATAAAATGGGCGATCGTCGCCTTTTTTGTTTTTAATGGCAGGAAACCAATGTATTCATATCGGCAACTGGGAATGACACGACCGGCCAAATTCTGACTCCGATATTTCGCAAGTCACTGCCGTTATTTCAGCGGCAGCCGCGCGGACCCGCCCGGGAACGCGCACCGTATAATAAATAATGCACCGGCGGCGGTCATGCGCCTCGCAGCACGACGGCTCTGCGTGGAGATCGCATCTCAGGGCTGAAACCTTGGGAGGACAACTCAGCATTTTCTGCTGTGATGCCAAACACCATTAAACCTATGTTTTAGTACACGACGATGTAAACGAAGCCTGGAAAGACGGCCACAAATCTGAGCCGAAATCCCCAGAATATCTGTTTATACGCCATTAAAATCCCCGTAGCTGTTTCGTCGTGCACCTGCGTGTTACCTGACGCCCGGATCCATGTTTGCTACCGTGGTAAGCGTTTCGAAATCATAATAAATCCTACCAATCAACCTCTACTATGAATAAAATAAATGATTTTTTCTTCAAAAAAGGATCAGTTTGTGTTTAGCATTATTTTAAATAAAATTTGTGTGATTTCAGCGTCACTTATTTATCATTTATCTATGGTACCCTGGGGGAATCCAGCAAAAAAAATGTTGCTTAAATTTATGTACATACTGGGTTTCATCATTAACATAATCTGAAGGGAATTATCTATGTTATATCGATATTATATTTTTGAGGAGTATTTTAGCTACAATGCAGATGTTCCGTTGTCCAATCAAAACCTTCAGATAAGTATATTTGATTTCCCTTTGACATTGGCCCTGAATGACAACGCATTTCTCCAAAACCGTCTCAGATGCCGATACATTATTCCAGTCTTACAGGAACAAAAAAATTATTTCAAATAAGCAAAAGCCTTGAGATTCTTGTTTGCCACCCACCAGACAAGCTCTAAGACGTCAATAGCCTCACCCGCACCCCACCCCCCACCCATCATAAAAGAACCGTCTTTCATCTCCAGCCATAAATTTTCACAAAGCCTAGTCAATACAAAGAGCAATTTTCAATTTTCCAGGGGACGCGGAAGCTGGGGAGCATCTTACCTTGTCGGTGTCACGTTTCTGTTGACGGCGGCTGTCCCTGCCTCTCCCAGGGGCTCCCGGCTCTGCCGCTGCTTCAGCCTCCCCTATTCCTCACGCCCGAGCAGCAGGGAGACCGGCTTACGAGTCGCCGGGTGCGGCCGGATGCGCTGCGGGGCCTGGTACCGACTGCCGTGTCCGAAGGGGGAGGGGGTCGGGGAGCGGGGGCTAACAGGGACCGGCCGCTGCACGCTTAGTGATCCAGAAGGCAAAATGGCTCTGTTGACCAGCCAGGGCTGAGATGCTAAGCAGCAACGGGCTATGACATCACCAGCGAGGCAGACATCAGCATCAATGCAGCAGAGGGAGAGGGAGAGAGGGAGAGTGAGCGAGCGAGCGAGAGAGAGAGAAAGGGGAGGGCTGTGTATTTGTGGGGGGAGGCGGAGATGAGGAAGGGGCTAGCATCCCAGGGAGAGCTCCCCCCCCCCAGAAAAAAAACAGCCACTCGGTGTTAAGCTCCAGGAAGTACTCTGTCTTAGCTTCATGGTACCTGCCAGACTTTAATTTCTACGCAGAATTAGCTTATACATGATCATTCTTAGACGTGCTTCATTTGGTGAATGGAGCATTTGTAGGTCATGCTGAAACGTCTCTCTGTTACACTGTGGAAAACAACGCAAGTTACTGTTCATTTAAGCCGAGGCGGCAGATTTATCTGCATCATCGCCACCTGGGAGAGGGCAATTACATTTAGCTCATCCTGTAACTTCGTATTAAGTCCAAATCATTCGTAAACCCTGATCGATAGGGTTGTATGAACTGGCCTCTTGTGCTTTTCTCTGTTCCCAGTTCAGCATGTCACCATATTCTGGGTATAAATTCGCAGGAAGCAGGACGGATATGCAGAAGCCGGCGTCACTTTCAAGCCCGTAGCTTTTCAATGGCGCCTCAACGGAATATTATAATTGCATGGGGCCTGTACATCAAGCTGCATCATGGTGGAATATGTGATGGACAAATCGGACCAACTACCCATAATGCAAGTGGTACTGTGTCAGCATCTTTAATATTAATATTTACTATTCTGGCACAAACCCAAGGATGTTTACTAGGCAAGCAGCAAGGAAGGATTAGTTACAATACAGAACGTCATGTTTTTAGAGCTAATGGAAGACAGGGAAGCCGATTCCTCGAAATGTGCTGTGAATGTACCCTCTCTCTGCGGTGCCCATACAAAGCAAGCTGCCACATTCTGACTGATAATACGATTGTGAAGATATCACTCCACGGTGAGCTGACTCTCACCTGGCCATCTTTCCCAGGGACTGGCAGATGTGCACAGATAAGAGCAACTTCCACCCCAAACATTGGGATCTGCGTCTGGAAACCCGGAGAGAAGATAGCTAAGAGTAGCCAGAGCATCTCAGATTAGCCGGCAAACAAGCACCTCTGAGGGGGTGCAGTGCATGCTGGGAGCCACACAGCTTCCTTGGCTGGTGACACTCATTAGACGTTAGTCATGTGACGCCCGTCATGTGACACCTTAGCCGTCCTCTGACAGGGAAGTGTGCTGGAGGAGTGTGTGCGGCAGAAGATGCATACTCTGCCTTTAATGCAACGTGAGACTGAGGAGAGGGCGTGACAGCCAGCTCAGTTTGAAAGCCAGGGAAAAACATCCTACTACTGAAAGGTTTTATATACAATGCAAAATAATACAAGATACAGACAAAATTCAAATTTGATAGTGCCAAATAAATGAACTGGCATAATATATAAAAACTATACATGCAGTAATATCAGGAACAAAAAGTACACATGCTGTGTCTATTACACATAAAGAAATGCATTTATACAACACAAACCAGGCAACTACATTTCTGGTGACAGATTAATAAAAATCAAAAACTGAAAGATTTTAATTTCATTCAGCTTCCCCCATTAGAAATTGTTTTGTGGGGAAACATTTCTCTTTGCACTCTTTTACGACGTGAATCTCTACCAAGGATCTCTTTGAGATCTGAATGCAGATGTTTAGCCTAAAATGTCTCGAGCGGAGCCACATCTGTACCCAGTACCTGCCCCTTTAAAATGGGGGTGGCACACAGCCCCCAGGGAATGGTTAAATGATGACACGCTGTCTGTGTAGTGAGATGGGTGGGGCAGCTGGAATCTATTGTTAATGTGGCTCCCTCACAATAGAGAGCCCTGGATGGGCCTCGTCTACAGGGCCTCTGGAATGTACCATGGTGACTGCAGGATGGGGACGGCTCGGTTTCTGTCCTGGGAAAACACAAGAAAACCACGATCCCTGACCTTCACATAGTCACATGGTTCCAGTCCAGCACTGCTGGAAATTGCCTTTTTAAAGATCCAGCACCACTTCTTCCACGGACGGGGGACAGGTTCCCATAGGTGGAAATTCTGTTAATTCCCATCCAGCCTGGCAAAGGGAAACTGGCACAGTGGTTCTGTCAGAAATGTTTGCTGCTCTCTGAGTGATCTCGGGCTCAACACGGCTATGGCTTTCAACACCTACAGCGGCGGGAATAGGAGGGGGTGGACTTTCACAGGATTCGGAGGAGACAGATGCCACGGTTGTTGTGACGTTTCTCTGAGTGGCCCAGCGGCCATCTTTTCTCCGCTGAATGGATCCGGTTGTGAATAATTCATTAGCAGCAAAGGGTACAATGCCAAGGCCACCGCGTTCGATGGGGCGCCGCATGGCCGCCCTGCAGGGGACGCGCAAGGTCAGCCCAAGTGACCGGTGGCAGACACTCTGGTTCGGAGCAATCAGGACGGGCCCTAGGACTCCTGATGCAGAAGTGCGTGACACTCACGCCGCGCCAGTTCACAGGACGATGACTCAGCCCCCGTGTCACTTCCTGTTTCTTCAACAATTATAGCATCCTGAGGAAGAATTATGTATTATGAATTTATGTACTTTAGAAAAGAATTCAATTAAAACCATACATTGGCACAATCATGAAATATTTTCAGTTCAAAAATGTCCCCTTTTTCAGAATCACTTTCCCCTTTTTCGCTAAACAGAGTCCCTGGCAGCCGTGGTGTCTGTCCTGTGACTGGCTTCCAGGCCTCAAATCATGAAAGCTAAATGGCAGCTGCCTGGAGCATATCCATGGCCTGAGTCTCTGGCTTGTTAGGCCCCTTTTATTTCCAGCTCATTATTTCAGCTGCTCTTCTTGCCGTTTCAGCTGCCGTATATAAGTGGCATCCACTCAGGTGCAGAAAAAGTACCACTGAAGGTGTAAGCATGAGAGATTTTTTTGGTTCCGTGGTACAAGAGATCAAGTGACAGAGGCCAGCCGCTGGCCAGACAGCAGCGATCAAAGCGACGTGTGGCAGTGACACCCTTCTGGGTCCTTCCCAGATACAGGAAGTGAGTCATGTGATGTTAACTTCTGCGACTGTAAAATGAACTCACCGCTCCCTCTGCTGGAAAGAAGTAGTAATAAATTTCACTGGAAAAGGGGGCCAGGCCTGAATTATAAAAAGAGCCATAAATCATTGCTGATTAGCCCTTATCACCTTAATACAGCAGCAACTTACAACTCAAGCACCACCACAAGTCACCTGAGATACTGGGTTCATTTCAGAAAATAATAAACAGGATTGACTGGGTCATAACCATTCATTCATTCATTTTCCAACCCGCTTTATCCTATTGGGTTGCGGGGGGTCCAGAGCCTATCCCAGAAGCAATGGGCATGAGGTAGGGAACAATCCTAGACAAGGGGCCAGCCCATCGCAGGGCACACTCACACCATTCACTCACACATGAACACCTACAGGCAATTTATTAACTCCAATTAGCATCAGCATGTCTTTGGGCGGTGGGGGGAAACCAGAGTACCTGGAGGAAACCCCACGATAACACAGGGAGAACATGCAAACTCCACACATGCAACTCAGGCGGTGACTCAAACCTGGGTCCCAGAGGTGTGAGGCAACAGTGCTAACCACTGCACCACCATGTCGCCCCTGGGTCATAACCAGTGTGTGAAATACCGGGTGATCCAGGAGGGGTCGAACACCTCCGATTATCCCATGACACCCCCTGAAAGCCTCAAAAGCAAAATTTCAAGAGGGTCTCAAGATCGTTATTGCGCAACAACAGGGTGATGGGGACCCCCCCCCGAATATTGACGGGTATTCCGCACACTGGTCATAACAGCATTTAATACACACATGTAGAGGAGAATCAACCCATCCAACTTCTAAATTTAAAACACACATATAGAGGAGAATCAACCCATCCAACTTCTAAATGCATCTCCTGATCACTGGTGCGGGAGAGCGCCTGGAGCCTGACACAGGACGCAAGCCCGGGAAACCTATGGATGCGATGCCCTACGACGCCAACCAGGATCAGCCATTACAAGATGGATGATGCATTGTGTTTTTTTTTAAGGGGCTGGGCTCTGACATCATAAGGCTCAAAGGGCCTGACACAGTGTTAACAACCTAAGGCTATTTTTTGTATTTTAGTGCCCCTATCAGCAGCCGGTCGCTCAGGACGGGGCCAAACAGAGAGCTGCTATGGCCGGTCTCAGAGTGACTTTTCCCTGCACAGTGACGTCCTGCTCCTTCCCTGCTGCCTGTTCCGGTGGCTGATAACGTAAATTCTGCAGATGAGTTTGGCGCCATGTGGCCTCCAGCCACATCAAAGCTTTTAACGAGCGACGAGCTTTTATTTGACTCGAAGACAGCAGATAAGACGATCAGCACGATAGCAAGCAAACCGTTTCCATGCCCCAAATTCAGTGTTCCGTGCTATTTTTAAACATCAGTTGCCTTGTTCCTGTATGTCCACGTCTCTACGAATCTGTCCTCTGCATATCACCATATGTAAATGGAGAATAATGCATCTGATTCTTTTCCAAAGAGATTGAGTTTGCAGTACATATAAAAATGTCTTTTTGACATGAAGTTGGGTAATTCATTTTAAAATATACCCTGGTAGAGTAAGTGTCCTACCCACAGGAGTATAAATTACGGGTGAATGGTGATGAAACTTTTGGGATTAGACCACTGGAGTAGAAGACAAACATATCCACGCTCTGAACACGCCCCGAGAGTCGCTCACTATTAGGACAGTGTCGTGCTGTAATTTCAGACCATTCAAACAACCCCCTTTTACTCTTTGCTAAGGGTTACCTCACAGCTCGTTATCCTTGCCACTGGAGATGCCAAATTTGGGCTTACCGTCGCGCTAACCGCTCTCAGTGGTAGGGGTCCGACTCCGCCACAGTACAAAGGCCAAGCTAAGGTGAATAACAGAGCCGCACATATTTACAGGACAGTCTAATTATTGACTGTCCAGCACCAGAGGTTAAGGAATCCAGCCAAAGTCCTTGCCCTGATGTGTGTCTTATACTGGAAAGAACAGCCTTTTTCTGAACCTTGTGCTACTTCTATCACCATATATTGCAATGCCAAGTCCTGCATTTCATTTGCATTAAAAGCCAAACTGCTATAAATATCTTAATCTCAGGTGCATATCACAACTGAGCTGAAGGATTTCACTTGGTATTTATCGCTCTCGTGAGGAAATATTTGCATTATTCCCAATGAGCCGCAAAGTGTGATATACAATATATTTGAACCTGTTTTCAGTGAATTACATTTCATTTGTAAATAGTATTCAATTTTAAAAGATGCAACACTGAAATAAATATTCCAGCTTCTAGTCAGTGCTTATGTCAGAAACAGCAGTTAAATTTAATAGACTGGGAGGCAGAACGTCACACGGCGATGTGGAGTACAGTGGGTTCTGCTGAGCAGCGGTCCTCTAAAGACGCAATCGGCCATATCGAGTGCTGGCAGAAGCTGGGCGGCGAATGACGTCTTCGTGACGTCCTTCCGTTGTCAAGACTCGGTCCAGAGCCCGGACTGCAGTAACAAGACCGTAATTTAGACTGAATGGACACGGCAAAACATTTGCTCACGTAAAGCGGCGGAATCGAATCATAAACAGTGAGTATGCATCTCCGGATGAACGTCAGAGGAGATGCTGCTCTCCAGCTCTGATGTGACAGTGACAGTGTCCTTATCTCCAAAACAGTCTGTTCTCCCAGGACTGCTCATGACACTGGACAGAGCAAACAGTGGGTTACACATTACCCCAAACCAGTGAGCGCCCCCATCCCTAGATGCATGTTTGAACTTTAATTTCATAGATCGGGTGGCAGACGTCCGAGAAAGAAGGAGCACTAAAATTAAACTTGAAATATTTGCCAAATGTCAATGTCAGCACATCCCGCAGTTAGAAAAGGTCTGACATCAGAATATCTAGAAGAAAAAAGAGAAGTTAACTGGGCCCTGGGCACACGGGCGCACATGTCTGTAGCCAGCCAATCACGTCCCATGCAGTAGCACAGCCCCTTCTACGCCTTCCCTAAAACCACGGCCCAAATAAACTGCCCGGTTAGGAAATCGCCTGACCCCCTTGTATGGCAGTGTAAACTACACCTCAGTTACACAGCATGTGGCCGAAGCAAGGACGACGTAGATCTGTCACACGGTAATAACAGTGTGACACTATAATAACAAAAGTGTGGCAGTGAATAATGTAATAACTGATTTATTAGTAAACCCTAACATTCAGCATGGATATCATTTGCTGTGATAAGGTGATAATTAAGAGGCACACTGAATCATTTCCACGGTCCATATTTTGGGGATACCGTAGCATGCAAGTAAAACTGATGTCTAAAGTCTAAACCCTATCCCTAAGCCTAACCCTATAGCTCTAAGCCTGAACAAGGGCATGTTAAGGCGACTCTTCAAATCAGGAGATTATATATATATAAACTACTATAATTAGTTTTTATATGCCCAGAAAAACAGTGCCCTTGAAATACACTTTCTACCACATTTCACATGCGCAAGTCAGATGTAAAAAAAGGAAATTGTGGGAATATTGTATAGATAAACACCTGCTCAGTTCCATTAATTATTAAAAAGATTGGGAAAAAGCGAATGGTTTTAAATAAGATTTTTTTTTCTCTTGTCTTTATATATGTTTTTGTTTTACTGTGTGTTGGAAAGACGTTAAGTTACATATATATTTTAATTCTTGAAGTATTTAACTTAAATGCGGTAAGGTTTTAATATGCCCTTTAAAGACTGCTTCTAAGTGCAAGTGACGTACATGAGAGACTAGAGGTCAAAGACCTGCTGGATTTAAATGTTCACAAAAACCCAATTTTGAAGGCAGTGAGTCCCCAGCTTTGCTAGTCACATCAGCGGGAGCCCCAGCATGATGCAAAGGGCGTTAATGCGCAGGGGCGCGATGCTCGCCCTGCCGGTCGTGGGGGAGGGCGCCCTGCCGCCCGTCACCCTCCGCCGCTCCGCGTCCTCCCTCTCCGTCCCGCCGCCGACGTGCCTCCTCAAGCCCTTAGAGGCTCCCTATCGGTACCTCTTCGGACCGGGACCGTCCAACGTGCCGCCGCGGGTGCTGGCAGCGGGGGGGAGACCGATTATCGGTCACATGCACGGTGAAATGTTCGAGGTAATTTCTTTCTGTGCGTAATTTTAGCTGTGAACCAGGGAGCAGGAACTGAAGCCGATGAAATCCAGATTAATAATTTCGGAAAAGGCATTAAATATGATCATATTTGCCTTATTAATTAATTGATTCATTCAATGTATGCTGTCTAGAAATAAATGTAATAAGTGCCAAATCCAAGGGAAGATGTTACAGCGGCTGTAAACTTATTTGCAAGTACTTCACATACGATAGCACTTTAATTATGCATATTTAAAACTTCAACTTTCATAATTAAACCTTGATAAAGTTTGCCGCAGTGCAAAGGTGGGAATCAATCGCTAGGAAGGTCTGCGAGCTCAAAAAACAATTTTTATAGACAACACCAAAACAACAATATATTATAAGCATAGGAAAAGACAACGTATAGGCAGTAAATCTGCTTTATCCTTGAGGACCTAATCCCATTGCAGTTATGACATGTTAAAGGTGTTTTATCATAGGTGCAGTGCTTCGTCTGTTACTTCTTCAGATTATGGACGACATCAAGAAGGGGATCCAGTATGCTTTCCAGACACAAAACAACATGACGATCGCGGTGAGTGGCTCCGGTCACACCGCCATGGAGTGCGCAATCTTCAACACCGTGGAGCCGGGAGAGAGCGTCCTGATCGCCATCAACGGGATCTGGGGCGAGCGAGCGGCAGAGATCGCCGAGAGGATAGGTATGTCCCACTGGGGGCGTCTTCATTCAACCGGGGGATACGGCACTTTAATTAAAACTGCTCAGTGTAAAACGCATCCTGCTTCGCTCTTAACAGGTGCTCGAGTTAACACTTTGGTAAAAACTCCAGGCGGCTATTTCACCAATGAAGAAATTAAGCAGGTATTTTTTTTTGTTATTGACATTACGAATGATAAACTATGATGTCTTGCTGCTCACCCTATAGTTAAAAATCAAAATAATCCTCTTGATTACTCTGGGTGTGATCTATTCCAAACTGATCCTGTTTTCCTCTTACTTTCTGATTTTTTTCAACCACGAAGTCCATCTGAACTCATTAAAAGCTCTCTGGAGAATATTATAAAGAACTTTTTTCAGATAAAATCATTAAATGTAACTGGAATAAAGGGTACAGATAGGGTAGAGACCACCTAGAGACCACCTATTAGTCCTTGGTGAGACTGATATATTTATTTCTTACAAAAGTGCTTCCGTTTCTTCAGTGGTTGGTCTGATTTGGTTACTGTCTTATAGAAAATGCGCACAGACTGTTTCAGTAGCTCTGAGCTGAAAAGCGAAGCTGATGGCCTGCTGCAGTTTAGTGTGATGGTGGTGCGTCTTCCTGCAGGCTCTGGCCAAACACAAGCCGGTTCTCTTTTTCCTCACACACGGAGAGTCATCTGCCGGACTGGCCCATCCCATCGACGGAATCGGAGACCTGTGTCGCATGTGAGCCTCCCTTCCCGGCCAGCCCGACGATCGGGCGGACGCCATCTCTGGTGACTCCTCATCATTCTGATGACCCTGGGTCTGCTTCTGCTCCTTAGGCACGGATGCCTCTTCTTGGTGGATTCCGTGGCGTCCTTGGGGGGAGCGCCTCTCTTCATGGATAAGCAGAGTGAGTCTGAGATGTCGTGTTCCTGTAACGGGGGGGGGGGGGGGGAGGCGTGCTTCACAGTACACCTCGAACGTATGTTTTCCCAGTGATTCGGAGCATGAGTCTGTCTGGCTGTGTGTCACAGACATAGACATCCTGTACACCGGCTCACAGAAGGCTTTGAACGCGCCTCCTGGGACGGCACCCCTCTCCTTCAATGACAGAGCTTGGTGAGTGTTGGTCTCCGGCTCCGATTGGGCCTTAAACTGCAGCCGACTGGACTGTGACACAGACCTACGTCAGGGACACTTGGACCTTGTCGAAGTAGGACTAAGCAAGGCAGTTCTCAACAAGACTTTGTAGAAACACATAACTGATCATACCTGTATTTTGAATAATAATATTGTAAATACTTCAAATCAGTGCTTTTGCAGAAGTACCCTTGACTTTTTCAGATTGATTAGCATCTAACAGGAAGGCTTGTTGGCCTGAAGCCCGCTCAGATAGCAGGCGGGGGTATGTGATTTTTCTTCTGTATTCTTACTCCCACACAGCAAAAAGATGTTCAGCAGGAAGTCAAAGCCGGTGTCCTACCTCCTGGACATGACGTATCTCTCCAACTACTGGGGCTGCGATGGAAAGCCAGCCAGAATGTAAGGCTCGGCAATGTAAAGGGTTAAATGCAGCAACAGCAGCCCAGTGTAAACAATGAAGCCACTTTTGTCTGGTTCCAGATACCACCACACTGGCCCTGTATCTGGCTTCTTTTCACTGAGAGAGAGTCTAGCCATCCTCACAGAAATGGTGAGAAGACCACGATGCTTTGGGTTTTCATTGGTCTCATCCTGGACCAACAAGGAAAAGACTGTGCATTAGATTAATACATATAAATGAATAAATAATGAGTTGCTTCCAGAATAGGCTCCAGACTCTGTAACTCTGCACAGGATAAGCAGGTACAGAAAATGGATGGATGGATGGATGGATGGATGGAAATGCTTCCTGAAATATGCATATTAGAAGACACATTTTCAGAAAACAGACACGAGCAGATTTAACTCTGTTTCCTTGTACGAATGCGGTGCTTCTCACCGGAGTGCAGCGTGAGACTGCTGCTTGTGTTCCTCAGGGCTTGGAGAACTCGTGGAGGCTTCACAAGGAGGTGTCCGAGTATCTGTACGAGGGTCTGGAAGCCCTGGGCCTCAAGCTCTTTGTGAAAGACAAGGTGAGGATCAAAGCGAAAGAAACGGCCAAGGAACACACCAAGGGAAGCGGGCGGCTGAGGCAGTGACACGCAGGAGGTCGTCACTAAGGCTCCCTGCTGAGGATCATCACCATCAGTTTGTAGGGATTCAGCCGTAGAATCCCGAATTGTAGTGTATCTCATCAACTCCCATGGCCAGAATTCTCAGTAGGGCCAAAGGGCAGATCTGGCACGCCTTGTGTACAGCCCGCCCCTCCCCTTCAGTGGCATTTCCCAGCATCCACCTCACCCTCCTCCATTCCCCATCGCGGCCCCCATGACCAGCATCCACATGTGTCTGATCTGTCACTCAGGATCTGAGGCTACCTCCAGTGACCACCATTGCTATTCCTTCGGGGTATGACTGGAGGGACATCACAAACTACGTCATGAAGCACCACCAGATGGAGATCACCGGGGGGCTGGGGCCATCCGTGGGCATGGTGAGTACTTATGCTGGACCCCCATGAGGGGTTCTCTCAGCCAATCAGAAGACAGCTCCAGAAGAAGTGTATGTAGACAGCCCAATGAAGAGGATTATAGCATTGATGCTAATTACCCAGAAAACATCGGTATTCTTACACAGTGCAGCTGCTCTAGAGTTAAATATGGCAACATATGGCAAGATATCTTAGCAGCATTTTTGTGCCCTCCCCTAGGTGCTGCGCGTGGGTCTGATGGGATACAACTGCAGCAAAGGCAACGCTGACAAGGTGTTTGCAGCCCTGGCGGATGCACTGAAGCACTGCCCCAAGAGCAAGGCGTAGAGATTCTGCCAGCCGTCCCCACACCACCTGCTCCATCAGCCCAATCGGAAGACCGCAGTCTTGCACCGAAAATAAAGATCAAAATGAGCGTGACGCCTGTTCACCGTCACTGACGTTAACAATGAAACTAATTGCAGTCGCCTTGTAAAGAATATGCTTAATGTATTAAAAAAAATAATAATAAATGAATATGGCTACACAATGTTGCTATTTATTTTCATAGAAAAAAATGAACGTGGACATTCATTTAGGTTCACACTTGTAAATATATGGATTAATTAAGTATTCCATTAAAATTCTGATGACAACAGATGGCACATTACGGTGAAGTACGGCAGATGGCGCATGTGTGCAACAAAAAAATGTATACGTGGAACTGATTTTGCTAACTGAAATCAGCAATCAAGAAATCACTAGGTGCAAACACTATAAAAACGCATCACTCATACAACACCCAGTAATTCCTGTAAATTATAGTACCATTTTAAGACTGTTATAATTAAACAACACATCTTATCTTATACTTACGCGACACATGAGCAGAAATATTTGATGCGCGTATAAACCCGCATTTACGGTTCGCATACGTCATTGGTAGGCCGGAGCCCCTCCTACGCGTATCGATGCCACCCAGTTTTATCCTATAGCCGTCCAACATCCGTTTTAGAAAAGGCGCGCAATATTAATGGTGCAAGCTGCCTGAGCAAAGAAAGTCAGGGAAAGTGAATAATAATAATAATAATGACGGGTAGAAGAGGAGCTCTTATTATACTGGAAGGGGTAGACAGGGCCGGCAAGACTACGCAGTGCAAAAAGCTGGTTCAGGCGCTGGAGAAAAATGGTCGGCCGGCTGAAATGATGAGATTTCCAGGTAATTTTTGTCTTTTTGCATTACCTGTTTTTACTCGCTGTTATTGCAGGGATAACTGGCTGAACGTAGATAAGCGAATAGGAGTTTGAAAAGGTACGACGACTGTAATCCAGATTTTTACCATTGCAGATAGATGTTTATTCTTCGTACCGTTTGCTTTGCTCAGACCGAACAACTAAAATCGGCCAGATGATTAGCTCCTACCTTGAGAAGACGACCAACCTGGAGGACCACACGGTGCACTTGCTTTTCTCCGCCAACCGCTGGGAACTGGCGTAAGTATCGGGCTGGTGTTCGCCTATCCTCGCCCAGTGTCCGCTGTGATTGATACATTACTCAAGTTAGAGCAGATCCCATGCATCTCTATCCAGATTGGCTGTTTGGAGAATTACCACTGAGGTAAATGCTTGGCAAATGTAGAAATGGGAAATACGGACTGCATTTAGTAGGCATTAAAGGTTCTAGCGGCTTTGTCGTTATTAATGTGGTCAAGGCTGCTGTCTGCCCAGTGGACTCATGGATCTCCATAGCTGTTCACCTAATTGAGTCTATACATTAAAGTAATTTTAGCCTCTTTTGAAGGTTAGCGATTTGAGCCGAGTTTCCATTTTGCGCGTTGTTGTCAGTGTGAATTCAGTCCATGTTGCAGGACAGTGTGAACGCTCCACATGTCTGACCCCTTTCTCACACGTTTAAGGCCTCTGATCAAACAGAAGCTGCAGCAGGGTGTGACTCTGGTGGTGGACAGATATGCCTTCTCAGGCGTGGCCTTCACCAGCGCCAAGCCGGTATGTCCAGTCCTCCTTGTGCCATTGATTTAGATTTGGGTCAGATTACCAGGACAGCACTGCCATGCCTGCAGGACCAGGGCAAAGCCCATAACTGCGGACATATCTCACCCAGGCCATAGACTTATCCAGTGGCTGCATTCGGGTAGATGCTTCCGTAGCCGTAAGGCCAGGACTGACAGGCTGGGGAGAAGCTCATTCCCGCAGGTCATACTAACATTAAACTGCATAATCGTTGTCGCCTTTCAATTAAATTTAATTAAATGTAGCATTTGTGCTTTACACCAATGCAGTGCACACTTCATGTTACACTCATAATTTATTGCCTTCTCTCATTATTTTTTAAATATTCCCTTATTTTTCGTAACTTTTTCCCTGAGCAGTGGCATTTCACTGCTGTACTGTAGTTCTGTATATGACAAAAATGTTGAATGTTGGAAATGAGGGAAGAAATCATAATTCAGTCTCCTATGAAACCGTCCGCCTGTTTGCTGTGCTTTTTATTAATGCCTTCAGAGGTGATCGAGTTGGGCTCCTCGTTCGTCTGCAGGGGTTCAGCTTGGAGTGGTGCAGGAACCCGGACGTGGGGCTGCCCAAACCGGACCTGGTGCTGTTCCTGCAGCTGAGCCCGGCCGAGGCGGCGAGGAGGGGCCAGTTTGGGGCCGAGCGCTACGAGACCAGCGACTTCCAGCAAGCTGTGCAGCACAGGTTCAAACAGCTGATGAAGGATCCATCCTTGAACTGGCAGGTAGGAGGGGGGTCTCGCTCAGAGCGTACAGACAGCCTGCCTGCAAAAACAGCTGGGTGCCATAGCCCTACCCTGGATTTACCAGCGTTCTGAGTTCAATTTACGTGTAATATGATCTCCTGTAAGGGCGAGAAACAAAAGCTTAATATCGCAAAGATAATCTGACAATACTGATTCAGCACTCGCAGAAATGGTGACACTACCGTTACCTGAATCCTGACTCTTCGGTCAAATCTAAGGCTGCACGAAAGGAGCTGGGGGAGGGGGGGGGCGGGGCTTGTGGGTGATGTCAGCCCTCCGCTGGGTTTCTTTTCAGGTGATGGATGCCACCAAGAACATGGAGGATTTACACCAGGAGATCCTGAGGCAGAGCGAAGCTGCGATCGCAGAGGCCGAAAGCCAGCCAATTAGAGAGCTGTGGAAGGAAGGAGGTGCCGTGCCCTGCTGACCGGCCCTCCAGTCGGGAGGCTGCTACGGTACACGGCTGGGCATTGTACGGTGCCAAGTGATCCAAAGCTGCTCCCCCCGCAAAACAGGTCACTGGCATCCAGGTCGCTGGTTGGACGCTGCTGAGCACTGCACATGTTGCAGTGAAGACGAGAGCCTGAAACACTTGATGCTCTTTTCTTTAAATAACATATCACCTACTTACCAATAGCACCAAACCTCAGAAAAATATCCTTTTAGTAGTTCTAGTCTCAAATATATTTTTATTAGATATTAGACACAGTACATCTGCTAAGTGTGTCATTAGCCACAAAGTGTGAACCTCTTTGTTTTTAATGAGTTTTAACTTTTATTTCATTTATGACATTCCTGGAGTATGTTTGTGCTGCCAGGGTTGCTTTTTAAGTGCTATCCCATAATAAACACAACTGCTGAAGGTAACTATGCACGTTTAGTGACTGCAATAAGGCTTCTGAACATCGTTTAGTATTTCTGAAGAGTGAAGTAGACCTTACGTTATCCCGTCGCGTGACTCTGGAGTCAAAGCAAAGAAGCGACACGTCGTCCATGAGTCACTGCGCCGAGGCCGCGGGCCAGTTCAGCATCCCCGAGTGCCTGGCCGTGTTGCCTGGCAACGCCAGGACCCCTGAGTTTCCACCCTCACTGCCAAGGCACCGTTTCCATGGCACAGAGTTGCAACAGGATGCTTTATTGGGGGACAGTTATGCTGCTGCGTACACGGAAAGCACCCCAAACTGTACTTTTTTTGTTTTTCTCATTTTATATACAAAATAAATTACTAGGATTTAGTGGCAAACTGTAAACAAAAAAGAAATAAACCATGAGTCTAGTGCCTCTGCAACTGACGTCTTGGGAACTGAACGTAAGTCTGTAGCTGGTTACAAAGCTGACGGCCAGAGGAGCCGGTCCCCCCTAACCCCTCCCCTCCCCTCCCCCACTGCACCACCCAGAAGGTCTCGCCGTACTCGAGTACAGGGCAAACGCTCCGCTTCACAGAGACAGGATCTCAAATTCCTCATCCTCGGAGTCAAAGAACCGCTCCAGTCGGTCTGAGTCAGAGAAATCTGTGGGGGAGGAGGAACGCCATCAGCGGGCTCAGTCTGCGTCATGGGGGGGGGTCCTTCACTTACAAAAACGGTGACTCACTTTCAAAGACACACTGAAAAGGTTTGTATGTGAGCTGCAATGTGAACGGAGGCAGGGTGGAGCTCAGATGCTTGTGCATTGTGGCTTTTGTTAAGATGTTTGGCCTTTGTGTTTATGAAGTATAAGAATGTGAATCTGT
>JAODKF010000049.1:3084013-3107581 GCA_026779585.1 Mormyrus proboscirostris
TATATTACACACACACCGGCTGCAAAGTTACTTCTACTTAAAACTCATTTTGACTGTGCATGGCCAGATTCACCACAGTTGTTTCGCAAAGATTTTTCTTTAAGTTCAGGCATTATGCAATCACTGCTAATTTAGGCGTTATCTCACCCTCCATGATCTTCCATCTTCTCGCATCGTAGGGAGGGCTTGTGGATAATGGCGTGCAGTGGCAGGAGGAGAAACGTAGGCGAGCTCGCCCTCTGTATAGGATACAAATTTGGTCTTCACAGATGCCAAATTAGGTAAAGCAATGTCTGAATGCTGCTTGAACTACCAAAACTGGTGACGTCCTGTCCGGGGGGGACTCGTCCTCAAAATTCCTTAAAGCTCATGGACGCTCTCAAGAGTTAATCGTTTAGTGTTGTGCACTGCATGCTTATAATATAAATTGTTTGCACCCAGCGTTAAACGCCAGTCCAAGTTAGCGGTAAAAAAAAAAAAAAAACATATCTCGGGTTACTGAGCTCATCGTAGAAATTTCTGCTCAGCAAAGCAAAGTGGGAAGGAGCAGCAGATTTTTTTTTTAGATCTAAGCCATTTATTTGCCCATATTAGGACAATCATCTATAACTGATCTCCTGTAATTATAAGGTCTCAAAGAAATGCCCATGGAAATAATTTGGACACTGCTTATAACATTTTAACCATCAAAGCTTTGTTAAGTATCTTGGTTGTAGCGCGTAAAGAAGGATGGTAGGCTACTTTACGACCAGCTTCTTCGTGCCGAGACTTCGCAAAGCCTTATTTATAAAGAGAAAAACTGCCGGAATCTCCCTTAACAGCCTGCGCCTTGTTGTCACTGTCACTTTTCGTTTAGTCATTACTCGTACTTGTAGCTCTGTGACAAGTGTTGACGTCTGGTTACGTTATCGAAACGGAAGCCGAGTTTCCTAAAACATAACTCTAAACTATCCACAGAAGCTCAGATTAACTTATCCGAAGCTTACAGAATATAACTTTTTCATTTCCACAATTTTTGGAACATTAGTTAAGAACGTGGGGCAATGCAGTTAGCCACAAGATTGTTTTTAGAAATTAACCACAGATATAAATTGACGTGTGGTCTGTACTACGAAGCGGGGTTACTGGCTTAACTTGTCGAATTTAAGGTACCACAGTTTATTTATTTATTTTTTTATTATTTTTTTTAAATCAAGAACACGGTTTATTCACAATTAATACATGACACATCAATTTAACCAAATATAACATTAAGGTAATTTTAACATGTGGCCACAATTCCTAAAGTATATAATCCGATCAAAAGTAATATAACAATTCCATACCTCAGCTGTGTAGACACAGAGTAACTTCGGAAAATATCTGATTACAGATGTAGATTCATACAGTACAGCACTATGTGGGAGCTCTGATTACGGAGTGTCTCCTTCTGCTGCTTTGGGTCTCTTCCAAACCAAGTGACAGACTGTACCAAATATTGTGATTGATTACACAGGTTAATAGGTCATTTTCATCAGAGGTCATTTCATGTGGGTTTTGTAGTGTGTTTCATGCTGATTTCAGATCTGTGTTTAGTGTTTCTCCAGCACGTCAAGTTTTTGGGATGAAGCTATATGTAGTTTTATTATACACATGCGGTCTGTAGTCGGCCTGAGTGTTTTACAAGAGCTGTCTGTGTGTTCTTGACAATTTTTTTATTATTTCTCGAATTGTTGCAAAAGAAATGCTAAATGTAACTCACAAGTCTGAATTCTGGGTCACCGTCCTGGAACTCGAAGGCGGCGGTGACACACAGGATCAACTGTGTTGGCTTTCAGTTATTATCGTACCTAGAAATTGTATTAATCATCCAGTCGCCCAATCACTGCAGATCTTACGACGATATACAAAGTGTACTTTGGCTGTCCACTTGGAGACCAGGATAAATCTTGGGCTCCACATGTCATCTGTACCAGTCGCTCAAATGCATGACTGGTTAAAGCGGCGAAAGGCAGCAATGCCATTTGGAATTCCGATGGCGTGGACCATCTCAACGACTGCTACTTTTGCCGCAAGTGGATTCTCAGCTAAAACTAAGCCCAGAATTGTACATCCCAGCCTAGATTCTGCAATCAGGCCTGTTCCTCAGGACGATTCATTGATTGTTCCTGTACCGCCACATGATGGCCTTGATTCTGTAGGTGATGAGGAGTACCGCAGTTTAAATGGACTTCACGTTTTGACTACCTTAAATCCGACAAAGTACCTCAGTAAGCAATAACCCCTCTTCATAGTACAGGCCACTGAAATGTAATATTGTACTTTGTAATGGAACAATGTTTAAGGAAACTTTATGATCGTTACGATCGCATGCGTCCCTATAACTGGCTATAATTATATATAGTTTTCAAAATCCTCTGTCCTTGATAGGTTAAGCATAGTCCTTCACCTATATCTTACATTAGAAAAGTTCTTTTCAACAGCACTTTCCCAGTGCTGTTTGGTGATACTCTATCGCCATATCATCGATCGTTGCAGCGGTGCAGCATAATGTTACGCTCTCGGCAAAATTAGATTAAGTAAAACAAGACTTAATTCGGTGACACTTTGCTTGGCGGAGCACAAATATATGATTATACTATTAGTTATATATTAATTGACCACAAATTAAGTCTTAGTTACATACTGATCTCATGTTAATTCATCATTAATGAATCACAACGCGTATCAACCAAAGCGGTTACTATATTTGTTTTTATATCTCTGAATTAAAACTTTTGTGAACCACTGAAGGAACAACGCAAGGAACAACGCAAGGAACAACGCAAGGAACAAGTCATGAATAATTACACGAGTGAAATACCAAAATCTCGTGTTTGTTCATCATTAATGAATCATGAAGCATCCTTTCCCTCAAGTAGCAACTGTGTTTGCTTATAATTTGTTCATAATTCGTACTTCAGTAGTAACTGAGTTATTACTCAGTTTGAATAGAGTATTTATGCCCCATCGAGTAATTCCATGTAACCCGTAGATAGAAGTGGCCAACATTTTTCAGTGACTTTATCCTACATGTTTTGAAGGCATAATGCGCAATAATGTCTTGTTTATTTATAATCAACAGAGAACTCCTTATGTCACAGTTCATGGCTTTTTGTTATAAATGAATTCCTGGCCTAGAGGTCTTGCTGTTTCATAACCAGTCGAGAGGAAAATACACTCTTTCGTTGCATTTAATTCTCACCTGGAGAACCACCCAAACCAGCAATGCACATTGTTTGCTGTACTGGAGACAAACTTTCAGGCACTGGGGAGCCTGACAACATGCTGTTCCTGTCGTTCAAGTGGAATATGCCTCTTACTGACACTCTGCAGGACCATACATCCTAAATAACACTGAATCCAAATCAGTCACATCTTTTAGCATCCGGTAGCCAATGATGCAGGTATGAGATTTTGGGGGGGGGGGGGGGGGTTAGGGCTTTGCTTCTGTCTGTAGCAATGATGGCTGACAATATGTGCATATACAACCTGATGTAGGAATGAAACTTATTGTTATTTAACGAAAGTTGTTTGCATAGTAATGGTTACAAAACAGATGAAGGTCAACTCAGCTAGGTTGTCTAACTACTGACATTTTGTAATCGTTTGCTATGCCTTAACTGGACTTTTGTGTGTCTCGTGTATTTTCACACTTGTCATTGAGTTGAATAGCTGTCTTTTGAGATTCTCAGCATGCGTATTTGTGATGTATAGCTCCGGTTCTGACACTAAGTTACACGTGTTAGTGTAAGCTGGCTCACTGATGGCCGTACGCTTTTCTGTCTACTTTGCTTGAACGTCATGGACAAAAGCACCTGTTAAATAAATAAAGGTAAACGTAAGACATAATGTAATATTTCCAAGGCAGCTCGGTGTAGCAATAACGCCTGGGGCACACGCTGACATTTCAGTAGAAGAAGGAGCCGCCTGAACTTGTCGAAAGAATTCCTACCCCCACCCTCCGCTCTGGCCAGGGGTGTCCTCTCTCACTCCGCTCTTCCCTGCCTCTCGTTCTCCCTTATCGGTCCTTTCGCGGCATTTCCGTGGAAAGCATTTGAATGTTCTCCCTCTGAAACATTTGCGTGGTTTATTGACACAAAATCTTCAGGTGTAGAAAGTTTTATTTTCATTAAATAATTACTATAAAAGTTTTTATGCCGTTTGGTTATTAAATGCCTGATTAGTACTCGTCACTGTTTTTTTTTTTTGACGAATTCCTTTTCGTTAATTGAGCTTTGCTGCAACCTAGTGGTGGCATCAGTAATTTTAATTAAAGCAACGTGCCCAGATCGAATGACATACTAAAACACTGCATTCGTTCGGATTATTTCTCCAAGTTAAAAACAGCAGTGGATAAATACTTCTATTGGTAATGTGAGAAAAAATTATATTCTAGCGTCATAAAAAGTTCAGATGGGGATTTTTAAATAGAATTTTATTTAGGTTGTGAAAAAATAAATCGGATCATGTACTTTTTGTACTGTCGTACTGGTATTCGCAGTCAGGGTATTTGTTTTTGCGTTGTCCAAACTGTATCTAGAATGCTCCTAATGTTGTCGCTATTAGGACACAGAACGGAGTGTTCCCGAAAAACAGAAGCTTAGTGTTGTAATATTAATGCATGCGATAAAGCGTCCGTGCTATTACCGTCCAGTTGTTGCAACAGTCTTTAGGGTCTTTCTTATAGTGTAATTTTATATTGTACAACTGACTAAAATAAAACTAACACAGCCTACAACTCGACATCAAGAAAACGAAAGGCACAATCGTGTAAAAAAAAAAAATACAACCCCCATAATGCAACGCCTTGCTACGGCGCCGACCCGCGCATGCGTTATTACGCAATTATTTTGTCCCTCTTCAAGCAGTAAATGAAGACCAGGCGGACTCTCCTTTGATCGGAATTAAAAATTAATACGCAAAGTCGAAATTCCTTCTTCATCTGCCTTACAGATAGATGGAGTTGAACAACACCTAACATCTCTGGCCTGGCCGCGGGCTCCGCGAGTGGCTGATCCGAGCCCGAAAACGCCGTGGAGTGACAGATCGGAGGCTGTTTAGAGAGGGTCTCAGAAGAGGAGGAAGAAAAAAAAACACTGAAGAAATAACAGACAATCGCCTTTTCCAGGCGGAAAGGGCTGCGGCTGCCCTCACCTCCGAGTAGACTGCCGACAGGATGGCTCACCTCCGAGACCTGCGGAACCAGGTAAAGGTGTAGCAGACGTTGCCCGTTTGGAGGTTAAATACACGCCAGCGCTGGGCTCCGTGCAGTTTGTCGTGGGCTCGGCGTATCGCTGGATCCCCGCAATGGAAGACAAGAGAAATATTAGTAATAACCATTATCATTAGTCACCTGGAACTCCTCCGCTCGCCGTTCCAACCTCTCAAGCCCCGTTTTCAGTCGGCTAATGTTGCGGGTATTGCGGCGTAAGGCACCATGGGCTGGTCGCCGGAGCGACAGGGAAGCGGGGAAAGGTGTGAGGCGCACCCGGCGGCTGAGGTGCCGTGACAGCTGGCCGGCGATCGGCCGAGAGGCCGCCCGATTGCCGTCCCTCCCCAGCTGAGAAAGCGCCCTGGCCATCGCCTAAGCCTGGCCGCTGCTTTTCCTTTATTTAAGCCTAATAAAGGAAGGGAAAACAACTAGCCGTTCGTTCCTAAAAACCCTGATTGTGATATGTTATTATTCAATTCATAATTAGATTTTCAGCCTGTATGTGCATTCATTTTTTTTTTTTTTACCGCCGAAGATTATTGTAAAATGTTTTAGTTTTAGTCATTTGTTAAATTCGGGGTGGGTTAAGGCAGCATTAATTACCGTAGTAACAAACGAAGTGTCTTTACAAAAGCAAACATTTGATTATACTTGGGTCTATGTGGTATGTATATGACTAATATTGATACCACCGGGCAAAAAATTTAGATCTACTTTAAAGCATCTTTAATATTGGTAAATAATAATTTAATAACTTAATTTAATTCAGTTTTGCTTAAATGAGGTTAATCCAACTGCAGTGTTTAAATAATAGAGACTTGTGAGGTGAAGGTTACCTGTCACCTCCCATGATGTAGGAGAGCCACTTTCGAGCACCGGTCAGGTTTTATTACACAAAAGGAAGTTGTATTTTAAAAACATTTCCTCTGCTGAACGTGATAAATGCCACACAGGTGGAACATTTCCCAAGTGACAGTAATGTTCTTGGGACGGCATCCTGAAGATGCACTTTGTCCGCATGCTTGGCACGCCACCAGCTGCTAAATGCTAATAGTTTGTGTTGAAGGAGAGTCCAGTCTGCTGGAAAAGCAATTTGCTATCAATGGATCATTTGGCCATCGGGGCGAACATCAGCCCGTCTCCGTGAACTTTACCAGTGGCGTAATTAATTAGTTTTTATTTTAAATGCACTCTCTCCATCAGCCTTTGAGTGTTCTTCCTAAATTTATCTTGTTGACTGTAAGTTTGCGGTGAGTCCTGACCTCAGTCTGACAGCCGGGTCAATGTCTGTTTTTCGGGATCGAGCACAGAGGGTTATCCGGATGGTGAGTGACAGTATAATGGATTACACTCGCGATATCCCCGGCTACCTGAGGCTGGGAGACGGCCAGGAGCCAGAACTTGCTGCTAATGCCAGTTTGCTTGCATGTCTCCTACAAGAAGATAGTAGCGTGTGTGGTGTTTCCTCAAAGCCCACATACCTCCAGGGCTGTCTGTACCATACTCGTACTTCTGCGATTATGGGCACACAGTGGAACAACTGACCAGGTCTCATTCATGCCTTTACTGATCCCATCACTGTCTCTTTATAGTTTCAGAGATGCTTTCCGTTGCCTGGCAGGTTGTTGCACAGGCCAGGTAGATGTAGAGATGTCCTCTGCAGGTAGAACTTCTGTAGAGGTTTTGCCATCATCAGCTGTGTGTCATTTTGCCTGAAGTCTAATGAAGTGAAAGTTGGGACTCGATAAGACCAACGGACACTCAAGGGCTGACAATGAACAAGGAAATGTTACCACAGATTTCCTGCCATTCAGTTCACGGGACCCCACATTCATTCTAAAATTTGTGCACTTGTAGAGGTTCAGACACAGCACTGAAGCATTATTGCAGTGGAAGCGCATAAGAGCCACTGATCAAGGAGACTGAGGACTCAGGGTTACGAAATTATGACATTCTAAACCCAAAAGTATTTAGATTTTTTTTTTGCGCTTTCCTGGGTGTTAAACAGTGCTGAGTCATGCCTTTGAAAAAGACGAGTTTATGTTCTGTTTTTGCCATGGACAGTTGCAGCTATTAAACTGACCGAAACCATTAGAAATGTATTTTTTAAGCTGCTCTCTGATGTTTATGCTTGCCCTACATTTATATATATTTGGGCATGATTCCAGAATCTGTACCTTGTAATTTGCATTTTCTTGGCCATGGTTTGTTTGTTAGGCTTTTTTTTTTTTTTATCCTGCACCCACAGTCTGAGATACTGAGGCCTTACTGGAGCTCATAGTTGTATATCAAGCAGCAATATGGGGCCATGAACCACACTGACCCTTTCAGATGACCCCATGACCCTAACCGCTGCATTCACGGAATGTGCAGAAGCATGGAAAAAAGGGATGTTGAGGTCAAGACCTTCTTCCCTGGGGGTTACGACGTGTTCAGAGGTTAATCAGAAGGAGCAGCGGAGTTGCTGCGGCAGCCAGGTCGTGATTTTGATCTGGCTTGAGTGGAAGATGGAGCATTCCCGACCTGACTTTCATCTGTGTGGATTTCATAGCAAGGGCCCGGTGTGGCCCCTCTCACCAGCCTTCCTCATTAACTCGGCCCCTCTCGGGCCAGGCGGATCGCTGGACAGCCCACGACCTTTGCGTCAGCCGGCGCGTCAGCAGCTCCGTTGCGTCAGAGATCAAAATCTCATCTGTGGCAGCAGATCTAAATTTAGCTGGATGTCTTTCTTTCCATCCCGAAGATAAAAATGTCAGGGGTGGCATAAAACGATCTGATGTAACAATGTGTGAGTGTTGGGGGGCACCGGCCCCAGCGTGTCCAGATGGCAGTGACGGCATCAAGCTCCTCTCGTCCGTCCCGCAGCCATAGCGATGCTCCAGACCGCTCCTCTGTGCCCTTCGGCCGCAAAAACATGCTGATCTTGGATCAGCGAGTGGCCAGCCATGCGGTTTCTGGCTTTCTGAGCACTGACCTGGGATCAGAGCAGCAGAAAGAGGAAAGGAGCATAGCCGGTGCCCAGCGCACGCATCATAAAGCTTCAGCTCGTCACGGCAACGGCCGGGACTGTGCCAATGAAGTGGTTCCTTGTTTAATGGCAATTTCACTTGACTCGTGCCAGCTGTGATGAGATGGCGGGGAAAAGATGACAAGGATTTAAAGCAGAGGAATAAGGAAGCCTTTCCCCCAGACGCCACCTCTTTTGTGAGAGCTTGCACATGAAAGCGGTTTAACCCTTGAGCTTGCAAACGAGATGCCAAATTCACAGTGGCGGCACATTATATGCTAGTTGCCTGGCAACAGAAAGCCGCTGTGGAAAAAAACGCATGTCCAGCCGCGGAACGTCACATTTGGCACTAGTGCTGGCATGGTGCCTCCCCAGCAAAACAGGAAGGGTAGTGTGCTGGGCATCCTTGGGAAAACCCCCTTTGTTAGGGAGGGGCCCACTGGACCTTGCCTTCATGACAGGGTCACTGAGTTTCCAACCCTCCTTTAGTAAACACAAGGCTGAAGGGATGGAGATGGCAGCAGGATGCTGTGGCGTGCAAGATGCGGCTCCCGTTCTTCCCTAAAATGTATTGTTTTGTTACACACGCTTTTGTTTATGGTTCTCACAACCAGCCTTATCTCAGCGTAAACTACCCTAATTTACAAATGTCAGAAGTGTCATGTTCAGCATTTAAAACAACATTCATGTTGGTTTTGCCTGCTTCCTTTCCCAAAAAAAAGTCAATACGACTTGACATTTACAAACAAATGTCGATATTGACACCCAAAGAAAGATTCAGCCAAAAAATGTCAAGCAAGCCACTTTAAAATATGCCAATAACGGCCATTGAAATGCTAAAGCAGTTCTCTGAACACAGTACGCCCGTGTGTGTCCCTCTGTCTGCGCACAGAACTCCCGCTTGGACCCCGAGGAGTACTTCACCAAGCTCGATCGCATTGGAAAAGGCTCCTTCGGCGAGGTCTACAAGGGCATTAATAATCGCACCAAGGAGGTGGTGGCCATCAAGATCATCGACCTGGAGGAGGCAGAGGATGAGATAGAGGACATCCAGCAGGAAATCACTGTGCTCAGCCAGTGTGACAGTCCTTTTGTCACCAAGTACTTTGGCTCCTACCTCAAGGTGCTGATGACATTAATTTAGAGGATATGCTTTTCATTCCCAGGAATTAGTGACATAGTAGCTTCCTTAACTGTATGAATCTTTTAAATGACTTTGTGAATGAGGCCATTTGCTTTTGCTTTTTCCCACCTTATAAAGAGCAAGAGCTGAAAACTTCAGATCTATGAAACCATTGTTTCTTCACAGGGGACCAAGCTTTGGATCATCATGGAGTATCTGGGAGGAGGCTCCGCTCTGGATCTGGTAACTGTTTATGCCGTCTTTCTTTGGCTTGTGCTCTGGCAGTTGGATCTATTCTCTCACAATTAAATACAAGCAGATTGTTTTCGAGACCGTTTTTTTGTATTACTTCGCCAAACGGCTCGTACATTCTACTCCAAAGATACTGTGTGTTGCTTCGGTGAAAACATTTCTCTCCTGTTCGGATACGAGCATCTGCATATCTTCCCCTTGCAGCTGAAGCCAGGCCCCCTGGAAGAGACCTACATTGCTACAATCTTGAGGGAAATCCTGAAAGGTCTGGACTACCTGCATTCAGAGAGGAAAATCCATCGAGATATTAAAGGTGGGTTCTCACTCCTGCTCTTTACACCGATCCCGACTGCATACCCTTTGTAGAATTTGTCGAGCTGTACAAGCTGATTCTACCCTTTCTGTCACTTGTAGCTGCCAATGTGCTGCTGTCAGAGCAAGGTGACGTCAAGCTGGCTGATTTTGGTGTGGCTGGCCAACTGACAGACACCCAGATCAAAAGGAATACCTTTGTGGGGACTCCCTTCTGGATGGCACCAGAGGTCATCAAGCAGTCAGCATATGACTTTAAGGTGAGCGCTAATCAGCAGGTGTGACCTCCATAGAGTCCTATCATTTTACTTATCCTGAAAAGTCCTGAAAGTACAAATTCCAAAACATCTCCTCTGATGTAGGCTGTCGACGAATGGGAGGTGACATAGAGGTTGCAGAGTGCCGTTTCAGTATGAGATTTCTTTGCCGTTTCTGCATACATGTCAATAGGCGGACATCTGGTCCCTGGGGATTACAGCCATAGAGCTGGCCAAAGGAGAGCCACCAAACTCAGACTTGCATCCCATGAGGGTCCTCTTCCTCATCCCCAAGAACAACCCACCAACTCTGGAAGGCCCCTACAGCAAGCCCTTTAAAGAATTTGTAGAGGCCTGCCTCAATAAGGACCCCCGTTTTGTGAGTGATTCCTTTCCGTTAACACCTGTTAGTGTGCTGAAGCCAATAGGAACCAGAAGCTCACCGTCCAGCTGTCGTTCTACAGCGGCCTACTGCCAAGGAGCTGCTGAAGCACAAGTTCATCACGCGATACACCAAGAAAACCCCCTATCTGACAGAGCTCATTGACCGATACCGGCGCTGGAAGTCCGAGGGCCATGGCGATGAGTCCAGCTCCGATGACTCAGACATGTATGTGCCTCCAGCTGCCACAGCCCTCACCGGCATCCCAGAGCACCTGCGATCTCCTGTCAAGGTGTTAGTTAACGGTTGATGACTCACTGGAGTATTTGTTCAGGGATGGCGACGGTGATGACAGAGACCAGTGTCCCATGTGGACTTTCCCCACCGTGCGGCCGAGTTCCCTTGGCAAGCTCCAGAAGAACTTCAGTGGTGGAGACACAGAGGTGAGTGTAGTGTCCTAGCTTGCTCTTGAAGGGGCCAGTGGCGTTTGGGGCACTCGGCAAGGCGCTTGCTTGCCCAGGTTTCAACATGACCCTCAGACATTTACCGCGTTTTGTTTCCCTACAGACGACAGAGGCAGTAAAGAGGCAGCCCAAGTCCCAGTGTCTTTCAGCGCTCGTGACGCCCATCTTCAGAGAGGTAAGTGATCTCCGGTGAAGGGGCCAGCCCTGTCCTTTGGAGACCCATATCTGCTTCACGAATCACCGATCCTGTGTTGGGTGTGGTGAACTGTCGAGTTTCTCAGGTTCTTCAAACCGCAGCTTGACCCTAAGAACAATCCTGACTGGCCAGTTTCAGTTCTCATAGTTTCGGTTCCTCTCGCAGATGGCTGTTGGTGGGGGGTACTGGCCACACATGGCTTAACGTTTTCCAGCATTTAAAGATCTCAACTCTGTTGTGATGGGGTGGGTCTGCTATTTATTATAACACCTCATACTTGCAGAGGAATCATTTCTGGTGGGTCTAAAAACATCTAATATGCTACAACTAGTTCCGACATGCCGTTGGGGTGTCTCAGACACACACTTGTCGTGGCAGTTCATGTTCTGGAGAATTTCAAGTGAAACGTATTATTCAGCACCACAGGTGTAACCTGGGGCCGATTCGCTTCCTGCCGTCTTTCAGCTCAAGGAGAAGAAACGAGCCACGGGGGGAGGGGTGGGTGCCATCGAGGAGCTGGAGAACGCCTTCAGTCTGGCTGAGGAATCCTGCCCGGGCATATCTGACCGCTTGGTCAGCAACATGATGGAGAGGGTGCGGAGGTGAGTCAACCACTGCTGTTCATGACGGACTGTGAGGTGACATGAGGGGGGGGAGTCAAACTGTGTAGTTAAGCAGTGTAGCTATATGTAGGAAGTTGGACGGAGATCGTAACCCAAGCCGTTGCCTCCCGTAGGTTTTCCCTCAATGGGAACACCACCCCATCCTCACGGTAAGACGCCCCAGACGCTGCTCCGCCCACCCCCTCGCTCCCCGCGAGCCTTCCAGGCCCAACCAGCTCATGCCCCGCCCACCCCCCCAGAGATCTTTTAGAGGTTCATTCAATATTTTTACAGTTCTCTTTATAGAAAGTTTAGAAAAAGAAAAAGGTAAAGTCAGAAGCTCTGTGTATAACAACTGTATTAGGTCATGTCATATATAATAAAGTTTTTCAAAAGCGTTGAGATGGGTTGGGTGGTTTCTGGTGGGGGTGGGGTGGAAGGCAGTGTGCACAGCTGACAGTGACCAGGCCCCTCCTTTAGCAAGTGGGATTTTTATTTCACTGTAAATGAGCAAAAAAACTACATGCAGGGTTAACAGGAGTACAACTCCGGCGACATGCTAAACAATAAATAGGCATGATAAAAAACGGGTGAAGGAAGAAAGTGATGGGCGTGTCAGGAGAAAAACGCCCCACAGCCAGCAGTGAGAGGGCTTTCACGCAGGAAGCCAGACAGGTTGTCAAGACCAGCTCGTTTCAAGGGTGGATGCTCTTACACTCATGCATATACAGTGCGAAACACCGAGCGCGTCGTACCACCGGTTTGCTCCAAGAGCCTGTTCTACACAAAGGGAGAATAAAAAACATGAAACATCCAGTTAAAGTTCTTTCGCAAGTCTGGCACTAATCAAATTCTGGACCATTAAATAACTTCAGTTCACTGTATTCAGTCTTGCTTTGACAACCACCTTCCTCAAAGAAGAAGGGGGGGAGCACTGGCCTTTGGCTGAAGATATCAGGAAATAGAAATATCTTGAATCCAGACAGGAACATGGAACATTACAAGAGTGATGTCATATCCTGTGTTCCCTATTGGGCAGTGGGGGAAGAGAGACGCCGCTTCTGAAAGCCAGCGCTGAAAGAGGCACGAGCCAGAACAGGAATCGGACAGGCCTGTACTTATAGCTACTTGTATTAATGCCCCAGGCCTCCATGAAATCAGAACTTTAGCCCAAATTCCATCCAGTAACACTCAAAGTTCCCCCCAGGAACAGTGAAATTCCACATTTGATCTTGATACAGTCCTTTGATAGAATGACCAGCCTTGACAGTCGAGGTAATAAAATGAGCGAAAATAAAATGGTAAATACTAAAAAGAATTACAGGAAAAAGAAATTAATATACATACAGAAGTGCGGTTTACTACTGCTGAGAGCCTGAAAACCTCAGATACGGACATTCTCCAGTTCATGGGTGCTTTGGTCAAAATTTTTGTAATTGTTCATCTACAGCCCTATCCTGGCTTTGGGCAGTATTTCACACTGCATATATGTCCCACGGGTTAACACATCACATCAGGCCTAACTGTCCATGTTGCCCTGTCAGCACTGACCTTAGTCTGCGTTCAACGGAAGCCCAAGACTGGCTTGGACTGTACTGGAAAGTTAATTCCCTATATAATCATTTTAAACACGTCCTGTGGTAGAAGGCAGCAACTGCGTAAAAGCTGCATGTGATTCTTTTGCTGTCCTCCCAGAAAAGCATGCACAACTTCAGACCTTCAGCGGAGATGAAAGAACCACAAGCTGAGAGCTCGAACTGAAACACGGGGACCAGAGCTGCTGTATTAGCAAGCTCTCATTAAGACAGCTGCTGTTACCATAGTCCCAGAGTAGCGCTGGGGATGCAGGTTTAATGTCTAGGCCGAGCAAGACCGCACTAATATAGCCGAGTTTACTGACAGTCACCTTTTGCATTATTCCTTTATACCCAGCCACATCCACTAAATTCCTAAAACCACCAAAAACACAAACAGCTAGATACAAAACTCAAAGAAATATAAAATCATTACTAGGTTCTTTCAGGGACACAGAGTTTCTTCCAAAAGCAGTCATCTCATGCAGTCAGGGTTAAGGTGAGCCGTACGTACGGTTTAACGGTTCCCGTTCAAGAAAAAAATGACCAGTCATTCACATGCCTCAAAGTAATATGGCACCTCTAAGGCCAAGACGAGACCCCACCCTCATACCTGCGACACAAACACCAAGCTATCACTCGATGGTTTCATAGTGACCTTCATCCCTTCCGCACTTCCGGATACCCTCCTCAACGTGACTCCCCGTACTCTTTCCTTTCTACAGCCATCTTCTGCCAGGCATGTCTGGATCAGCACCGACTTATCCGAGATGCATAACTCGCGTTTCGGAGTCTCTCCACATCTCACTACGCACAAGCCTGGCCTATAAACCTGCCATGCGCTCGTCCCTCCGAATCGCAATATGAACCTTTCGCTTAACTCCCTGTTTAATATGTGACCATCCATTGACTTACAACAAATTAAACCATGTCTGCATCATTTTCATTTCCCTGTCATCCATGCAGTCTTTCTATCCAGTGGGCACTAAATGTGAAGTCACAAATCGCAGCAATGGGGAGTGGTTGATACTGCAGGGTATCACCATTGACATTGACGTCACATTGAGTATCACCATTGCAAGGTGGCACCGGCCAGCAGCAGAAAAGTCCTTTGTGATCAACAGCAGGGTAGTTTTAGCGAGACACACTATGATGCTTGAGGAAGAGCTGTCTCACATCGCACGCAAATGTCCCATCTTTGTGTTCAGCACTCGTATCTGTTCCGACATATGGATGGGCGTCAGTGCATCTTTAGTGACGCTTTATTTCCCGGGGGGGGGGGGGTTGAGCGGGCTCACAAGGCACAAACGAAAGGACCCCTTTCATGGTACCACCTGTGAGTCATATCCTGTTCTTTAGAGTCACTGAGACAATCCCCGTGGCAACAAGAGCAGAGTTTCTCAGGTGACGTGGGGGTGGGGGATTAAAAAAATAACAATAATAATAATAATAATAATTCACACACCGACAAGCTTCCCCACCCACCCCTGCAGCTCCAAGAAGTCTGAGCATCCAGGTGCTCAGTTGCCATTGATCTCAGGCGCATCCTTGGGGACGAGGAGGCTCATCCTGCCCGGAGCACTGGCCGCACTCTTGATCACTTCCATCCACCTGTAGGGGGCGCAGGAGCAGATGAACGGGGTCACAATCGCACCCAAACTAAGCTTCACCTCAATTTGTGGTACACACGCCATCTCACCTGGAAAACGTGTACTCGCTCTCTGCCCGGAAGTAGTACACGTGGGATTTGAACTGTAGCTTGAAGACGTACTCCTTGTGGATGCCGTCGAACTCGCCCGGCGTGCTGACTGTGTAGCCCAGCAGGGGGAGACTGGCCAAGGGGAAGTCATCCTGCACACAAGTGGAACACAAATCAACACACACACACACACACACACACACACACACACACACACACACACAGGCATGGGTGGAGTACAATTCCAGCAAAAATGAACAGACCCTGCTTGTTCTCCACAGCTGAAAGGCATTTGCAAATCTGGGAGCTGAGCATTTAATAATTATCCCCGTTTTGGGTCACAGGGAACAGTAATGCTTGCCATTGAAGTACTGAAAGAGGCACACACTGAACGCCACGGTGCCTTGCCGGAGTGCCCATTCAGAGGAGCTGCGAGTATCGGACATCTGGCAGCCTCCCTAAACCTCGAGACCAACTATGGCCACGGGAACAGGAGGATAAGTCACGAGCAGGTGCCTGGTGGACCTGCCACCTTGGCCCAGCTACCTGGTGCGTCTTGTAGAAGAACAGGCAGAAGTTTGTAAAGACCACCCACAGCTTCTGCCAGCCGTTGCTGTTCTTGAACTTTCTGAGAAGGTATCCGGAGAGCTGGTTCTGGGGAAGCGAGATTGGGGACAGGGTCAGACTGCATTACTGCAGTATGCATCCTCACTTAAATCTGGCTCAGTTTTGCCCACTCAAGCATTTGCGCGAAGTCTTTCCCCCTTTATCCAAGTGGTGCCTCTACCACTGGACACAGATGCCAACTGCCTGCAGAGTCTCGGGCGAGAAGCCAGCAACAAGACAGAAGGTGGCACAGGGCAATGGATTAAACCCTTCTGATCTGGCTAAAAGGAAAGTGTCAGCCTTTAAAAGGAGTTAGCCTGTCAAATTACTGCTTCCTGGTCACGTTAGATTTAAGGTGGACACGGGTAGAGCAACTCTGATTGCATTAATAAAAAAAAAGTCAGCTTTAACCATGAGTGTGTTTATGTGTGGGATGAAGTAGATTGATAGGGCGTCAGATGAGGTTAGCAGAAATAAGCGGAAATGAGCGGTAAACCGCCAAGCCTGAGGTGTACAATGCAGTCCTTCAACAGGCTAATAAATGCGTACAGCATACTTTCATTACAATGTTACTCACGGACGGAATTTTAATGAGCTGATTCCGGAACTCTCATGATGAGCTGCCGGTTATGTGATATTTGCTCCCATAGGAAATGTGTGGGCCCCCTCCACGCCGGACGGCATCACGGTGGCTAGATAGCGCACACACCCATACAAGTCTAGAGCGTCTACAGGTCCCGCAGTACCTGATTCATGCGCAGGTAATCGGACAGAGAGAGGTTCTGGTTACGGTACCAGCACACGTGTGTGATGGTGTTGGGCCTCTGGCCCTGACCCAGGAGGTACCGAGGGGGAAGCTCCGGAGATACGGCCGGAGAGAAGACTGAGGGGCAGGAGAAGCAGGGAGAGAGGAGAGCGGAGAGAGATTGTTAGTGCTCATTTAGGGATGGGCTTAAGGCGAACATCTCCCAGGACCTGATGGCTCAGCTGTTGGGTCTGAAAGGAAAGTGGTTAGTCTTAGAAGAGGCGGCCGGCCAGCAGGGGACAGGCGGTCTCATCTGTCTCACATGGGGTTCCGGGCGTCTGCCTTTGCGTGAAAACGCTTCACAGAAGCATCACTCTGAACAGGGCGTAAGCCACCGCCAGAGAAGAGAGGCACTTCTCTGCTAGACAGATCAGTAGAGCGACGAGAGAGACGGGGCAAAGCTGAAACCAGAAGCGTGAAGCATGAAAGACGTGGGTGAGCAGAGGGAGCCAGATGACGGCGGCGACCATGAAGCAGTTAGTGGCGACACTGAGGCTACAGGCGTGAAGAAATGGTGAGGAACCCTGGTCTGATGAGGCCTACACAACGTGCTGGCTTCCGCTCTACCTGCTTTGTTATAGAAGGATCAGCAGAAATGCAAGTTAAGAGGGCAGCCCCTGTGGTCCATTAAAGGAAGAGGGTGCCCGACCCCGGATCACCTCCTCCTCACATACACGGCACATCTGTCAGATGACACCCTATACCTAGCAGAAGTTGTCCGACTGCTTAAATACAGTGCTAACATGGCAGTGAGATGCCCTGCAGGAACCTGCAGCTCCAGTAGGTGGCACTGCAGAGAAGTACTGATTCTAACAAATACCACAAGCCTTCCTTATATCTCATGTCTGGAAAATCTAGTCCTTACAAGGACTTGGCCGGCTGTGCTTGAAAATACACTTGAGCCTGGCGAGGACTACAAGGGAGGCTCTGTGCACTGGGGCAGACATATCTGGACAGGGGTACCTCCACGGAGAGGCTGTGGTCAGACATGGAGACGCTGGTGTTTCGGTGCCAGCACACATGCATGGTGGTGTTGGCGCGGTGGTGCGTCTGCCTGTCCAGCGAGCTACGGGATGAGTGCGTTTCGTCCTCAGACTCCTGCTCCAGGGACACCTCATCAGAGGACCCTGCCAGGGACGAGGGGAGTTAATTACACACAAGGAAAATTCATTTTCCCCCCTCACCGGCACCTTGGGAAGTAAAAAAGTCATCAAATTCTTGGTAGGACACACTAAGAATGATCAGACCTTAAGGTGTCATGCACCTGAAAAGCAACAAAGTTGTAAAATTCCTCACAGCACTGACTCAGAGACTGAAAGTAAATCGAAAAAAATGGGGGTCCTTAGAACTGGGTTGAGAAACCGCACTAAACAGACGACACCCCCCCCCCCTTTTTTTTGAATAGGAAAACCAGGTCAGTCACTCAAATTCACATACAACACTGAAATGTTTTTGTTGTCAAACCTAGCTGTGACCTTCCTGTCAGCAGCCAGCAAAACGCAAAATCGCCAGCTACAGGGGAGCGAGAACCTCCAGAAGGCGCCAGAGAAGAGTGACACACCCTTCCGGCCATCTCATCCTTCTGTTGCGCTGGCACTTTGTTGACTTTCATCAGATAATTAATTTCAAGCAGAGCAGTGCCCCGCCCTGCCCTGCCGCGGCACAGACCTACGCAGGTGGATCCCCGCCAAGCACAGAGACATAGCTTTGCAAAGTGCTTTTTCGCGGGTGTTTTAAAATCCACTTGGTCATCCTGTTTACTAAACATGCAAAAGAAAAGGCAACTTCGTGTGAATGTCTTGAGAAGTGGCCCCTGCCCTGTTCCGGCCGCAGGTCTGGCAGCCGCACAGAGCAGGAACAAGCTGCTACACAGGGGGTCTTACTATTTGAGCGATCGCACTGGCCCGAGTCCAGCAAAAGCCCCGACTTCTCCTGGGACTTCTTGGCCAGGTCGATTGCCTGATTCAGGTCCTCTATCCACTTGCCCATCTCCACTTTAGAGCTGAGAGGAATGGAAATAAAACGCCAAGATTCCAATTAAACAGCTAGTCATCTTCAGAAACCTGCTTTGCTAACCAGATCTTGGGCCTCGGAGTGCAGGAACAGAAGATGAAATGGCCAGCCGACTGACCTAGCAGCCACCACGATGGTCCTCTGCACGGAGTAGATGGTGAAACAGTGGGGCACGTTCCACTCATTCTCGCTCTCCTCAACCTGCACAGAAGCAGGAGGATACAGGGAGTTGAGAATTTCACAGAATGTGGGGCAGAGGAAGGACGGGCAAACAGGATCCCTTATAGCATACTACCATACTCGCATATTACACATACTACCGTACTACACATTATTCCCTTTACTCCTAGAAGTGCAAAGACACAAAAAGCAAGGTCTTCTGAAGACCACTATTCATACAGAGGGGACACGTTTTGAATCACTGAGTGACAGGAGTGAGAATTCCAGGGGCCAATCAGCTTACAGCTGAGGCAAGCGTCCCTGTAGCCCTGCCCCTATCTGTCAGCATACGCCTGCTGCCTAACCATTAACAGGTGGCTGCCTGCCAGGAGGCCACCATTACTCACCGGTACATCCAGCAGTATGATCTGCAGGTATGGGGGGGGGGGGGCAAGCAGAGACAGGCAGGTTATCACAGGCCATAACCCAGCCTAGAACGACAGCCACCCTGAACACCCAGGGGCGTCAGTTACCAAGGCAGATGAATGACAGCTTTGCAGGGTAATCCTGCTTGCAGAAGATCGGCGCCACCTGATCATTAGAGTTATTTAAGATCTGATCCATGAATAGTCTAATTAGGTTCTTGCTTTGTTGGAAGATGTTGTGTATCTCCTGCTCCAATCCCATTTATACTCATGCCTGGGTTTTCATTGGATGATCAGCCTTGCTGCACTTATGTCTAGTCAACTTCTTGAATGCACGTACGTTTGCGATGTGCCATTTTCCTGAGTTGTGCATCACTTTTGGACAAAAGCGTCTGCTAAATGTGTAAATATTTAAGACCACTGCAGGTGACCATGAGCAAGTGGAGAGCGGAGTGCGCTCGTCTCAACACCCGAGTCATGCTGGGGGACACCATGGAGCTGATGCCGACTGGAGCAGTCCGGGCCCCGGGAGCCCAGCTGGTTAGCGAAACGTCAAAGCCCCTCATTTCCGAGGGCCGCACACTTTAAACGCAGACGTCATAACTGGACGTAACTGATATGACTGATGGGGGCGTTAAGGAGAATGGATCGACGGCCTTTCACACTCACGATCATGCCGTGGAGAGGCAGCTGGCCGTGCACTTTGAACTGGTTCGTGGCCGTCACCCCTTTGCTGGTGTACAGGAGCATGTCTGAAAACTGCAGACGGAACAGCAGGATTACTCGAAAGAGCAGCTGACTCCATAAAAACAGCAAATCCCATGCTTTTGGCTAAGTTTAAGTTTAACTCGGGATAAGTTATAAAGCATACAGCTCTTAGACTACCTACCAAGAAGAACATCCTCTGCTGCAGTCCCTTCTTGGTGAGCTTGAACAGACAGCCCTCTCGGATGAACTCCTATAAGACAGAACACCACAGCACAGAGCGCTATGACATATGACTGGGTGTCGTGCCTCAGTCCTTAGAGCTACGTGAAGTTTCATTCTCCGACACGCACGGCCGTCCGCAGACCTGGACGCGCTCCCTCACTCACCCTGCCGGGAGTGATGAGACTCTCCATGCCAATGAGGTCCCTCTGCAGCTCAGTGAGCTTCTGGAAGTTCTCCAGCCGGATGAGGCTGCTCTGCAGCTGGGCAGCCATCCCAGTCACCTCCTTCAAGGCCCCTGTGGGCCGGTCCATGGTCACAGGGTTCGGGGGAGGGGGGAGAAAATGGTGGCGTCAGTCCCTCAAACAGCACCACATGCAGTACTGAACCAGAGAGCAGGGAATACACAGTCGATAAGGGAGCTATGGCTCCTGCAGAATTTAAACCCGAAAGGCCATGCTCAAGCTAAGATGATGTTTTTTGGGTTTTATCTCAAGCAACGCTGCATGCAAACTCTGGTAGAGTCCGAATGGCAAGTGAGGTTGGTACGGCCAGAGGAACTAAATTAAGGTCCAGAAAGATCTCAGATCAGAGTCCTCATTCCCTGTACTCTGGTGGACCTTCTGGCCCATGGAGGCCTCACCCTTGCAGTCCTCGTAGTCGCGGTGTTCCGGCGTGTAGTGTTTGCACAGACGCTCCAGGATCAGTTTGTAGTGCATCAGCCGCTGGATGGGCTTCAGCAGGAAGGTATTGAGCGGCAGGTAGCACACTTTCTGCAGTTCGAACTCCTTGTAGACCGTCTCCAGCTTCTTCAGCCGCTTGGTGGCCTTCTCCAGCTCCGTTAGCACCTCGTCGTGCTTCTGCAGGTAGCTGGTGAACTCCTGTAGAAGGAATGGTAAGCGGGGATCAGGACTTTTGACCACCGCGGTCTAACTGAACCCAGCAGCTCTGCGAGCACGTGGATATGAGAGCAGCTGGCAGAGCCCAAGGTCCAGATGTTTTGAAGGACAATGTGAAATGAGGCCAGTGGCGTCCCGAGATCCATCAGAAGTTCACCTTCAGAGCACACATGTTCTTCAGCATCACGTCGCCGATGTGCTGGTAGTCCCCCTTAACATGGGCGTTGGATCGACCCTCCCTAGGGGTGACACGGTGACACCCATTTATTTAAAACCACTCAAATGCCCCTGACCACACACAAACACACACGGAACCCAGAACACAGACCAGAGAGCCAGCCTCTGGTCGACCTCCTTGAGGAACCCTCGGTGGAACTCGTAGATGGGGTCGATGTTAGAAAAGAGGAGGGTCATGAGACCTTCGGGCATGGCGCCCTCCTTGATGACGGCACTGCGGAACCACTGGAAGGCACAGAGGCGACAGCCGAGGGTGAACCTACCGCACGTGGACCCTAGCCAAGCAGTGATGCATTGTGGGTAGGGATCAGTACAGCTTACCACTGTGATGACCTCCAGGTCCTTCAGATACGTCCTCTCTGTGGTCAGAATCTCTTTGGCAATAAAGTACGCCTTGTCAGTGGGATTCCTCTGAAGCAATCAAACACAAAATCAGCACACGTCAGCCACACTCAAGCGAGGTCTTTATTTGGCCACTATCTGGAGCATGCACGATGAGCGGGAGCAAAATCTTTACAACTGGGAGCAAAAAACTGCGGCGAAAACAGAATAACTGTAAGCAAATGTGAATTAAGAGGGCGACGTGTCCCTGAGACTTTTTGGCAGTAGTGAGCAGACATTCGCAGACAGTCTGCAGAACTTCTTGCAGAGTTTCACTCATCTGCAAGCTTTCAGCACTTTTAAAAGTTACTCCGTTTGCTTTGGAGTGAAATAGCCTCGATATAAGAGGAAGGGGGGGTGGGGTGGGGTGGGGTGGGATTATTGCCGGAGGAGGCTTTTAAAACGCACACCCCCCCGGCACTGATTCGGGTGATAAGTATGTAGAGTAATTTAGGAGCAGAAAATGGCAGGCGGGCATGCATGCAGGCAGGTCAGCCAAGCAAGGAAGCCACAGAGTTTGGGAACAGAACAATCTACTGGAAAAACATTTAAAGACTCACCTACTACACGGACCAAGCCAAGCCACACAACAGGATGCGCGGCAGCTCGCGACAGACACGAGCAGAACCGCCATGTGCAATAACGACCAGTTACACGCTAGCTCCTCACAGACTGGACTATAACCACCGATAGCATAACTGGGACCGCAACACAGCGTAACACGCCACCATGAGGACAACAGCGGGATTGCGGCGAGAAGCAGATTTTGCACAACAGAGGTGTCGGTTAGTGGTGCCGTCGAGCTATCGGACTGGGGGGCCGGGGTGGGATATGGGGAGTGTACCTTCCTCCTAACCCCCTCATCATCCTCCTCCTCCAGCCGGACACTGCCCACCTCACTCAGGATGGGGCTCTGCAGGGGGGAGGGAGCCTGCCCTGGGAGGCTGAGGGTGGACATCTGGAAGGAGGGGGAGAGGCAGAGGGGGCTCTCCGGAACCAGGGATGGTGGCGAGGCTTGCGGGCTGTCAGGGGGAGCTCCTGTGAGGGGGAGAGAGAGAGAGAGACAGACGGGGGGAGAGGGAGAGAGAGAGAGAGAGAGGGAGAGAGAGAGAGAGAGAGAGGGAGAGAGAGAGAGATCAGCATGAGAATGTAGACGGTGTACATGACCCACCAGGCTGTCACCCCCGCACCCCAAATGGCTCCCGTCTGACGTTTCATACAGACCCCATCCAGCAAAACGCCATATGAATACAACATAATTAATACAACGATTCACAGCTGCCGTAATTAATTCCTTAACACACAGCGCAACTCTGAAGCAGGGGGCTGAATGAGGTGGGGGGTGGGTATTTAGTCTGAGGCCCGGCGTGGTGCGACTTTCACACGCATATGTGCAGAGTACCGACTGCATGAGGCGCAAGATGGAGACAGCATCACGGAGCGCGAGCGGTGGGCGGTTCGAGGGAAATGCACACCAGCACTTTATCTGCACGGTATTTTAATATCAATGAGACGAAAGGCACAAAGAAAGAAAAGTTAATGTAACATGCTGGAATATTTTACTTAATTGCATGATATCAATAACAAGGATCTGAAATGACTCCAGGAGGAGAGGGGAGCCACAGAAACGCGCAGGAGGCCCAGTCACGCGCCTTACACCTCCCCGTTAGCGGTTCCCAGCATTTGTCAGACTCAATCACACGTTCATTAACCCTGATGGAAAAACACCCTGCCAGACATGCCCGTCTGCAGCCGCGCGGGCCGCCATCTGCAGCCGCGCGGGCCGCCAGGACGGCCTGCGCCGTTTACAGCCGGCTTCCTCTGACCAGCCTGATAAAGGGCGACGCAGAGCAGACGGTCTGGCTTCTCACATTGCTGTGATTTACCACTGGAAGCCGGTTCTGGGACCTCCTCACTGGTAAATGGGAGGGGCAGTCTGCCAGAGCCCTGCGCACAATGGAAAAAGCACAGCTGTTTCTCTATTACGCGGTAAATGGGGTGGGGGGGGGGGGGGG
>JAODKF010000049.1:3107719-3118976 GCA_026779585.1 Mormyrus proboscirostris
AAGGGAGCGGTGTAATGCCTTGGCCAGCGGCCTAAACAAACATGGCGCCTCAGGCAGGAATGCGACTTTGGAATCTTCCGCCGCACCCATGATAAGTGGCAGGTCTCTGGGGGACAGGGCCGGGGACGAGCCCCTTTATTTACCCCCAGATTTGTCAGGGGACGTCCCAGGACGGGACAAGGAGACAGAAGGGAAGAAGCGGCCCGCCCTGGTGGAAGGGCGTCCCTCAGAGCCAATCCCAAACTACTTATAAGATAGGGGAAAAACTTAAAAGCTAAAACCTCGGTCAAAAAGTACAAGACACATGAACGGACTGGGTTATTCTGCAGGGTTATTCTCTAACTACATACTTCTGTAAAGGAGCAAAGACTATAATATGCTACTGAGCCATTGGAATAAACATGCACTTCAGATCTGTTTACTTTATTAAAGAAAAAGAGAAAACAAAAAAAAAAAAAAAAAAAACAGGCTGTGTGTCATTCCCTCCAACAGTGCAGTCTGGAAATCCGCTGCCCACGCAGTTAGGGAAAGAGAGAATTCCAACTCCTCCCCTCAGCCACAGAGACCAGACTCCCCACCACCAGCCTGGGGAGAAAAGGCAACCTTACCCCAAGGCCAACGCGCTTGGGTGCCACGTTAAACGCGTCCACTAGGCTCTCTCCGGGCGCGAGCTCTTTAACACAGCATCGCTCCCGCACCCCACACAGGACTCCCGGGAGAGCGAGCGGGGGCATCAAGGCGGCTACAATTCAAAGAAGATTTTCTAGCAGGGAAGCTAAATTGCCAAAGGTCAGCTTCAATTACAAGAAGTTAAAAAGAAGTACTAAATAAATGTATTTATGTATGATGATTAAAATAACTGGAATATAAAACACATCTGAAGTTATGAAAATGATTTTATTTTAAGAAAAAGTACACTGATTTATACCAGCACCATACAATGAAACTAGTTGAAATTGTTTTTCCTTTTTTTATAAAAAATAAAAAAAAATAAAAAAAGATTTGCAGTTCAAGACACTGACATCCAGCATTTGACTTGCTGGGCCAAGCTGTGCATACATCAAGCTGGGGCGAGCGGGTCAAACTGCTGATGGAGACCAAAGCAAGGTGTGTGGTCAGCACTCCCAAAGGACGGCCGCCTGTGCGGCTGGCTCGCTGGGGCATTTTCAGGGGCTCTCAAACCTCCCTGAACCAAACCCAGCACCTGACAGCCACAAAGAGTCATGTTAAGTGTTGAAGGGTTTATCCAATATTAAAACAAACGTTTATATTGGTAAAAAAAAAAAAAGGACTAACCCTCCCCTCATTCCTTTGGCCAATCAGCAAAATCAGCAGTGGGGAGGGGGCTATGCACATCTGCCTGATGACCAAAACTACATGCCTGGCCCGCTTCACACGAGGAGGGGGGGGGGAGAATGTAAATAGTCACCTTTTAAAAAGGTCCTTCAGGCAAAACAGGCAGACCACCACCTGGCGTGCGGCATTTGGAAAAGTGCCGCCCTCAATATTTCGCTGTGATGTCACAGGCGGTCGAGTGTTAAAAAAATAAAACAAAAACGCCTTTTCCCCTTTAGAAATGCTTTCAGACCACCTTGCTTTGCTCTCTACAAGGCACTTCAGAATCGGGAACAAAAAAAAAAAAACACAGAAAACCGAGGCACGCAGAGTGATTAGCTCCCCTAAAATGACCCTCTCACAGTCTGAGTATGCATCATTCCACACAGACAATCTCAAAAACACACAACTGTTAAGGCTCAGCGATGGAGCAAGTGGCAGCGCTGGAGAGCCCCGCGACCTTCCTGTGCGCAGGGACCCTCCGTGGCCAAGGCACATGTTTACAAAACAAACATTCTCTGCTGGGAAGACTGAGGCTCCTCCGATTTCAGTGAATAACAGCAACATGTGAGTGATGGAATTTGCAGCATCTGACTGTCCATTGCTGGTTCTTCCTACAGGACATTCACGTCATCCTCGTCCTTCAGTAAAGTGTGTGACTTCAAACACAAAAAAATTAATAAAAATAAAGGCACCTAAGATTCCCTTCCTTTGCACGTCGTCTGAGCTTTTAGACACACCCCCCGGACAAGGGACCCAGGTTAGAGGGTGGATGATGAAGAGGAGGAAGATGAGGGGAGCTGCGCTTTCCGGCTCAGGGCGTCACAGCTCTGCGTTGGGGACGGCAGGCGACGGGACGAGGAGGCAGGTTAGTGTCCCAAGCAGCTGGGGCAGAAAGATGTGCCAGGGACACTGCCAGAAGCGGAAGGCAGGGCGGCGCTGTATGGCCTACTGCAATGCCAGATATTCATTTAACATTCATATCGATGGGGGGGTGGGGTATACATGAATAATATATGAAGGGAGCTTAGCAAATGAAAGGATAGAGGGAAAAGGAACAAGGACGGCTCAGACACAGCGTACCAGGCCAAAAAAAGACACCCCAAGGGAAAAAACCCAGCAGAGCCCTGGGGAGGTCGGGACACCCAACAGAAGTAAGCCGACCTCGAGCATGCAGTCAGAAGGGGCACCGACTTCACAGCCGTAACAGTGGGTGGGGGTGTTTTGGCACAGAGGTGGGAACACGCACCAGACATCAGTGATCCTCTGCTCCTCAGTCAACCCCGGGGGCGATAAACTAAGATCCAAACGTCCCCCCTCTCCCCACACCCCCCGAAAAATATATCAGCATAGAAAAAGAAGATATGAGATGGAAAATCCATTCATCATGGGGAGGGGGGGGGGCTTCTAATTTTACCCAGAAACCCGAGCAAATACATTGGAAAGAGCCCCAAAGTGCAAATTGTAAGCTAGCTTTAAGTGCGACAGAGATGGCTTGGAAGGATGAAGGATGTACTGAGCAGTATCCAGAGAGCACACTCTCCTACACAGACGGACCAGCAGACAGCACGTCATGGGAGAACCAGGAGTGCTGCCCACGTTCGCTGAGAGCGCAAAGCCGCCACTCAGCCTGCAGAAACCCAAAGCTGACACCATCTGCAGAAACTGCGAGCATTTCACCCAACTCCACAGTTACCAGCATCTGTCAGAAGCGAAATCGCAATAACTCCATTGCATATACTTCAATATTTATCTTGCTAAACAGAGTATAAATGTTTCAATTACATCAATTTCTAAATTAAGCTGCAAAACTTTTGGCACAAACTAACAATCTGGGGAAAAAAAAAAAAAACTGAAAATACTTCAAACCGTAATAAACGCATGAGGTCATTTTCAATCAGTTCTTTCTTTATGCAACCTGCCACAATACCTATTAGTCTTGTATACATCCATGGTGTAATTTTATCACCCAGCATAACATAGATCAATTATCAGGCCACCCTCCAGCAGGGGGCGCCGTGTTGCAAAAGCTTCATCATACTGGTAGACGTTCTAAATCAATGGATCCAGCTGAGAAGCAAAATACTATAACCTTATGGCAAGTTGGGTTTTCTTCCAAGTTAAAATGATAAAGACGGCTTAGAAGATAGCTAAGCTATGAGAGACCAATGAGCTTAAAGGAAGAGGTCTCGATTTCCGTATAAGCCAAAAACAATGACATGAAACCGGCATTTAAACCATGAACAAGAACTCACCGCAGTCGTCGGCAGTGATTTTTAAAGCCAAATTGTACCTTTCAGTCAGCCATGCTTAAAAAAATAATTAAAAAAGGGCCCAAGCCAACTATTGTACTTTTGATAATTAATGTACATCTATAATATACACGGAGCCTTTATAAATAATGTTTAAGAAAATACAAAAGCATGGCCCAAAAACATGTGCTATAAATGAATTCTTAAAGCATGAAGTTCATATTTCCGGTGACTCGACAGATCAGGCTAGGTAATCTGTAACTTTTGGACTTCCTGGGAGGTGCTGAAAAGGTCCTACGGAGAATGCAATGCGCACCCAGGAAGTTTAAATCCATGCAAAAAACCCATTAAGTTCCTTTACATGGGAATAACAACGGCCAAAATAAATATGTAGAAACCACAAGATAATGACTAGAGTGATACTGAATGTCAAGAAGGATAACAGTAAAGGTGTGTTAAGTTTCATTGAGATTAATACCAATTGTGAATTTATGAGTTGGACTGAAGTTGGACAACAATGGCTATGACTAAGCACTAGAAACCATAGTAATCATAGAAACCAGCACTAAGCAACCAATTAAAATTCAATTTCGCAACAAGCTGACGACTTTTCAGAAGCGGCCGGCTTCTGCATAAGGGCTTCCGCCATGTCGGCAGGTGACGGGCCGAGGACCGGCACAGATAGGCTCCGCCATCGCCGACATGACCAACAAAAATCGACAGAAAGGCAGCACAAACCACAAAACAGGCGTCTGGTCTGACTTACAGATGGCCACGAAACCAGGCGGGGCACACACGCTCTCTCACTGCCATGTCCTACCACAACACGCCCTACGACCACTGCCTCGTACCGCGGCAAAGCCGCCTCACCGTGCTCCCCAATGGCGTATCAACTGCTCAATCTTCAGAGTAACACTCATACAGACCCACAAAGGCCAAAGCGGGAGTGCGTGGAGGGGGAGGGGCATCAAGTGAACCACAACTGAAAAGTCAAGAGAAAATAAGAAATTCTACTGAAGGAAAAACAGATAGCAAGTGGTCCCAGGTGAATATATACTGGTCGTCGAACAGGATTGCAAAGCTCATAAGGCGTGGCATAAAAAGTCAGATAAAAATAAGTATATTTTGGTAAAAAAAAAGGGGGGGGGGGGGGCTCTACATTTTGACATGGGTGCCTGCAGGAGTGTCCCCGAGGCCCAGTGCCTGCAGGTTGTGGCACTCCAGCAGGAAGCTATCCACGCCGGGCACACCCGTCAACGGGCTGCTAAAGAAGAGGCTCTGGCCCCCATCGTAACCCCAGTCCGAGTCGCAGTCGGAGCTGGCGGCACTGGAGCCCTCTGCGCCAGTGGCCGGGCAGCTCAGCTGCTCCAACTGCTCCGCCAGGTCCCCGAACTGGGCCGCCGAGCTGGCCTCCGACCGCACCGAGTACGCTGGGAAGTTCACCATGGAGCTCGCCTCTGACGGGGCCTCGGAGCCACCCAGGCCAAGTGACAGTGAGTCAGGCACCGAGCTGCACACCGACCGGTCGATTAGGAGGGAGCTGGTCTCCACGTGGGGCACCTCGTCGTCAGCAAAAAAGCTGGGCCCGTCGGAGAACTCCATCAGCTTAGAGCCGTAGGCCCCGCAGTCACCGCCGTCTTCCCCCTCCACCTCCTCGCATGCAGCCTCCAAACCGCCATCTGCACCCTCAAACCGCAGGCCGTACGCGTCAACCGCCCCAGCGAAAAACGAGATGTCGCTGGGGTCGTCGTCTATGTACTCCTCAATGAGCTGCAGATGGGGGCTGCCGAGGGGGGAGGCCGGAGCCGGCCGGATGGGCGGGGGGTCGCACCCGAAATCCAGAGCTGCGGGCAACCCCTTCAGCCCCCGTGAACCTCCCCAGATGTGCCCTCCCTTCATGACTCGCCCCCTCGGATCACCGTTGTTGCTGCCATTCTGTGGGGGCCATGGGTGGGAGGGGCTACTCTCTACGCACACGGAGTGGGGGCTACAGTCTCCCGCTTCCCAGTTACTAAGGGCACCTGGAAACGCGGGGCGCGGTGGGGAGCTGGTGGCAGCCTGGGAGATTTCCTCCTTCAGGGAGATGGGCGGACCGGCCAATGGAGGCGTGTGGGGGGCGGGGCTTCCGGTACGGAGCGAGTGGAAGGACACAGTGGCTGAAGAGGGCGTTGCCGGCACCCTCAGACTCTCGTTGAAGGACAGGCCCTACAAGAGAATAACATACCGGTCAGCCAAGGGCTCAGCAATGGGTCATGTCTGGATACAAACAAGATGGCCTGCGCAACACTCTGGTCACCTGACCTGTTTGGGCACATCAGAAGCCATGGAGCGACTCGAAATGCGGCTCTTGCTGTTCCTCCTGTGAAAAGGATGACACGCAAGTGGGTGGAGGAGGACATGTCACATGACACTAGACACCAGAAGGGACGTGAAGAAAAGTAGGCATGGCAGCAGGCCGCTGACCTTTGGTAGGGCGTCCTCTTTGCACCGCTGTCCCGGACATACTCCACCAGCTGCTTCTGCGTCCTCCCACTGAAAACGCACAACAGAGCAGTCTGTCAGTACACCGCAGAGCAGTTGACGCAGCTGGAGAGCAAAGGGATCGTCAAAGCACCATCAGGACACTAGGACGTCATCGAGAACCACCCCCCCCCCTCCCCGCCCATCTGCAGCCCTTTGATGTTTATGGTCTTTCATGACATGGGCAGGGGATTATTCACATCCAAGATCATAAAATGAGGAATAAACGGAATTCATAAACATTACCAAACATTTGTGCACGGATTTACGACTCCTTAACATCAAAAGACCTTCCTTTGCTGCAACCTAAGTAGGCAGAGAAATCCTACCTGTATCTAAAAGAGGAACCTCTGCTGAAGAGAATGGCTTTGGACTTGGGCTTTGGCTGGTCAAACAAGCGGAAGAATGTGTGGTGCTCGACACAGTTCTTCCAGAACACCTTGCACTGGTCCCGACTGGCCATCAAGAACTCCAGCGTGTCCTCATGGGGACCCTGAGCAAAGAGGAACATGATGGTCATAACAATGGCAGGATTACACAAGTTACACAGCTGCTCTGTGATACCCACATGGACCTCTGGGTGGAGCTTGACCAGGAACCTCTTCCTCTTGAAGCTCAGCTTGCGGATCTTAGACCAGTTGAAGGTGTTGATTTTTGTGTTACCCTGGGGAGATGCCACACACACAGATTCAGGACACCCGCAGACCTGCTATACCCTCCACCTATGTTAGGTACGAGTCTTGAAGACCCCCCCCCACCTGGAAGACCTGCAGACCCATGTGGGCCACCGCCAGGTTGATCTTGGTACCCTCGCGGTCCGCTGCAGGGTGGAACCGCACGCCGTACATCTCCAGCTTGCGGGCGATCTCCAGCACTTGAAAATCCGAGTCAGCTGGAGTCTGCCCTCTGGCGATGTTGGGAAAAGCCAAAGTGTCAGTCTGTGATTGGTTCGTGCATGCGACACAGTGGATTTCTGAAGCCACAATGAACAGCTTTGCAACATGTGGGACATGTAAAGAGAAGCGTATAAAGAGAAACAAAAGTTGTGTTTCGTTTGAAGTCAGCCATTCTGGCATCCCCAGCCTCCCATTCTTCGTGCTGAAATGTGTCAGCCAAACCCCAACAGATACGCCCGGCCCTCAGCGGTCCTGATTGGCCCAAGTCGTCAGTGAATAAAATTCTCCCGTCACATGATTCTGTGAGGGGCATAGTGACAACGAAGTTGGGTTCGCAAGAAGTCGTTTGCCTCGGAAGACGCATAACGGAATGCCAAATGTGCACTAGCTCTGTCCCAGTATCGACACCGTGGGTGTAACTAAATAAAATTCACAGTTCGCTACAATTTCAGTACAGTGGGAAAACAGAATTTGTTTTGAAATTTATTATCAAATATGCAAAGACAAAAATTTATTGAAAAGTTGACGTGTGTATAACAAAAACAGAAACTTATTTACATATTGTAACAAAAATCAAAAATATAATTACAATGAACTCCATACTACAAAGTATGGTTGCATATCTGTAACAATACTATTACTATTATGGTGGCAAACAGTACTGTGCAAATGTCTTAGGCAGGCAAAGAAAATGTTTAAATTATCCTCGTGGTGGTGTAAAACTATATTATTATGCCTGTCAAAGTGTGTCAACTTCGCCATTTCAGAACCTCTGCTAAAATCAGCCCAATATCTGCAGCAACCATCCAGTACAACCATGTATTTTTTGACTAGGCCATTAGCACACCTCATACAGCTAGTCAATCTGTGACTGACTTTTTAAACCAATTTAATTAAATTAATTAATTGATTGATTGATTGAGCCGTTGGTGAAATTTAACAAAATCATGGAATGGCTGAGGTGCCCCTGAGGAGAGCTTTGGGAACTGAAGCGGTGTTCATCTAGACATCCAGCTATCTGTAGCTTTTTAGAAAACAAGAAACTACTGCTAGTTTTTATTGCGTTACTCTTAATTTGCATATGTTCTAATGTTAAATTGTGTTTTTTGTTCTAAGCCAAAGTACACTTGCTACCCAGATAAACAGCTTTAAACATTTCTTTGGACTGCCTAAGACTTTTGCACAGTACTGTATCGGTAACAATACTATCACTATTATGGTTGGATATCTGTAACCCCTACTTCGAGTTTTTTTTTTTTTTTTTTTTTTTATCTTTTTTTTGGTCTGCACACTAACTTGCAGAGGTGGTTTCTGCCTTGCTCCAGTGGTACACATTCAGATGATAATCTCGAGTGATTTAGCGCGCCGGGTGTGTTTCCAGCACCACGACCGACAGTGTGTCTTATCAGCTACTCTCACTCTGATCTTGCAGTATTTTGAAATCAAGAAGTTCCAAAAAACGGCAATGATGACTGACTGACCAGGATTAGCATTAGCCGTTACCAACTTGGTCACAATCAGCATAATGTTTTCGGTGCTGAAAATATATCCATTTGTTTCTTTGCGGGGACGACAGCCCTAATCGACAGGCTCTGATTTTGTTCATCCTTTAAACACCAAAACCCCTTAAAGCCTCAGTTGGTCTCTGTATGGCCAATAGGTCTGTCTGAGTTGGGGAGAGGGATTAGAAAGGCAGCGAGATCAGCAGACACCCCGCAAGCTTATAGAGATGAGTTCACATCCTCCCCGTCGAGAGAGACGGACCACATCCATGGGCTCTGTGATCAAATCCCCGGAAACAGCCTGCTGCCTTACACCTGAACATGGTGACTAATGTGCAGCTTTAAATAGCGCAGTCAGTAACAAGGAGTCAGCCAAGCATGTGAACTGGTTATCCTAATGAAGAATACTTCAGCTAAGAGCTGTGTCTCTGAGCAACTGCCTGGAGTCCCAAGAAGGGGAGGGAGGGGGGCGGGGTCCTCATAATTGTCAGAATAGCCAAGCTGAAGGCACTCAGTGTAGCAGCCAGGAATACCCATCCCCCTACTCCCAAAACCCCCACTGGACCAGAGGCCAGGGCAAAGACTCACAAGTGCCGACGGTGGAACTCCATGATCTTCTCCTGAAGATCGTCCTGATTGGGCAGGAGCTTGTTCAGTTTCAGGAAGTCCCGGTCGGCCAGGTCGTCATAGTCGCCCATCTCCGCTGTGGATCCATTGGCATGTGCTTATTGGATGGGCAAAAAAATGTAACCTGCCAGCCAGCCACCCACTCCCTGACCCACAAGTACCAGGCTGTGGTTGCTGAGCGAGGTACAGAGCCCAAAGCTTACCCAGTAAAACACTGACAGATAACACCTTAAGACGGCGCATCATTCATGATACACAAACATGCTCACGCACACGCCTTGCACTGCACGTGTACCCACACTGCACTAAGTGAGAAGCCAGCAGGGCGGCGGTATTCTCAGAGCAGTGAAGCCTGCCCTCAATCAGGTCCCTCTTCATCTGCAGGGCAAACAGGTACCTAAAGGTACAATAAAGAAGGGGGTGCAGTTGGCACAATGAAAAGCTCCCAGCTGGCCTTGCCACGGCAGGTTATCCGATAGCAGCTCGATTTCGGGGGTAAGGCTCCCGAGTCGCACCTGGTGAACTCCTCCTGCAGCTGGCCAGGGTCTGGGGGGAAGAACTTCACAGATAGCCTGAAGAGCGTGTTCTTGGGCCCTGGAACACAGACTTGGCATCACTGCTCCAATAGACACTGCATGCATGCCGTGCAGCACGTTCTAATTATTCATGCAAAAACAGTGTGGTACAGGCAGTTAAGCCGGTTCATGTCCACCTGTCCACCAAGCAACAAGTCAAGTCATAAATAACCAGATGTAAGTGAAAGTTTAACAGCCTGAGGTAGAAAATTCTACTTACTCCTTACTTGTTTCACTATGAGTTTCAACGGTTCCAACCATGTCTGCGTCAAAAAGGCAAAAACGAGAGCAGCTGAGGGTTTTAAACCTGCATTAGAACCCAAGACAAACTCACCCCCTCCCCACTAGAGAATTCTTCCCCAGAAAGTAACAGATAAGAAAACTTAAACTGCACAGACATGCTTCTGAGGTCTGTTAATGTGGAGGAATTCATGCTTGTAGTTAGACTAAAAAGTTCATGGGACAGGCAGACATTTGCAGGAATAGTCACATTGGTGACTTCCGATTTCGTTACTCGAGTTCTTTCGAAACCCACCCAGTTCATGTGCACATTCTGAAATTCCAGGCCAAAGTAGTCCGACTCGATGAGATTGAACCTCCGGTACACCTCATTCAGGAGAGTCTGGCCATCCGCCTTCGCCTGGAGGGGGGCAGGGAGGGTCAACAGACAACCGAGTGAGCGATCGAGCTGGAAATAACATTCCCTCTTTAATATACCGGGATTGCATAACATGTCAAAAAAAAAACACCAATGTCGCTTCTTGCCAGAGAGCTCAAAGCGGAGAAGCACATCAGCTCCCAAGGTCCTAAAATTAATTTGGGAGACGAACAAGGGCCCGCAAGCCGAGAGCGGATCCCAGATCAGGCTTACGGAGATGAGGTGGCCGGCCGCACTTCAGCATGTCGGAACCACGCGGTTCGCCGGGTCACTAATGACTATTTACAGAAAGGACACGGCACTGCGGAGACATGAAACCTGAGGCCACATCTTTTTATAAGAAAATTACAGGGGAAACATCTGGATGCAATATGGGCGGAGGAAAGGAGCAGGTCTGGTTGGTGTTGGCAGCGCAAACCTCTGCCATAGGGCAGAAAGGAAGGAGCAGCTGAAACAAAAGCTGACTTAGGCACCAGTGTCTCCGGCTGTCCGGGCTGGCAAGCGGCGGGCTGGATAATTAACCGTACAAAGAGATGGGCAGCCTGCTTTAACATGGACATGTGGGTACCCACCCCCATCCTCAACACTGACACTGCGTGCCACGTTCTGCGTTAGAGAAACAGACGGGAATAACAGGCTGCTGCCCCAGGTCCCTAGAGCGGCCTCCCCTCCACAGAACCCCTCCTCGAGACCGATGCAGCCCCAACTCCCCCCGCCACCACAAAGTGTGGTCTGCCAACTCTGGCGTTCGAGTGAAGCCATTTAAAATGTTACAGGTGGCATCGTGGGAATCAATCACGCTACATCAAGCTGCATTTCTGGGAGCACACTTCATAGTCATTACAGAGAGAGGAGCTCACAAGGAACATTCCAGAGCAGGCAGGTGGTGGTG
>JAODKF010000049.1:3144317-3162194 GCA_026779585.1 Mormyrus proboscirostris
GACAGTGGAGAGACACACCAAGCGGAAACTCACTACTTCAGAATTGTAGCAGCATTTGGCTCTCAGCATAAGAAAAAAAAATAATAATTAAAAAAAAAAAGACAATGTCTGCATTAAAAAAACCGTGCCCCATACTGAAGGATACTTTTCTTACTGGTAACTAGAACAGCCTAATATCACAGCTCAGTTAAATAAAATAAGAACAAAGAGTTTAAATGTAAAACATGTGACAGTATTGCTCATACAAGACAAAGTTTCTAAAAGGCATGGGATATGAGGCATAGTGGCAAGCTGCTCCAGTAACACACACGAACTGGTCCTCCGCCAGGCTCCCGAAGCAGCAGAGGCCGACCTAGGGGCAGACGACGAAGATTAAGAGACAGAGGCTGGGAAGTGCCATCGCCACAAAGCCCCAGGGCTGACCGCTCGAATCCAGCCCAGGGAGTGGCAACGTGTTTTCACGAGCACGTCACGTCGCTTTCCTGCGGTTTCTGGAATCCCCTCCCATGATCCAGAGGCTTTTCCTTGTGCTTCGCGTGTTTCCCGGGAGACTTTCCCTGCGACACACCAGCTTTGGCCCAAAGCTGCACCCTACATTACACCATGTACTCCCCCAGCACTGAAAACCATAGCTGAATAAGCACTTGCTAAAAATGGACAAACGACATAGAGACGGTTAAACTTATTTCCTCCAGATAAATTCCTAATACTATCAACTGCAAAGCACAGAAGAGAAAACTTTTTGGAAAACCATAATGAACAGTCATCATATCACTTTCGAAGGGTCACGGACTCTAATTGCCGGTACTTATTGCTAAGTACTAGGTACTGCGTTTTCGTCCAGGATGTGGGATAGATGGGCGGAGTCTCACCAGGCCCTTTACATGTGCTGACCGTCCCCGTCTCCATCTCCCTGCTTCTGCATCTGTGCCTGCATCTTGGCGATCATCTCCTGCATGCGCCGCAACTGCAATCCAACGAGGTCAAAGTCATTCGGCGAGCTGCATGCCTCGCGTCCCAGAAAGCCAGGGAGCCGGACGGTTCTTTAACCTGAATCTTACGCTCATTCTCAATTACTTATCTGAGGCTTTCATCCATAGCGGAAAGGTTATTATAATAGTTTGTGTGCTCCCCAGGATTTGAACCCATGACCTTTGCACTGTTAGCGAAATGCTCTACGGAAGCTGAGGAATGTAACCCTGGAGGGCCAGGCTGAGAGAGCAGGCCTGGGACAGGAAGGGCAGGTGTGGTGGAGGCCTACAGGCATCTCTCTTACCTCCGCCTCCTTCGCCTGGAGGATTATGTCCTTGTCCACCTCCTCCGGCTCCGGGCCCTTCCTGAAACAGACGCAGAGTGAGGCGGGCTGGGGACTATCTGTGCCGCTCTAACAGCCGTCTCTTACTGAAGCTGAGCCGACTCTGGGCCGTCACATGAGCGTGGTACAGCAGCACTTGTGTGATTTAAAGCCCATAAATGTGACGATATGCTGAATATAAGTGAGCGGTCGAGGAGCTCGGGCGTAAGGACTCCTGCGTGTTAGCAATATACAGGAAGGAAGGGCAGGGTGAGTGAGGAACAGAGGAGCAAAGCGGAGAGCGGAGGAGGTGAAGCAGCGAAAGCAGTTAAAACAGAAAAGCTGGGGGGGGGGGGAGGGTGCCCCCCCACCAGCGGTACCTTCACCCCCTGCCTCCCTGGTGGGCAGCTCCCCAGCCTCGTGGCCAAATACCTGCTGATTCACAGGATCAGCAAACGTCAGGGATTAAAGACGGTCTAAGAGAGCATGCGCTGGGCGCATGACCGCCACGCAATGCTCCCGTAACTCCAGGCACGATTGACTGTACAAAACGTGCATTTAAAAAAAAAAATTAATTCTTAACACAGAAAGACAGAGGTTATACCACAGTATGTCTGTGTAAAAAGATAATCATCTGTGTTCGGTGTTCCGGAGAACAACAGGCTGACATTTTACACCAAAATACACAGCTGTTTTCAAAGTAAAAACTGTAACTGAAACTCCTGCTTCGGTGCTAAACCGAAAAACCGTCACGGTGGGACAGCTATCTCCCCCGCTTAGTGCAGACCAGCTTGCTGTTGCTTCACGGGCGTGAAAAGTCACGTGACGTGGCCAAACCCTCACAGGCTGTTTAACAGAACGGCTTTGTTTCAGCTTTGCTGTTAGGATGCATCACAAACTCGAAATAGGGAGGACGAGACCCCTGCAGATGTCGACCATGGAAACCTTCCAGGAAAATATCAGATTGCTATGAACTGGCTTGGAATCTGCTTCCCTGGAATCGGCCCCCATTTATGGGGAGGGAGTGGGCCCCCTCTGGGCCTGACGATGGCGCTTTGCCTTAGGGAGGACAGGAGGGGTGCAGAAAGGACAGGCAGAGAGAGGTACGTACGCAGGCGAGAGAGGAAGAATGTAACCATGGGAGGACAACCTGCCGCCTCGTTTGAGGCGCTCGGAGCGGAAGTTCTCATAGTGCAGGTCCTGAGTCACTTCCTGGAGGTCCTGCATGTGCGTGCTGGAGAGACAGGGGGCCGCAACCGGCAGTCAAAACACTGACATTGCATGTCCTACCTAATAAACACACACTCCAACTTCTAGAAGCCACTAAACAAAATCAGGTAACTGCAGCGTTGATGTGGAGATTATGCAGTGTCACGCTTACATCAGCATGGTGCGCAGCTTGAGGAAGTCATTGTGCTCGGGGTTCTCCACTTCCACCACGCCCCAGGGGTACAGCCGACCCCGCACCTTCTTGCCTTTGGCTTCTATCTGCTGGTTGGATCCCACCACGGCGAATGGGATGCTGGTCTGGAGGGACAGAGGAGGTTGCGCTCAAACGGGCATCAGATTCGACCTTCGTGGTGCCTGTGAGCGTGGCGTACCTTCAGAACCCTTGTCTGTTCCTTGAAATCCTCATCTTCGTCAGACTCGGCATCGGGGAGATGGTAGATCTTGATGCCGTGCTCGTCGATCTCGTCTAAAATCTGCAACCAGAGGAGACCGAGTAGAACAACATGGTCAGTGTCTGGTGTAGGGAAGTGACAGAAACTATTTCAAGGCAGACAAACAAGCCAGGAAACTAATAACCAAACCACTAGCATCTGCTGCAATAATGTTAATGGCTGAATCCCATTTGCCCTACAACGTACACACTTACACATTACTACACGTGGCCGATGCATTCACAGGCTTGGTGCAAGTGCCCAAGGGTGTCCCATTCCTCAAACAAATCAAGTACAGAGCGCTTGATGTGCACCGTATCCACACTTTTGCAAATACTACATGGTAGTGGTCTTCGGCTAAGTATATAAACCACAATGGCCAGAACAGCGCATGGTTTTCTTGGTGATGAACAAGTGATGATTAATGTTTACATTGACGAGGAGGAAGTCTGTCGTGTATCAGCATGCATCATGCTTCCTAAAAAGTGTGCAAAGTGTGACATTGAATGACAACCCGAAACACAAATAACACAACTAACACGGCTGTAGCGTGTCTCTTGTTCACCTCGTCAGATATCAAATGTGCCCATTGCTTTTGAGAAATCCCTGCGCCTTTCACATACACTTGCATACTTTGCATTTCACGTCAACATACGTCACCAAAGTGTGCAGTATCTCAGTGCGCTTAACCTTAAGGGGTTAACGCATGCGCACACTTTCACATTCCTGGTGACCTCCAAGCTGGTATGTGACGTCTCAATAGCATACAGGCAGTGTGCCACAGAGCCCTAAACGGAGGCTGGGGAGGGGCACTGACGGGTGGGGAGGTGCACCTACCCTGCGCTTGAGCCGCTCGCGCTCCTTCAGCGTGAGGGTGTCGGCTTTAGCGATGACAGGCACCACGTTGACCTTGTTGTGAATTGCCTTCATGAACTGAACGTCCAGAGGCTTCAGGCTGCGGGGCAAAGATACCACAAAGTCACGCTTGATTGCCGGAGAAAGACACCGAACCATTTCATTGTTTTATGTCTCAGTTTTCTGGCTGAGTTTCCAATGAGCCTGATGTCATCAAACAATCAGGGATAAATGACAGGTTCTGACTGTGGACTTTGACTCTTCTGCTTCGTATCTCCTGACAAATTTTATTACTATTCAGTGACGTTTCCGTTTTCTTCATCTGCAAAGTAAATGTACTGCATGCCAAGAATCCTGGATCTCTTTCCGTAAAAGACATCTGCTGTATCACTAAGGGTACCGTACCATATCAAGAAAGACTATAATGCACGTATTATAAGATGCATATGCAAATCAATAAATGCAAGATTGGAAGTGCTAAAAAGATTTTAATTCAAGAGACAAATGCTGCAGTGCAATTCAACAGGCCTCATTATGTCACAGGCAAACTTAACCAATGGCTAAGCCAAGAACGAAACCATGAAGTTTTTTTCCCCATGGGGGAAAACTGCCACCAGGTGGCACCGGTGAGACACTCACCCATGTCCCAGAGGGGATATGAAATAGAAACAGCAGTGCACACGGTTGTCCACAATGTGTCGGCGATTGAGGCCGCTCTCGTCGTGAAGGTAGCGCTCAAACTGGTCATCAATATAGGAAATTATGGTGCTAAAGCTGCAATTGGGTCAGAAGAAGAGAACAAGTAAATTAATGTCTTCAAAAGGTTGCTTTCCCACGTGACCACCATCATGCCAGATCGGCAAATGCAACCACTGAAAAACACCCCCACGACACAAGCAGGAATGGTACAGCCCTTTGAAGAAGAAAAAAAAAAAAAAAAAAAAAAAGTGGCAATGTGAGAAAGACAGATTCCTGCCTACTCCGCAGATGCTTCCTGTGTAGTATCAACATAAAACACCCCTGAGAAAAGTGTGAGCCACCAAAATCCCTCTCGGAGCTGCAATGGAGTACTGGAGGCCAGTCATTGCTTAATCACTGCATGCCGCTGAAGGGTCCAGGCAGCGAGGCTCTCAGACGCATCACCCTCCCCCAGCTTGATCATTCACATTTATATCATATAGCACACATGCAGCCGACCACTCGGCTAGACATAAGCGCAGCTAGGCTGAGCTTCCAGCGAGTGTAAGTGGCATCGGAGTAGTAGCTACACAAGAACTTCCAAAGCAGGAACCTAGTAAGACAACTCGAGCCTGAGCTGCGTATTTGACTTGCAGGCTGAAGAAGAAAAATTTGGGGTGGCCAAATTATATCAGACTGGAGGCAAAGGGGTTATAGGAAGTGCTTCCTATCACATGGCCTGGCTTTTCCCGAGCAGAATCTGCCACGACACGCCGCAGGAAAGGGGAACATCCCCCCCATGACTCTTCTCAAGTGACTCAGCACGACAGACCTCTTGTGAAGCAATATACACCTTAACATCCTTCCACATTGTGCTCAGTATGAGCGGACGTGTTCATGCAAAGGAACGCAGACCGTCTTAGTCTGATTTCAGTTTGAAACAGTGGGGGCAAGTCGCAGGCATGGAGGTGTAAAGGAACACAGCTGCACACAGAGAGAGACAGATAATGGGGGGGGGGGGGCCTGGGATACCAGTCTTGGCTGTTGATGGCGTCTCCGTATCCGGGGGTGTCCACCACGGTGAGGCGCAGCTTGACCCCCCGCTCCTCAATCTCTACCGTGGAAGCCTCGATCTGCACCGTTCGCTCAATTTTCTCTGCATATAGAAGAAAAAAAAAAAAAAATTGTGACTTGGGCCCCCACACTGGAATCCCAAATGGTGCTACAGTGGAGGTACCCTCCTGTTTTACACGGGTGTGGGCTGAGTTACAGGGAACCAGGAAAACCACGCGCTGTTCCGGCCTTTGACAGTGAAATTATTTTTAAAACAAATAAAACAGCAACTCCATACATTTTCTGCAGTACGACAACTTCTCTTTGCAAATAAATAGATGCCCACAGAATACTCTGGTTATTAATAGCATCCAGAGCAAAAACTATGACGTGACATTTTGCTGAAAGACCCTTGCCTGCCGCTCCTGGAATGACTCTTTCAGGGTACAGATCCGTGAGGAACAAGCTGTTTATCAGAGTTGACTTGCCCAGTCCAGACTCCCCTAGTAAGGAAAAGAACGACAGGCATTGCACGTCTTGGTTTGTTGGGTGACCACCGTAACCCAGACAACTGCGGCTGCAGACGGCGAATCAACAGCAGTCTGGATGAAAAATTATAAGTGATTTAAAACACCCCCATTAGAATAATGACGCAGACTTCACAGAAATTTGCTAACATGAAAACAAGATCTGTGCACTGAGTTTTTCTGTGCGAGGCATGTTTACTGAAATTATTAAAACATCCTTACATACAGTGTTTGGCAAAAGATCAGAGACATTCTTCCAAAAATTAAATAAAAAGAAATTAAGATCAAAGTGAATTAGAAGCAGACAGCAAAATTTTGCAGCGTTTTGGTTAAAAGAGGAGGATGACTACACACAATGCTTATATTCTGAGGGCTGGCCCCTCCCCGTCCCTACAGATCCTCTTGGGAGCAAATCCTGTTTTAAACAACAGCCATCAGTGTATATGGCAACAGTGTGCAGCTGGACTGAGGGAAATGGCACATCTGACACCAGATGCAGAGCCCAGATGAATCTCGAGTACTGCAGGGGCCACAGCAAGGCCTTAACGAAGAACTTGCAGAAGATGCAGACTGCTTCACTTCTTAAATGTTTTTATGTACCAGTCAAGGGTGAAAAGCGGACCATCATGGAAGGTGGTCACATTTTTCACCCTGCTCATGCTCACACAATATACAAAAGCTCAAGATGCTCAAGATGTAAACTGTGGGTAGAAAGAGTGGATGGTTCTCATAGATAAACTAATATGCATCTGGAACGTGTCTATATCTGGAATTCCTAAATCATCATCAAGCAACTATTCAACAATCAAACAGGGCAATAAACAAACATAATAAAAGACAGCTTAGCAAGGCCTGAAAGCCTGTCCCCCACTTATTCCACTGAGAATTTGCGTACCAGAGGTCAGACCATAACTTACCGACTACCATGAGGGTGAACTCAAAGCCCTTTTTTACAGACTTGCGGTGGACTTGGTTTGGCAGATTGGCAAAGCCAACATATCCTGGAGTCTCTGGATTGGTGAACTGACCCTGCTGAAAGACGAGTCAGAATGGAAACCGATGGCAGCAGAGGCACAGAAAGGCAATCCAAAACAAAACCATGCCTCTAATTCCTCTTATATCCTGACCACATTCCACAAAGGCTATGTTTGTTTTACAGACAAGGAACATCTACATTATGTTGCAAGGGATTGTGGGAAGAGGAGCATTTTATACTTCACAATTAATCATTCTTTAGCTGCATATTCAGGGGAATGTAAACTGTCCATTATCCAAAAATAAACATGAAGTATTATTCCCGGACCAACAAAATGATTAATCAACAAGCAAAGTAAAATAGATTAACTTCCCAGCTCCGGGAATGTCAGATCACCCCCGTGTCCCCCAACCCAGACCCCACCCCAGTGCTTTCTCACTAGAAAGCCTGGGTCAAAGGCCATCTTAAGCTCAGCCCACTCAGGCATGTCAGAAAGCAGGAAGGCGCACTGCCGGACGAGTCCTTCCTCGGGCAGAGGCGCAAAATGGAAGGACTATTTTAAAAACAGCTGTTCCTGAATTGTCATTTCAAATTCCCAGAGTACTCCTCAAAAACAGGCAAGCAAGCAAAACAGGGTGCATGCAGATGTGACGAGTCTGATGGTAAAAACCAGTATCGTTCAGAACAGGGGTGCCTAACTCCAGTCCTGTGTATCTTAGTTCTTTCCCTGTTCCACTTTAAATGATTCAGCTCAAGAGCTGTGTGGTAATTAACACAAGGAGTTGAATCAGGTGTGCTTAATGAGGGGAAACCCAAAAATGTGCAGAGCTCTGACCCCCAGGACTGGAGTTGGACACCCCTTGTTCGTAAGAATGAAGACAAACAAGCGACATACTTTAAAGCCAAATATGCATCTGACATCAGTAATGAGTGAAGGGAAATGCAGTGGCAACATACCTTGAGTTTTTCGGCCTGCGACATTTTGAGCGATCAGAACCTATGAAATGAAACACCCAACTGATCACAGCAACCAAAAAAATGAAGTGTTTAAAAACTGGACCTAGGATCTGCAAACGTAGCCCTGAGTAAAATGGTGATTCAAAGAGAAAAGGCAGCTACGACATGTCACAATTACGGCTTCTAAAAAAACACCCATAGAAGGAAGCGTCCCTGCTTGTGCTTAGCTGCCAAGCCACATCCGCCCGTCTATGCAGCAGTACTTTCACTTCCAAACGGCAATGGAACCTCACCGGCTGAAGGCCAGGTTCAATTAAAAGCCCAGACTGCTGCACTTTAACTCACTCTACAAAGGTCTGAGAAATGTTTTCTTTAGCAATGACCTGCTATGGCGCAAAAACAGCAAGATGATTATATTTTTTTGTTTTGGGGTCTAGGAGTACTCAATGTCAAGAACTCACAAAATGTGCTACAATACAACACTGTACCACAGCCAAATAGTCCTGAAGAAGACTTTGGAGAACTTAGGAGTAACAGTGACTGTTATATCCATTCAAGCGCAGTATTTCGCAAAATTTAGAGAATTTAAAACAAGATCTAAAACATCCCAAATTCAGCTTTACGCTGGTGAAGACATTTTTTGAATCACACAAATGCATCATTTAAAGCATATAATAAAAGGACATGTCTGATAAAATGTTTAATTACTAACGAGTACGGGAAGAGCGACAGAGCATCAAGTGAAGAATTACTGAGCAGACTGGCCCGTATTTTCTGAATGTGGGGCGTGGATTTATACCGGACGTAGTCAAAAACAGCAGCTTAAAGGGTTATTAAAAACTTAATGTTCTGGCAGAGCAAAGCAATCATCTGGTTGCAATACAGGAAATAAATACTTATAAAGGTAACGTTAGCAGTCAGATGCTTGTATTTCGAATTTTAGATTGACTATTCCGCTAAAGGAGCGATACAATTATGGAAAACTGCCGGAAGATAAAAGGAAGACGTCAATAACGAAAATTTCAGAGATAATTCTGGCATAGCTGTCTAACTGTACGATGCTCCGTTATTAATCGCGCATTCCCAGACATAATTTTTTAACAGGGGCCACAAATAATGGGCTCCCGTTATACACACGCAAGTACCAAAACGAGAAAAACGTAAAACTTTTACCCTAAGGACAGAAAAAAAACAGCATTCGGGGAAAACGTTAACAAGATGTCCGGGGCTTACTGGTCATTTAACTTCGAACAGATAAAATAACGCTTCGGAGGGCTGCAGCCGCTTAGCTACAGCCTCCAGCCCGATATTACCGCGGCCGGAAAAACAAGCCGAACAGCAGAAAACGACACTACCGCTAAATATAAAATTAAAGGACCAGCGAAATGGTTACCTTAAATAGAGGCGAGCACGGTGTTTCGGATGAAGGCTTTTTCTCCTCTCTTATTTTATTAAAATATCTGTACGGATGGGTCCAGCGAACCGTTGAATTCCAGAGATTCCGAAGCTTCTCGCGCACGCCCCACAATGCACCGGCAGCCTCCTCCGAGGACCCACAATGCAGCGCGCTTCGCACGCTGCTTGGGCTGGGAGCTGTTACTGCGGCAATGGGGGAGAATTACGTTTTATCAGTGCGGAGGCTTAATCCTTGCTGCCAAAATACGAGACACTGAAATTGCAATATTACCTTTCCCCCCATTATTTATAATTATGGACTTATATCCGCAATGAAAGCAAATATTGATTTATTCCCCCTCCTGTACATATTAATTGTGTCCTCCTTTATATGTGAATTCTAACTTGACGTATGACAACTATGACAATGTATGATACTGTTTCAGAGACTTACTAACTTGTTTATTTTAAGTCTGTTTTTATAAAGAGTGATGGCTCTGAGGCTAGGGATCTGTGCCAATAACCTGAAAGCTGCTGGTTCAAATCCTGTGAATCCAACAGTGATCCTACTCTGTTGGGCCCTTAACCTGCAATTGCTTTGTTCTGGTTATGGTGCTAATATAAACCCAGTCCTGCAAGGAGGTTCTCCAACTTACAAGCAAATATTGGGACTGGTGGCATGACTGGCACTACAGCCATTGGGGAAAAAAAAAACTCACACTGGTCAATTTGGATTAGTGTGGTGCTGAGGTATCACCTGCCACATGGCTGCACTCAGGTTCACATCCAAGAGGTGGTGTGGTGGGTGTCTTATTTAATATCTGAAAAAGAAATTGTCTTAGGCAACAGCAGGAGCATTTCTAGCTATTAAAAGTCAAAGTTTACCCAGGATTAACTTTTTTTTTTGAAGGAAGGCTGGCATCAGGGGTTAAATACTAAGGGCTATAGCTACAGTGATGAGCCCTAACGATGCTCATGGGCAGCACTAAGGGCAGACTGCAGAGCATCCCGATGCTGTCTCTCATTGCGGAGCCATCTAAGATAAGAGTGCAGGCGATGTTTAATCCAGGTAGAATTTTGGTGCCAAGCAACCACTCTGTGACGCCTCTCAGAGGAAAGTCCAGAGCAGGTGAGCCAAACACAAAGCATCGGTTTTCAATTCAGCTGTAGATAAGGAAATGAGAGCTGATGTGAAACGCTCATGTTTTTCATCTGTTCAACTGACTGAGGCAGTAAGTTGTAAAGAATGTACACCATTGGCAATGTTCTAGAAGAAGAAATGGTGAATTTAATGACTCTGCCTGATCAGTAAAAAAAAAAAAAAAACAATTCCTGGGCAATGTCAATTAAATGAAGAAAAATCCAAGAGGTTACAGAAAATTTGTTGTGTAAGTACATCAGTGTGATTAACTTAATTATAGTACGAAATGGATACGATTTTTACACTAAACCTTTTAACAGTTAAAGGCCTCACCCTTTACAGAAAACTGATACGATATACCATTTTTCTGTATGGAACGCAGTGCAATATCTCCTCCTTGTGGTAACTATAAAACTAAAACTATTACAGCGAAATAAAAACATTTTCTTCATACAAATCACCTAAACCACAAAATATAAATGGAAATTGCAGATTTCAGAAATTTTATCCCAGATTGCAGAACGATCGTAAATTATCCTTATTTTTAAAGATATATACGTGTATCTTAGAGGATAACTAGATTTAAATAATATATAGTATGCATTATTATTGTTGCAGAAGAAGCCTCGCAAAAACTTTGTCCACGGCAGGGCGTTGGCTGAGTCGGTGCAACATTTATACAGAGAAATGTAAATAATCTGAGTTTCCTGCAGTGCACGTCAGATGTTTCCAGTAAAATCTTCACATTAGGAATGAATAACACACTTATATAGAGAGAGTAGATACAAGTTGGAAGTAATCGTTTGCGGTATACGGCATGACATACTGGAATTAAATTTTTGAGAAATTTTTTTATCATAATTGAGAACACTGCCCACTCAATTTAAACTACGTCTTTCGTTAAAAATATTATTAAATTAGTCATCTAAATATCATCTAAGAAAGCGATTTAGCTCATTTAATGACAGATATGTGTAATTGTTGACATTCTGCCAATACTTCTTTAGCAGTGTTTTCAGATGAAAGAGCCACTTTGAAACAGATGCCCCATCAGAGACGCCACAGGCGTAAAGCTTTTAACAAGTGTCCGAGAAAGAACGGCGCGACACAACGATTCATCATAAGCTACAACCAGCATGCACAAATACGTGAACTGCATGTACTACGGCTCCCTAGCACTGTTTAGAGAGCTCTTTCCTTTTTTTGCCCCCTTTGAAAATATGTGGTGAGCGAGTCAAGGCTTTGACGTGGCTGCATGCGATTGGAGGCCCAGGGTCAGTATAAATAGAGCAAGACCGTAGGCAGCGCTTTCACTCCTGAGTTAAATTATCTGCTTCTGCACCATATCGGGCAGACGGGAACACCAACAGAAGTAAGTAGAAAAATGAACGTCCAAATCTGATACACTACAGTGTGTAAAATGTAGCATGACGGGCCGAGCTCCGTGCAGTGTTACCCACTGGAAGGGAGCTGTAACAATGTAGCGACCGATCCTCTGATACTGTTTTTCCCCCGTGGTGAGGCGAAAAAAATGTGCATAGGCTCGACTCCATGTCAATTTCTCCGGACTGTTTAGCCTACTGCCTACGTGGACTTTCTGCAGACCCGGAGAGGCTGTGTATGTCAGTAAGGCAATAAGAAGCGGATACATTGTATGTCGATAGGCGAGACGCTTCGCGATCATGAGTTTAAGAGGCCATTTTCTCGTCGGTCGCTGCTTTTTTTCAGATTTTCTTACGTTTAAGTTTCCAAATGGAGTCTCGCCTGAGCAGGTCGGATCTACGTGTCACAGCCGCGCAGGCGCAAGTGGAAGTTTATTAAAGTTTACGAAAGTTGCGGAAAGGTTAATATTTGCCTTCTCATTTAGGTATTTTTTTGTGCTGCGTTTTTAAATTGTTATACTGGCTTAAGTGTTTTAGATTATTTTAGAGTCCCCTAGTTGTATTGGTCACTTGTAGTACAATCCGGGACATCCAGCTGTGGGGAAAAGTGTTTTTTCCCCCCACATTTTTGCCTTTACTTACTGTTAAGTATGTGATTTAATGCTTTTGGTCGACGCCTGCTTACGGAAACTCCGTTTTTTCGGGTTGATGTTGAGGTAGCTCCTTCGATCCCAGCCTGAGACGTGATGAGGTGGCAGTCTGTGTCCGGTACATTGGTCGGGTCACGTTTTTGGACTCGGTCATACCACGGAATGCTTACTTCATCGTAACTTACTACAGCCCATTTTTCGGCTACATTCAGCACCAATTTCCTCCGCCTTCCCCGTCAAGCTAATGACAATGGATTAGGCGTTTAAAGAAATTAAGTAGCGAATTGGACCTTTTGAATTAAGAGCTGAATTGCTACATTTCCTGTGTGTTTTAAGTTCTAAGGAATGCGGCCACGTAAACATGGAGGACCTTTGGAGTATTGTGGCAGTTAACTTTTTTCCTTTACTGGTACTACTGGTATATCTGGGCAATATGTGTGCGGGGGTCAGTATCCGATGTGGGTGACTTCCTGAAATCTTCTTCAGGGGGGTGATTACCTTGGCGGGTGACCGTTAGTATTTACTCCTTACACATGTTTTTGTGATTATGGCTGACTGATTTTCCTTGACAGTAGTACCCTGAATGTATTTCTAGGTATTGAACCCTATTGACTGGATTTATTTTGTACGTTTTCTGGTTGCCCTTGCCCTTCCCTCCTGTGTTCCCGAGAGCAGAACGTATGGTTAGGTGCCTTCGTGTGAGAGTCCACTTATGGCCACGTCACGCACCCTTAGTAGTTGTCTGCCTGATGTGTTGGATCCTGAAGTCTGAAATGCCGACTTGGTCTTCTGTCATTCATACTCGTGTGTTTGGGCTCCTATAACTCTAATGTGATTTATATATCCGTTATCGCTTATGAGATGCAATGTGGCAGCCCCCGCCATGATTCGCATGCACGGTGAGACTTTGGCTATGCCTGGGGCACAGTGACATTGTGTAAATGTTTGCCCTCAAGTGTGGCTCGCTTTAACGCCATGTTTCTGTGTAAATAGCCTAAAAATGCCTTGTAGACCCTATTTGCCACATTCTGATTGCTGTGTAACTTGGCAAAGAGCGATTACTGCTCTTTTTCTAGTTTTAGGGCTGCTTTTGAAGGATAGCTGTGTCTTTGATCAAAGCATTATTCAAATCCATTTTTTCTGATGGAGTGTTGCTTTCGCTAATAGTTAAAATCATCAGCAGATGTGATCACCTCCCTAACTGTCGTTGGTGTGTGAAACTTTACCAGGACTGTTCTTACTAATGGTAGCACCTAGATGTCAGATCTGTGTAGCAGGAACGTCGGCCTCCCCTCTCCAGCCCTGGCCTTTGCGACGGGGACAGTAAGAGAAAGCGCATAAAGCTAATGGCCATGATTTTATTTTTCAGGCAAAAGCTGGCAGGCTGACGTGACAAACAGCTTAACAGGACGGATTATCTGGTAACTGACCATTTAGCTGGTAAGAAATTACTTTTTTGGGTTGCTTCCTTTTGATGCTGTATTCAGTCTTCATGAACCAGGTTTTTCATTTTTGTGTGACAATCTAATGCTGGCGTTACTCGCTTAACTTTACATTTTACTAAAAATGCACTCAATATTCTTTGCTAACAAATACATTTACAGTACGTTCACCATTTGAGTACCTTTTTATCAGCAAGAAAATGTTTCATAGACATTTGCTTAATCAAAGTAACCTCCTCTGGCAGTTATAACGGCAGAGAAAAGGTATTATTTCTGCCAGGGACATTAAATACTGCTTTATTTTGTCGGATGAGACTGTTAACTGGTGCAATTAAAGTTAAGGACAGGCTAGAATTGGACTCTGCCATCACTACACAACTAGTTAATAGGATGGCAGACATAAACTCTTACTTACTCTTTCCATGTTATAAAGGAAACTCCTTTTATTAGACTTAAATTTCCATTTATAGTTGTTCACCCAACCTTCCAATGCTTAAGAATTAAAAAAAAATGGCCGTTTATGAAATGGGGGGGGGGTGGGAATTCTTACTGATACTGTACCTCAGAGGCATCTGCCCCTATGCCGCTGAACTGGACCACCGAATGTGTGGGAGGAAGTGGCTGATGTTTGGAAACCTTGCAAAATCACCAGTAAGCAACTGGAATTCAGGTGGCTGCTGTTTGCCAAGACCAGCAGGAGGGAATCTCTGTAGGCCCACGCTCCCTGTGAAGGTCGCGAGAAGGGAATCGACACATTCCTGATTTTAAAGATCTGGCTTGTGCCCGAAGCTCTGTGGGTGATGTGGGTAGGGCAGTCTAGAGGTGTTACATTGTGGTTTTAAATCTTAAATGCTTTTTTGGTTTTGTACGTAGCATTTAGTTGTGCCACAGACGATGCCTGTCTGAATTGGTTAATGCAGGTTATGGTTGCTTTACAGTACCGCACTTGGTTTCTACTGCCTGATGGGAACTTGATTTGGTACCCGTGGGACCATAGTGAGCATCAGCGATACTTACTGTTAACGTGCGGTGGTCTGTGGCTTCCTGTTGTCGGAGCGACGGCAGGTTTTATTCTGTAGGCTCTGGAGAGCGTCTGAATAGAGAACTGGGGTTAATGAACAAATCCTCTTAACTCGTAGAGCTGCACGGTAATCTTTAGCGGGGTCCCTAGCGATCCAGACCGCCGCAGGTCACGCCCACTTTGGGATCCGCCTTCTCTTTGGGAGCTTTTCCACTGCACCAAGTACCGTACTTTTTATATGATGCTTTTGGTACTTTTTTTTGATTGACTTCCAGCTGAGTATTAGTACCAGAAGGGCCAGACTAGCCGGGGTACTACTTTGGTACTTGGAGGTGGGACCTCCTTTGTCGATTTGGTTATGCAAATAGCCTGCGTGTGAAACACGATACAACTGTTGTTGTTTATAAAAAAAAAAAAAAAAAAGTTGAGCTTGGAAAACAATAAGTAAAAAGTAAAGAGAAATGAGTTGGTCTGGTCGGAAGAGTGGATACAAAAAAGATGCATTCTCTGAAAGCAGTGGATTTTTAAACCTGTTCAATCTTTAAATGGAATAATTTAAAATTAGAGGTAGCTAAGGCTTTTTTTTGTTTCTACCACAGTAAAGTCGTTTAATCGAAACTTCAGTTACAGAACTGAAAGTTAGAAAAAGCCTGTTAATCTGACTAGCGACAAACTGCATGTTTGTAACGTGATGTCGGTATTAATATCGCACGTAAGTCATTTTTCAAATTCGGTACGAAAAGCCCCACCTCACGGCGTGATGTCATTTGGCACTGGTACTAGTTTTTATGCCACTGGAAAAGGTACCGTGCTTTTGGTACTTCTACTGTGGTGCAAAAACACCTTTTTACTTGGCTACTGAGTTGTACCCAGTTAGGTTTTGATGCGGAAATCCTGAACTTCGCCTGAACGAACAAAGTATAAGAGATTGAGTGGGGATTGAAGGGCCGGTTTTGTGATTTGGTTGGGGCGTGCCTTGCGGTGTTGCAGTAATGTCGAAAGCCCGTTTGCCTTATCCCCAGTGACACACTCGGACTCCGTGTAAAAGTGGGATTTCGACCATGAGCTCCGTCGCCGTACTTACGCAGGAAAGCTTCAACGAGCACCGCAATGGTCTCCTGCCCGAGCAGGTCAGCGGTAAGTATGACCTCCTTGCGTCTTACGGACGAGGACTCGCCTTTTGGCATTCCCGTGCTCTCCACTGGGTTCCCTTAACTGAGGTTAAAGGCTATTGCCCTGTGCCCACAGTTGCCAGTGCGGGGTCTAGTGAGGCCGTGGATGATGACGCGTGGCCAACCTACAAAGATGCATTTCCCCCTCTGCCTGAGAAGGCCTCTTCACCCGAGGGAGTTCAGGAGCCAGGCAGTGCTTGGACAAAGATTCGTCCTCTGAAATCCTCCGTCATCACCCAGGCAAGTTTTCATATGCTGTCAGATTAGCTGCTGGGGGTTTTGGGACTGTGGCCAGCAGGCATTCATTTTTATTTTTTATTAAATCCAAGGTTTTCCATGTGCCCCTGGAAGAGCGCAAGTACAAGGACATCAACCAGTTTGGCGAAGGCGACCAGGCCAAGATCTGTGTGGACATCATGCACAAGACTGGCGCCCACCTGGAGCTCTCCATGGCCAAGGACCAGGGCCTCTCCATCATGGTGTCTGGGAAGCTGGATGCAGTCATGAAGGCGCGGAAGGAGATCGTATCTCGACTGCAGACTCAGGTCAGCCCATAAAAATCCTTACAGTGCATATCCCTTCTGTTGGACGCTAAAGATCTGTTTATTGGTCCAAAGGTTCATAAAAGCACCATTAGTGTTCGGCTCTCTTGGTATGATTCCCGGTGAACAATTAGGAAACTGAATGTTGCACATTTTGATTGACCAAATTCTTGCAGTTTGGGAACAATAATACATGGATTTAGTATGTTAAGTGGTAAAGTCAGTTTTCATACTTGAATGTCTCTTGTGACAAATGAACAGTCAGACTGGCTGTTTTCCGACTTCAGTCCTTGAGTGTCTGCACATGTGTCTTCATCGAGAAACTAGCGTCTGTGGGAATAAGCTTCCCGGTGTCCAAAATGTGTGAGTACTGTACTTATTGAATTGTTAGCCAACTTCTCGGCCGGATTCCTTAGTGGAACAGTGCTGCTGCTGGCCTGCTGAAAAGCTCCCACCCAAATCTTCTGGCTCCGTTTCAAATGTTGGATGCCAGTATGACACAATTTACATTTTAGGGTGCCTGGTTTCTTTTGACTGAACAATGCACAAGCCATTTCTGATATTTTAAGTTTAGAATGGAGTAGGGCTGCAACGACTCGAGTAACTCGGTTACACGAAATCCTCTGCGAATTCTTTGTTTCGATGCTCTGTAATCCGCGCGGCTATGTACCGCTTGGCGATCGCCGTGTTTCACTCGGAGGATTATTACTGTCGCGCAGTGTGCTTACGCTGCGCTACGTGTAGCATGTTTGATTTGATGGTGCAATGGAAGACAAATTTAAATAGCAAGGAAAGTCAGAGAAAGACGAGAAAGTTTGGTACCATCTCAAACAAAAAAGCCAGCATACTGCACGGTGTCCATCGTAAAACCGAATTAGACGCTGTGCTACTGCGGTAAGCTATGATTCAACATCTCAACAGAAAATGTCCAGTCCACAGAGCGGAACAATACGACGTAAGCGCGAGCGTTTCCCTCACATTTGCGGCTAAACTAAGACCTGCGATACAAACGTGTTTATGTGCATATGTGTGAATAAAAAAAGTATAACAAGATTCGTTTTCCTCAACAAAAACACTAATACAACAGCAGTGAAAATGATGCGTCGTAGTTTAATTAACATGGAGCTGGAG
>JAODKF010000049.1:3171220-3186660 GCA_026779585.1 Mormyrus proboscirostris
GCAAAAAAAAAAAAAAAAAAAACAAAACGGAGAAACCTCTTGTTCATTTTGTGTGTGGTCGTCCTTCTGCTGAAGATGTTTAGTGATGTCTCCTGATCACTGTTACTGGGTCAGTGTCCTACTCCTTGTCTTCCAGTTGCTGGGGAGACTCTTTGGTTCCCATGGCAACAACCCTTCTGTCAGCCTTAAGAAAAATTATGCAAGAACAAAAGTTTAAATATCACATGGATAACACTGGAATTTTAAATGTCCAAAAAAAAATAAATAAAAAAACAGGAAATACTTTGGTTTTATTTTTTTCCCTTCTCTGTGACAATGATTTGTGTGCTTGCTTATGTAACCGATGTCAGCGTTTAGGTGTTGGGCCTTCGGTGAAAGTGTGTGTGTTTAGACTGCTGTCACTTCAACAGGCATAGCTGTAAGTTGCTAAATAAACATGCATTTACCAGTGACTTATGCGCCTCAAAATAATAGAACAGTTTTCTATACCCGCGTGCGACGTAAAATACAGCAGCATGCGCGCGTCTCTGGTTTGTGTTACCCGGGTTTCTGCCTGCTCACGTACATTAGGAAAAAGTTTGAATCCCTTTGCCATTCAGGTTTGATGTCGGCTAGGCTACCAGGCGTCTTTTGTGGCTACGGCACAGAGAGCAGCAGGTACTGTTGTTTTCAATATATTTTTTAAATAGGCGATGTCAAGCAAAAGAGCTCCATTAAGCCCATTTATATAATCTGATGCTAGAGCGTTTTAAGGAGGATGCAATGAGTGTGGTGTAGTGCATATTAGCACAGAACTGGGACCCGACCTTTGCAGGATGTAACTTGAAGGGTCCTCTGACGACCGGAGCGCAAGCTTTGGTAATGGGGACGTTGTATGCGGAGTTCATTTCTCCTATTGGGTGGGGAAGGGAATGAAGCTTTAAAGCAGCAGTTTAAGATTTTCCCTGGGGTTAGAGACCTAAATGAACAAGACCTGCGGAACAGCCCTGTACATCTACATGCAATGAAAATTGGTGATAGGATTTAGCATTGAGTCTTGTCTCATTGCTGTATTGCCATCAGGAAGAACTGCAAATATGATTTTATACTAAGCTGTATGAACTTCAGCATGGTCATACCTCACCTGTGTGCAGCAGTATTACACTTGTATTTGTTATGCTGCACATTTTGAAAGTTAAAGCAGTAACTAATGCATTTATATATTTTTTTATTCTTGCATATGTAAGGTTATAAAAGGTGCTTGCACCTCCCCGTCCCGCGTGGAACCCCAGAATAGTTAAGCTTAACTTCACTTAACTTTTCCCATTCATTTTCAATGGTACTGCTTAATACTGCGGATTTAATATGTTTTTGGCCACTGGCTGATGTTTTGGCGCTGTTTCGACGCTTCCGAAGACCTTTACCTTTTTCAGTACTGACATTCGACTGGACACTGATTTTTGGGATTCAGAATAACTACTGGGACTAGTATTACAATGAATCTGGTGATTCACCTAAAAACCCCACACTAATCGAACGGAAGGGTCAGCTCTCCAAGGTAAACTGCACAGTAATCTTACATCGTAATATTTCTGAAAGACACTTCGAGTAGAATGATTATAGGCAGATTACGGAATAAACGGGATTGCGGTTTATAAACTAACGTTACGCAAATGCTGCACTTTCCTGTACAAGATACCCTGACGTTAACTTGCCTGTCAGTAAACGACATTTGACTACAGCTTATTTATTTTACTCACCTTGTTTGATGGCATTATAATTACATAGATATTAAGAATTCCTCAAATAACTGTTAAGTAATAAACCCACTAAAGTTATTCATGCAAACATTAGGTTTAAAGCTATTACTTTACTACCGTCTAATAAAGCTACTAGATACGTCAGTTTACAGAGGTCCTGTCCATAATTCCATGCCCTTCTGTGTTTCTTTACTACTCTCACTGTAGAAGTAGAAGTTCTTCCCGGGGAAGGTTACGTTGAGCTTCCGAATAGGAGATGCAGCGTTGGTCGGCGGAGCCAAATAACACATTACCTGCTACTACAAGAGCAGTGCAGTTGCTACTACAGTTGCAGTTTTTAGGTTTCCAGTCACGGACTGTAGCCTATTCTGTTATTATGTAAAGCCCACGGTCAGCAGCATGATCCCACCATTGGGCTCTTGAGTAAGGCCCTTAACCACAATTGCCCCAGGGACTGGCTGACCCTACTGTCTCCTCTACGCCAGTTCCATAAGGTGGCCTCCTGGGATGCTTAATTTCCAGCTGGAAAAAAAGAAGGCGGTCACACGTATATGTGTCAGCTCTCATCGGCTGCTTTCCCTTCACTGACTGTTTTTTGAAACTTGGCAGCATCACTGTTAGTTTTGTGATAGCAAAATATATTTCAACTATGGTTTTTGTCTTGTTTTTACTGATTTGTTTAGGAGGCTCTTGTTTCCAAACATATTCTATTCCAGAGAAGAGACGCTAGCAATGTTGGGCAATTTAGAAACGGCACATTTTTTTATTGTTAATTGTATTAGTGTGCATGTTTACGTTTGGAGTATCTCCACCTTGCAAAATAAAGACTGCTTATCACTGCTGTGGGGATAGTAACCACTACATCAACGAGGATGTATACCTTAAAAGAAGTTCTCCAGGTAACTGAAGGAAGTAACTCTGAGTTATAATGTTTGTGTCTGTAGGGTTAATGTTATAATACCGGATCGTTGAGCCATGCTCGCAATTATTATCCTGCAGAGATAGTTCAGGGTTTAATCACCAGATGGCATTTATTACACCCGTATCACTCGGGCAACACACACCCTCACTGCCCACAGTGCTCGTCGCCCCGTTTACTCCTCATACACACCGTGGGCGCGCACACAGACACACACACACATACATATAGGCTATACGTACACTATAAACATTAACCACTATATATGACATAACATACAGCACATTTATAACAACACATGAGATTACTGAGAATTATTTACAAAGCTAGCATCAATCAAACATGACACGCTGCCTGCTGGTACCTCTGCGCTACAATATAATTAATAGACTTTTTCTAAGGTAACCAATTGGATGGCGAGATAATTATAATCTGGAGATTATATTCAACAGTCAGTAACCTCTTCAAGTCGAGTGAAAGTGAAACCGAAGAGCGTTGGTGGTATAGTGGTTAGCATAGCTGCCTTCCAAGCAGTTGACCCGGGTTCGATTCCCGGCCAACGCAACGGTATGTTTTTTTTAAAATACTTTTAAACCTACTTTTGTTTGCTTTTTCACGCAATAATTTACACATTCTAGCACATTCTGGAGTCATGAGCGGCTCGTTGGTCTAGGGGTATGATTCTCGCTTTGGGTGCGAGAGGTCCCGGGTTCAAATCCCGGACGAGCCCGTCTCTTTATATTGCCTTAAGAACATCTTCCATAATTAAATGCAATGCGAGTGAAAACAACTTGTTACTACAAATTACTGATCCGCTATAATGACGGAGATTGACGCATTAGTTTCACTTTTCTGCTGCGTTATATATCAAAGGAATATGTTTCATGTGTGGGATTCAGCGATAAAACCACATGGCCAGTACGGGGATCGAACCCGCGACCTTGGCGTTATTAGCACCACGCTCTAACCAACTGAGCTAACCGGCCACCGCTTCCTACGCACTACAGCACCTATAGTCAATTAGTGTCACTAGATGGCGGTAAAGTTCTGCAATTGTATCTGCCATATACATTAGAGTAAAAACTGCATAGAAATTGATACGGAATCAGCTAGTTAAACTGCAGAGAAAGTAGAATTGTGCGTTTTATTATCACTTAGTCTTATTACTTATTCCCAAACATTTACTTTTACAGCGTCTACAAGTAAGCGTACTCGGGTGGCTCGTTGGTCTAGGGGTATGATTCTCGCTTAGGGTGCGAGAGGTCCCGGGTTCAAATCCCGGACGAGCCCTATTTTTAACCTACCGGATGATTATGTGACTATAATCACCTTCCGTGGCTGTTGCATTTTTACAAAACGAACAAAAGAATATGACACCTATCCATCCTCCAACTGCTTATCCTTGTCGGACGTCGTCAGGGGGAAACAGATCTGACTGAAAAGTTGAAAATCTTTTAAAATTAGAGTGATCATACATACATTAATAAATAATGATGCACGTTCCACCCCAAACATTTGCTATATTTTTACTATATCTGGTAATTCTGTAAAGATTTATGAACTACTTAACTATTTGAACTAAGAGATTTAAGGATTTAAGATTTAAGGGACAAGTAATGAATAACTCAAGTAAAGCACTGATCTCATGTTTGTTCATCATGGACAAATTGTGACGCATCTTTTATCTCAAGTTCATAATCAAACCCGGTCGAGAGGTGCTGCGAGGCCAAACAATACATAGGCATCAGCATCCTAGGAAGCCCCTTTGCCTTTGTGTCAGTCCATCAGAGATAAGTCCCGATCCGTACAAGTTTTTTTCAGGCCTGTTTTGCTTTGTCCTGTTCCGAGTTTTCGGTCGAGTTGTGGTTAGATTTTTCTCGAGGTCTGAGGTCCGAATTGGTAGAGTTGAGCACATCACAAACCTATGCAAGTTTTAGCAGGAACGGTGGAATTTCAAGATTTAGGTCGAGTTCCAAGGTCCTACTGTTTATCAACTTCCTTCGAGGAATTAAGGAACATTTATGGGAATCGCAGTGCTCCTTATCTCCTACTCCCCTCACCTTTGCTACTGCCCAAGCACCCCCTGCCTAGTTTTTTTTTTTTTTTTAAAGCTGAGGACAAATATAAACTTTGCTAGGACAGACCTTTTCATGTCACCCCCGGTTGGTGTTCAGCTAAGGAACAGTCACCTTAACACTTTTAAAGTATATATTAACAAATAATTGATACGACAATTCACTCCTGGTGTCTGAGCAAAGTCCATATGCTCTAACGATACAATCTTGATGTGTCGATATGTCCATAGCCACCTGCGAATGCCTGGTTTCTGTTGACACAAGGCGGTTTCCTGGAAACATTCATAAAGCGTTTAAACGGTACCTCCTGCACACCGCAGAAAAACGTTCAGCTTACATACGGTGACAGCGACAAAGGACAACTGCTGAGCATCGCTTGTAAGTTACCAATGGCCATTTTTCTCTCTCTCTCTGAAGATGAGGATTTGCGAGATGCCCACTCTGAGGATATATCATGAGAGTTAACAGAGTTTTAAACACATGTCTTTCAATGATAAAATGCCATTAATGTTCCATCCTTTTGTAGGTAGGCTCATGTTAAATTAATCGTGTTTTACACCAACCCAACTGTGTTATAAAAGGATTCAGAATCTCATTAGCTATGATTTCCCGTCCAAGTCAGCTGCTGTCATTTCGGTTGATGTACTGTCACTTAACTAACTTAATGGATTTCATTCATTTCAGGTTGTCTTGCGACAAAAATGGCCTTGCTTGACCGCATCTCTCGTACTCAAAAAATAATACTAGCTATCTTGTGTTTTCCTCTGCTCCCGTTCTACCTGTGCTATGTGTGTAAGTAACCTAATTATTACTTTGAGATTCAATAGGATCTGACTTAGTGAGCTTAAGGGCTATAACAAAAACGGTAGCTTAGTAGTACTGTGCAAAAGTCTTAGAAATGTTTAAAGGTGTTTATCTGGGTAGCAAGTGTACTTTGGCTTAGAACAAAAAACACAATTTAACATCAGGACATATGCAAATTAAGAGTAACGCAATAAAAACTAGCAATAGTTTCTTGTTTTCTAAAAAGCTACTGATAGCTGGATGTCTAGATGAACACCGCTTCAGTTCCCAAAGCTCTCCTCAGGGGCACCTCAGCCATTCCATGATTTTGTTAAATTTCACCAACGGCTCAATTAATTAATTACTTAAATTGGTTTAAGAAGTCAGTGACAGATTGACTAGCTGTATGAGGTGTGCTAATGGCCTAGTCAAAAAATACATGGCTGTATTGGATGGTTGCTGCAAATATTGGGGTGATTTTAGCAGAGGTTCTGAAATGGCTAAGCTGACACACTCTGACAGGCATAATATCATAGTTTTACACCAACACGAGGATAATTTAAGCATCGTTTTCTTTGCCTGCCTAAGACTTTTGCACAGTACTGCAGATGGTTGTAGACCCCGCTCTATTTTTTGTCTCTGTCCCCCTTAAAAATGAAAATTCTAAATCCATCTAGCAACTTTTTTTCATGCACATTTCATAGCAAATGTTATCATGGGAGTCCCTGCTTTGGTTACACTACTGCTGATGAACCTCTGGTGATGTCGTCTCAGGCTGCCGTTCCTCTGATGAAGATGGTGGGGAGGCCAAGGAGAGTCAGAAAGGTGACCTAAGTAAGTGGCATGGGGGTGGCCGTGTAAATTTAGAGGGACCGCAAGCGGAGACTCATCGCGCTTTTACACTGCCACCAAGAACCGAGCTGCACTCGGGCCTTACCGCCATCTGGAGGTATGTCAGCTGGAAGTCAGCTGTAACCGCGAAAGTTGTGTCATCACCATCTGATTGGTCGAAATGCATGGTGATCTGCGCATGGATTATCTGAAGGGAAAAGCCTATATTCTATATATTATCCATTATTAGTAGTGTCGCACGTTGCGACCGTGATTCCCGATGGCACGGAACATGATCTTACATCAGTGTCATTCTTCAAACGCAGTAACGCCTTTACGGAGCCGTCCCGAGCTGGACCCAAGCTGTAACTAGTTGCTATTGGTGGTTTGGTTCCTGTATGCCAGTGGAAAAGCACCATCAGTGTTTCTGTCCTTCACGCTGATCTTGGCTTCACTTTATGACAGCACTCTATGCTTGGGTGTGTCACAGGGCGAGTGGAAGAGGCCAAAGACGACAGAGTGGACGGTCATGGGGTCAGAGGTCGGGAATTAATGTCAATGCACCGGACTTACTTTATGGGGATTTCAGAATATGCCAGAAAGTCACACCCTGCGTTTGTTTTTGTTCCCACGTCCTCCATAGTCACAGTTGACATTCAGCCAAGCCCAAGAACTCTGCCGAGGAGCACTACCACTCAACGAGGTGATTCTGTGTCCCAGGACCAAAACCAGCAGCAACAAAGCATGAGCGCTCCATAAGCATGTCTGTGGATGACAATCAGATGTTTTGCATTTCTGTCCTAGAACAAAGAGACAAGAGTGCGGAGGGTAATGAGAAGGGGAACAGCGAAGTGGGTGAGGAAAACACCTCATTATTCAGCCATTTTGACCTAGCAGTAGTAGCCGTTGCACTGAAATAGCACAAAATTCTGAATTATTTGCAGTGACGGTTGAGATTCATCCAAAGAAAAGGACGGCTAACTTGGTGAAGAAGTTTTCTTTCGGAAAAGGTGAGAAGAAATGCGTAATTATCCCAAAAAGCCAGAAAAAAGAATGACCCACTACTTCGTGTGCATGCAGCGATGAGGGCCTTCTGGGAAACTCTGCCTGCAATGTAGCATTACAACCGATAATTGTTATTAGTCATTAACTGCAATAAATGTGAACAATTTCTTTAACAGGAAAAGTATCCAGCTCAAATGAAGCAGTATATGAAAATGAGGGTAAACAGACATTCTTTTTGCACAATGCAAATTTGAGATTATGGCTTAATTTTACTGTCCAAATGTATCCCCTTATCATTAATTATATTTAAAAAGCACGTTTAACATGACTGCAGTTGACCAAAGTGCTGTATAATTTATGAAAATATCAATTACAGGTTATGTCAATGACCAGAATGAAAGCAAAGTGAGCAATACAATGTTACTTGGTAAGTAGTATTTGGTAAGTATTCGCTGTGTATGTCTATGAAATTGCTTATTATAGATTGTATTTGATGATTCATAGGTATTTTTTCACACCTTAGCTTATCCATGGGATGGGTCTACACTTAAGTCAATGCAGATTGATTTAAATCAGTTTAAACAGCTTGATGCTTATGCAAGTAAGGTAAGTGTGATGTCACACGGAGAAGCAGCGTTTAAAAGTGTTATAAATGCTGTAATAGACGCATCTGGCGGTATTTCTCTTGGCCCGAAGGTGAAGGGCGGCAGCAGTGTGGAGGTTCTGGTCCAGGACCTGCTCAGAGGTACCAGCAGTGATGTTGAGAAGCTGAGGGCCATTTGGACATGGGTGACGCACCACATCGGTGAGTGGGCGGCCTCTGGAGGCGTGCGCTTCTAGACGGGATGACCGGAGCGTACAAGCGGACCCGTTCTACCGACGTTTGCCTTCACAGCTTATGACGTGGTTGGCTACCAGAACCCCCATCTAAGGTCGGCCTCCCCGGATGACGTCTTACGGACGGGGAAAGGCGTGTGTGCGGGATACTCCAGTCTGGTGCAACGGATGTGCAGGTAGTTGCCACCCAGCTCGAGAAAATGAGTGACTAATTAAAAGCCCCCCATAAGCTGTAATCGGCCGATGTGTTTTTATATTTAAGGTATGATCACACCTTGAGTAAATCTTCCTACTCATTATTGGTATGTCTTGGTATCTATGCATCACACAGTGTCTCCTGGTGCCACTATGGCGGCAATTATCATTGCATCACACATTGTAGCAAAGTACATGGCGGGGTATCAATGCAGGTCACATTCTGTACTCAGACGTTTCCCTTTTGTTGTCTGTCACTTACCCACTTGGTCCACAAGGGGGCAGACGTTAGCACTATCAACACTTATCTACAGCTGCAGCGAAAATGTTGAAAAATGTATAGGTTCCCTATAGGACAAATTAATTTCAAACCAGCTAGATCTAAAAGCTTCGACAAGGTATATGTTCTCCCTAAAGTGGCGATTAATGATTGCTTCATCCACATTATGTTTAATTACTTAAAATGTATAAGACCATCCCTTTAGACATGGTAAATGACTAATTGGCTCCTAATTGCAAAAACACTAATCACGTCTCCTTTTATTACATAGAAATTATTATTAGCAAAATGCTAGAATTCAGACCCGTGTCATTAAGAATTAAGTCCAATTCTTAAAATTCTTGGTTTTGAATTTCCTTAGTGCTATATGCCATATGATTTGCGTCACTGTCATTGACCCCAGAATCCATCAACCTTTGTTCACCGGTTCACCTTCATGGGGACCTTGTAGCCCATTACTGATGCTGTAAAACTTACGTGATGTCGCTCAGTCTTGCAGGTATAGAGTGTAAGGAGCTGTCTGGGTATTCCAAGGGCGCTGGGTACGAGCTGGGAAACCGATTCTGCGGGGAGTCAAATCATGCCTGGAATGCGGTCCGGCTGGCCGGGAGATGGCACCTTCTCGATGCTACCTGGGGAGCTGGTCATGTGTCTGATAACATTTCTCAGTTTAAATTCGAGTGAGCATAATTTTCAGAACTCTTTTTTTGCATCGTGGAAGACAATAAATTGAGTTATAAAGATGTTTTTCAAGACCAGACAAAAGCATCATATTCTTAAATCAAAAACAACCATTCAACCGACACTGCGATTGACATGGTAATCACACTAACAAGGAGAGGTATACTTTTAGGTGACATTTGTATCAGAAGTCAGTTGCAGTGAAATGAATGCAGTCTGGGGTCTTTCTGGGGTACTGTTGTTTAGGGTCTTTCTCATTTTGCATTTAGATATGATGAGTTCTACTTCTTGACTCACCCGGCCCTTTTTGTGGGAGATCATTTCCCTCTGGAGGGTCAGTGGCAGCTCCTGAGACCACAAGTCTCACTTACGCAGTTTGAGGATGCATCTCTCCGGAAGAGCTCCTTTTATAATTCTGGCCTCTTGTCTTCGCAACCGGAGTCTTGGCTCATCCATTCAGGTTCGTTCTTTCCATAATGAGTCGTTATGTCAAAACGTTTGAATCACTCTGTGATTCCGGATGTGTTTTGAGTGACTTCAGTGCTGTTTTCATGATCACGGATGGAACGTTTATCCTAAAGAATATAATGTGTGCTTTGCAATTACTTCATTACTGAATCACATTCCATTTGCCTCCCTTTCTCCTTTGTAACACAGATCAAAAGACAACCATCACCATAAAGAGTTCATCACCTAAGCTCTTCATGCAAAAGCTCAACGACAAGAAGAACCACGGCATCTTAACCCTGAAACCAGACGGGATGACGCTGGATGTCTATCCCCCAGAAATCGGAAAACATTCCTTGATAATCTATTGCAAGGACCCAGATTCTACAAAAAACACGTACAGCTTCGCGTTGCATTATGAGATCCAGTGCAAGGCTGTCGACAGGGGGCTGAACTTGCCTGAAGATCTGGAAAACCCCATGGGGCCCAGCTGGCTGTCGGAGCAGAGCGGCCTCTGTGACCCCTCCCAGCGTGACCCTCTGGTCTACACTACGGACGGTCACTGCTCCTTCAGCTTCCGCGTGGACAGTCACTGGGAATTCTTCAGCATGCTGAACACAGGAGCCTTTTGTATGACAGATGATGAGCAGCGCAGACACACATTTTTGTCTAGAACTGTGGACCGTGTTAAATTCCAAGTGCAGTTACCAAGACCTGGGCTATATCAGCTCTGTATCTATGGCAAAGAGAAAACAATGGCAGGGAGTTTTAGCAACGTCTGTAATTATCTCATCTCCTGCACCAACCCCAAGGTGAGCTGGCCAGTCTTCCCTTTGAAATACTCTTCCTGGCAAGAACACTATGAGCTGGTTGAGCCTCTTTCCGGTGTCCTCCCAGCCAACCGGACCATCCGGTTCAAGATGAGGGTGCCTGGGGTCTCCCAAGTATCAGTGCAGGGCAAAGCCACAGAGGATCTGTGCCTGGATTCGGATGGATTCTGGAATGGTTGCTGCAGCACTGCGGGATGTGTGGATCTGTCAGTCATGGTCAGACAGGACCTTACTCGCTCCTTTATACTTAACTATCAAGTGGAGGGTAAAAGTGACTAGTAACAGTAAAGTCGGCCTTGTATTTGATAGTTTCTTCACTAAAAAAAGAAAGTGCAAAAAGAACAAAAAAGAACATGCATGATAGAAGATAGTGATTTCCCAAAAACCTCGAAACCACTTACTTGGTATTAAAGTCATAATGAAAATGGTCTGTTGACTTTGACATTTCATATGCAAAATTGTAGCATGTTATGCTGACTTTCATACACACTAAACACATTTTAGTGTTATTGTGGTTTCTTAAACCGTATATATAATACTAACCTTTAAAAAGCAATTAAAATACATAAAAATAAAATAAAAAAAATCTTGGCAGCGGTGGGATTCGAACCCACGCCCCCGAAGAGACTGGAGCCTTAATCCAGCGCCTTAGACCGCTCGGCCACGCTACCCTGACTACAGCACAGCGGAAATATTTTCAGCTGTCAACATTTTTTTTAAAAAATATATATCATACATATCATTTATGAAGGTAACTAAGGAAATTTAGACTTACCGACAAGATGTATAGTCGACTATAATTTGCATATCGATACAGAACTCACTACATGCTAACACGGCTAATCGAACAACCATAAAACTGTACAGAGAAACCAATTCACAAGGATGTTTTTATATATGCAAAGTTTATGTGTATGTGTTCATGCATATCCGTATGCATGTTATTTGCATTATATATTACAAATAAATATTACACAAGATTCGAGCCACATGCTCTTTGCTGAATTGTAATGAGGATTTACAACCAGCAGATGGGGCATTCTCATTGTGTCTTTATGCGCGTGGAGATGTCATTTGTAAAAGACGGACGTTATAGTTATATAGTTATAATAAATAGTCGAATTATTACTGATAGATAAAAGCACAATTAATTAAAAGTAAAATAACTTGTTCCTTCTGTTAATATGTCATCCGATAATTAATTATTGTTTTTTTTTTTGTATATGTATGTTTTTTTACGTAATCTAATTCCCAGAATTTTTTACGTAGCCTAATTACCGGATTCTTTCCTTCTTTTTTACGTAGGTTAATTGCCGGATAGTCATAAAACCGGTATAATCAGCACACAACAAACACACAGCTAACGCGGCGTCGTTAAGGCTCCTCAGACCCCTGCGTAGTACCGACTTCGCTCGACAATGATTCCCATTGTGGTTGACAGAAGATTAATATGGGCTTCGTGCTTGTCCTGGTGGTGCTGGGGGGGGCCTTGAGAAGCTGGTGCATGGTAGCTTCTTACATTCAAAGGTAAGAGCGTAAACCTCTCTAGCCAGATCCCCTTCTGCATACTCTCCACCTTAGGGTGGAAACACATTGTCTACGTGGCCCCGACATATCTGTACCTTTCATTTTTGTACACTCATCGCTCCACAGTTTACAGCCGTCTACATTCGGGGCCACCTTAAATGCACCTGGGTTTTAGTAGTAGAGGGGAAAAAAGGCTATTTTTGCCATTGAGAGACAGCAAGAAAGAATAGTTAAGCCTGTCCCCAAGGCTGATAAAGCGCAGTACTTGTGGGCGCCAGACTCAGCTCAGTGTAGGGGAAGAGGCCTCAGCCTTCTATAGGTATTACAGTTATTGTCCTGCCATTGAGCGATAGTTGGGAGGCTTTGGGTGCAGCAAATTACCTCAGAGAAGAGAGATTAATGTCAGAAAATTACATGGTGCTGCACAGCGAGGAATGCAGACTCGGAGAACACGGTCAAGCGGGCAGATAAGAGGCTTGGTGTGGGGAGGCTTCGCCGTGAAACGCTGTGAACGGTTTAGTTTTTCCTCGGTTACAAACCAGGCTGGAAAATATACATGAGTGTAAATGTCTGGGCTAACCGCATTTGCTTATTGCTTACTTCTACAGTAAAGTATTATTCAGCTTTAAAATAAGATTTGATTGTTTGGTCTGAAGTCCTCTCTGCTTCTGCGTGCTGCCATGCATTTTTTTTAAATGATATTTCTTAAATCACAACAGAAGTACGTCATGTTTAAGCAGAAATCCGGAGCCAGCAGTGTCATTGGTTTCATCCACTTTTCCCATTGCTGTTTCGCCCTTATTAACACACACATTCCATGTGAAATACCTTAGCCAGATTTTCGAAGTTCTAATGAAGCTCCGAGGGACGGAGGTTTTGGAATAGGGGAACGATGGGATTGATTTTGGCGTGAATGGGGGAGAGTGGGTGGGATTAGTTGCTGGAGATTCCTCGCGTCCACGTGACGGGTTGATCATGAGCTTACCTGCTCGGCCCAGACCCTGTCCCCGAGCAGAGAGGAAGCCCAGCAGCCGCGGATCTATTTCACGGCTCTCAGTGGAGCCAATCCATTCTGCTCTGTGTGACGTGGCCGGCTATGTGAAGACGGGAGGGGCAGGGGGGTGGCGGGCCAGAGTGGGTCTCAAAGCTTGGCCCCAGCCCGCCCCCCCCCCGAGTCACCGGCAGCCCAGGTGTGCACGGGGGATTCTAGAACTTTCTCTGCTTACCTTTAAAGGAGCAGTGCCTTCCTCTTTTGCATCTCAGAGGCGTAATTATCTCACAATTAAGATAATTTTAGGATGACAGCTGGTGGGGAGAGAAGCAATTTTCACGCTTCCTAATCGAGTCTGGCTGTCAGATTAAGATAGAGGGTTGATTTGAGGGAAATTGTCTTGACTGACTCCTTGGAGCCGAGCCCAGGTGGCCCCAGGTAGCTCTGAGTCCGTTTTTTTCCCCTTGTGCTGCCCGGGAGGAAATTTGGTTTTAATTTGCCACACCACAGAGATCACACGAATGCCGGTCTGCCCGTCTGTCTTGGGGGATTGTCGATTTATTGCCAAAGCAGCTGCCTGGTGTCACTCCACTCCCATTCGTCGGCTGTTGAGTTTCCTCCATCTTTCTCTCTGCCTGTCCCTCTTTAGCCCCCCTCCCCCTGCCCCTCCACCATCTCGTATTATGTAGTTATAGGGTGTGGTCCCACACACAAACCATAGCCAGCTCAGCTCTCTGAGTGGCTCTGGAGCTTCTGCAAAACATCCAGCGTAGAATTAAAATGTCTCAATTGCAATGATAATTGCAGCAGAAAGGCACTTAATGCCTCACTCTCCATTAGGGCCCGATAGCAGTGTGCTTTCTGCAAAACTGGCCTCATCTCTGGTGCCTCTACATCTTGTGTTATCTCATTTTAGTTAAAAGGGAAAATGAGGGCTCACACTTTACCGGGTCTGGTACCACTTCTTCATTGTGACCAGTGACATGGAACTCCTCTCCAAGGTAATTTGAGCTCTACAGCGTGGCGGTAACCACGCACCAGTGAGATTCCTCCATCTGGCCACTAGATGGCAGTGACTGCACTCAGTGCACACAATCCCTCTCTTTCCCTGCTCAGTCCTATCACCTGGGTTGATGTCAATGTCTCAGGCCTTACGCATTGACCGGGACCTGAAATAAGCAATAATTTACAGATGCCGCACACAAGGTAAAAAGGTCGACTTATTACCGATGGATAAAGGATGGTTTCAATGGATAATTTCACTGATGCAGCCTGTATAGTGAATTACAGTCAAAGTTCAGTGTCCCTAATTGAAACAGAAAATGTTCTGCGAGGAAACAACTTGGAAGTGTACCACTCACATAAGAAGCACTAACAAAAGGCATTTTAGTTATATCAGTTACTTGTGTGGCAATGACAGAGAGCTTTATTTGATGCAATGCCACTGTACAATAATGTCCTAATAAAAAAGTCCCAAGGTGATGGTCTAGTCAGTACTGCTGCGATCCGTCTCGCCCCCTCAGTCGGTGAAATTATCTGGTGCCGATTTCTGAATCCATTTCGCTCATCCTTTCAGTGGAATATCTGTCTCTTTGCATTTTAGCTCGCACTTCAATGAATGGATTTTTTAAAGCTAAAATTTCAGCGGAAGAGTCACATTAATATGCAAGGACACATTAAGAGGGGCACGCCTGAAAACGCCTGTGATGAAAGTGCTTTCTTTTGGCACGGATGTCTAAAAACATGCCCCAACATGACGGATCCCTCCCTCTTTCTCCAGCCAGTGTGAGGAATGCGGACCTGGTGACACACAGGCATCCGCCGGAGAGTCACCCACAAGCTCTCAGAGACTATCTGCATTTCCCTGAATTGCCACAGGTCAGAAAATCAAAGGGAAGTATTGGTCTGGAGAGTTTTGCTGACGTTTGCCTCTGCAGGGAAAAGTCAAGTAATTGCCAGCCACCCTGGGCATCACCATCCGTCTGGGCGCTCGTACTTGTGGGTGGTCACAAGGATTAGATGTAGGTTCCCTGGTTCAGCTTTAATGCCTAAAATAGATCTTTAGGACTGTTGCCTGAACTTGGGTCACTAGGCCATGCTGAGAGATTTTTTTGATCCTACTTTGTGTCAGTAGCGGTCAAAGCCCATTTGGCACCCCAGGCAAGCTGTACCGCCGGTGCCCCCTACCTGAGACAAAGGGAAACTGACTGGCTAAGTTGGCACCCCGTCAGAAATGGGCTCAAGGCCACAGTTCTGTGTCAAGCGCCATCAGAAATTTCCGGAAGCCGCGTGGGGGGGGG
>JAODKF010000049.1:3203182-3228961 GCA_026779585.1 Mormyrus proboscirostris
TTCTGAAATACTCCATGAAGATAAAATACTTCGGTGGGGGGGGTTATCTCCTGCCTTGTGACCGTTGCTTCCAGGATAGGTTCCCTACTCCTGAGACCCTGCACCCTGCATAGGACAAGTGGTAATATAAAATGGATGAATGGATGAATGGGTACATCTGGCCAGTTTGGGACATGCTGATCGGTTGCAGTGGAATTCTGGGTAATTTATATGAGTCTCAATAAAATGTGCTTGTATGTCGATTACGCTGAGGTCTTTTCACCTTGGGTGTGTTGTGTACGTGGAGGAGAAGCAGAGGCTTACACACTGGCCCTAATACCGTAACACACTAGCCCTACACTCTTCGCGACCCTGTAGTGGAGAAAACAATTAGAGAAGCTGGATAGATGTCTGGATGGATGGACCCCCATATGCCGATCATATGTGCACTGGAAACATGGGACATTTTTAGAGGTGTTTTCTTTTTTTGGTTTTTGCTTGTTTTTTGAGTTTCATTATAGTGTTAAATCTAATTATGGTCAAGGGATTAATTATTTGATTAATTAATGATTACCTAATAGTTCCTGGTCCCTTCACAAATAAGTAACTGTGTTACTGGTTAATCTTAATTAAGCCGAATGCTGATTTGAAGTGTTTTGCTTTAGGGGACAAAAATGAACCAAATCAAATTTTAAAATTATGTTTCACTTTTCTTTTTTTTTCTTTTTTTTTTTTTTTTTACGAGATCTGTTTAACTTGAAATCATGAACAGATATTACATCTAGATCAGCATTTTGTATCAGGTTTGGAAATGGGAAAACGGCTCCTGTATGAAACTGAGTCGGACTGATTGATAGGAGGGTTTGACGACGGCCTCGTTCAGCAGCCGGTTGGGCTTCCAAACTGATTCATGTATTTCCGTATAAAACTGCGAGGCAGAAGTTTAACACCACGGAACCAAAGGAAAGGTACATAGGAGAACAGCCACCAGTAATGAGAAATAGTTTAATGAATGTGCTCACGACGGTGAGGAACAATAAATAACAGGCAAATCTAACATGTACCTGGCCTCCTTTCTGCTCCCTGTGACAAAAGCAGCACAGAAATGTCACAATCTATCCATCACTCATTTGTTATAAGGATATTGTCTGATTGTATTCATTTCATCGTAAATCTCATCATTAATCGCAGATGCCACCTGTTTGTGTCCAAAGCCGTTCGGAGGACTGACTGCCACAAGTTCCGCTAAACTGAGTCACAGTGAAGTGCCACACGTGCGGAGTCTCGAGTCTCGACTCAGTCTTTGCTGGATGAGCCGCCGTTAATACCACGGGCTGTTCGCCATGTCCGTGTAAAAGGACGTTTTTAACAGAAGGACTGACACATTGTTCCAGGCTGAATTTCTGTATTGTCTGTACAGGACAACCTTCTTTAGGGTCCTCTGAATGTAGCCACAATAAACATTCCCATCTCGCCTTTCAATCTATCTGAGCGTGGAGATCTCAGCCCGAAGTGGGCCAGGGGAGGGGGAATGTTCGGGAACCTCTTTACCAACAAACCCAGTCCTGCCCGTGGCGCGTGATGAGCACTGGGGGCCTTAATAGGGCGCGCGGGGTCCCACTGTACGTTTTGTGCCGGTTGGTGTGACGCTAATGAATGGTCACGTGGTACCAATGTGGACACCGTGGACGTTTGCAGTGGGGTTGGAAACGCTAAATGGAACCGAATATGAATATGGCACGGTGGGGGCCAGAGGGGGACATGTGAAAAAAGCCTGAATAAGTTTTGTAACATTGGCAGTCTTTAAGACGTAGCTGTGCTAAGACCTTGTGTCTTTCTTCCCTTTCTCTCAGCACATAAATAGGCATTAGCTTCAGAGTCCTTTCATTAACATAGCTGTTCTGGCCGCAGAGCCGCTCGTCACGAACGATTTCAGTGAAAGTGCTGGTCCTGATAGTTGCTTAGGGACCTCGCCTCCTCGCTACCATCTGCGTGCAACGGGGCAGATAACTCCGGAATGGGGGGGGGCGGGGGCCTTACCCCCACCTTGAAGTGTACCGTAACTACTTCAGGACGGAATCAGTGTAATAAGATTCCTGTGTACTACACTGAGCAGAATGCTGAATTTAATTATGACGCCGGAATGATGAATAAATGTGCTGCAGATAAACTGGCACACACAATTATTGCTTTGCTCTTTTGGTCTCGTTTGATGAGCACTGAGTTTGTCAGGTGAATCGCAGTTAGGAAACAAGCTGTACTTCACCCGCTTGGCCACTATATGGCGCTAGTGGCACTTTGAGAAATGAACGCAACTCTGTCATATTTGCCGCTTCCATTGGCTGCTACCGTAATTCACTTTAAAGTGTATGCTACCTTGAGAGGAGCTCCCAAAAAATGTACCCGTCTATAAGTAAAGGTTTAGTATTAGCATTAGCATGTACGGTTTACAGAAACATTTCACACAAGTTCTTTCAGTACCACGGAAATAACAGAACTAGCTTTTATATATCCTTAGTGTTTTTGGCCTCGTCCCTAACACTGAAATATATATTTATCTGACCTTTTTATAAGCAAGTGTATAAGGTAAATGTGTGTACTTTACACACAAATATAAAACACAACCTCTCATAGACACGCCCTCAGACCTGAGAGGAAAACGATGAGTAAATAAAGAGTAATGGTTTTCATTAACTGCACCTTCATAATGCATTCACAGAACATTCAGTGCACCTTCATGATGCACTTATAATGCATTCATAGCATATTTAGTGTGCCTTCATGATGCATTTATAATGCATTCATAGAACATTCAATGCACTTTCATGATTCTTCTAATTCTCATAAAATGAAACTTAGAATTAAACCCAGAGACTTAGTGAAGTCTCACACAGCTGGTAATATGTGACAGTGTTATACCAATTGCAGCATATGAGCACATGTTACTCACTGCTACTAAAGTTGTTGATACTAAAAATGACAACAATAACTAACTGGTTCATTGACTGAAAATAAAACTTACACCTCAGCCTAATTAGACCCATTATACCTGCTAATACACAATCTTCTCCCCAGGGTACCCTAAAATAATATCGTTATTGTGCTGCTGTGTTTGCAGATACAGGGGGGGAACCAGCTGAAATATCTGTTCTTCAGTATAACAACTAATAAGCTGCATTGTTTGCACGTTTATCTCCTGCTGTTGAATGCTGCACAGAAACACAGGGGGAGTTGGCATGGTAACCAAGGTTAAGCAAGCTGTATGTGTCAGGAGATCTCCAGGCTTCAACTTTGTAGGCAGGATCCGGTTCTTTTCAAAGCTGCAGAGATTAGGGCTGGCTGGAGTAAACACCTGGAGACCATTCTCCTGCACGTTCAGAAGCTCACCTGGTGAACTGCCTCGCTACTTTTCTATCACTGGGGCTCCTGTGTGGGTCGAGTGAGTCCTGAGTCAGATAATCCCACCACATCCTATTATTTTCAAAATCTCTATGGGCCTAATCTCAGTTTGCTCCTCCTCTTATTCTTACTGTAATTCCAGGAAGTTGTTTCTAAATAGCAACATTTCTAAATATGCAACATATTTTCTGTTGTCACGATTGTGGTATAATATCAAAATGCTTTGGTTCTTCATTGACGTTGAGAGACGGCGGCCTTGGTCAGGTCTGGGAAACGCAGCTGCTGCTGGCATGGACTCGCGCGCATTTGGCATGCGAGGGCTCGGCACGAGGTGGCTGAATGTTCTACTCAAGGCGCGATTAACTCATCTGCTTTGCCAGTGGGCACACTGGCAGCATGTGCCGTCCAAACAACCAGTTGCGCTCGTGGTTCTGTGTAATCCTTCCTGTTGGCGAAGGGGCTTCGATTGATTGCTGTCTTTTATAATAACCAAGATCCGTATTTATAAAGAGTGCAATGTTATTTTAACATTGATCCTGTGACCTCTTCACCCATCTTCCAACCTCTTATCCTGCTCAATGTAAATTTCCAGAGGTGACCGAACATTCAGGTGTAGGATATAGAATGATGAGCTGCTCTTTTGCCACATGAAAGAGTCCTTCATGAAGTGCCCCCATTTACTAAATACGCTAGACCTCTGTAATCACTCTCCTCTGTTCCCTTTTTGCACAAACGGATCCTGTGTCTTCCTGCCTCTTCATCTGGTCATATGTAATATAAATATCCATCTGTCTAGAGCACTATTACTGTAATGCAGTATTTTCCAACCCGGTCCGCGGGGAACCCACAGCCGGTCCATGTTTTTGCTCCCTCCCAGCTCCCTGCCAGACTTTTGAGCAAAAACATGGACCGGCTGTCGGTTCCCCGCGGACCGGGTTGAGAAATACTGCTGTGGTGCGTATAATCCTAAGGTTTGGGTGCTTGATTGTTCAGCAGTAATACACCATCCACTGATCACACCAGCTGAAGTTGATAATGCAGAGAGGAGTCTGATGACAACAAAGAGGGAATTATGTCATAATTCTGGGACTGGTTCTTCACTGGTTTGGAGAGTAGGGTTCAGATCATAAACATTGTACCAAAGCACACACTTGCACACTAGTACCTACAAAGCAGTCTGGCTTTCCCAGTCACTTATAGCTCTGTTTGGCATTATAGGGTAGCCAGTTGTTTTATTTTTCTTAGCTAAAAGCACACTGTCACTGTACCATATCAGGAGAAGGGGGCCTGAATTAATCGGTTAACATGGCCGCTTAATTCCATAATCCCACCAAAAGGACCCAGAATGGATATCTCAGAAATGTCACCCAATCCTCAGGATCATAAACACTACAGTAATAGTACTCCGATTTATCAGGAAACTGCAGTGAAGGTTACACTCGAATGGACCTTACCTGTCTGTGAGGGTTTAAGTGAGGTGTACTGTTGCATGGTAGGTTTTAAGTGGACTTAGCCAACATGAAATCCGTGTATGAAACAACCTTTGTGAGAGCGGTAGCAAATTTGGGAATGTTTGCTGACCTTGTTTTCCAGGCATCTGCTCAGGCTAGAGTTACAACAAATGGCATCAAAACAGCAAATCCAGAAACCAGCCAATCACCAAGCCGTACAAAAAATACTCGGCCAATTAATACTTGCCATAGTCATCCTTACTGTCTTAATAAACATCAGTTCAGCCAATCATAAAGCGGCACATGTAATATTTGCTCAGTTGAAGTCTTTTATCATAATGATGTCTTGTACCTGTATGTACTGAACTTGTGGAGGCACTAGATGCTGCATTAGGGAGGAATACAGCCGTGATTTTCAAACCCATCTGTGAGGACCCCCAAACGGTCTGCATTTGTGCTCCCTGCCAGCTCGCGTAATTATGGGCTGTCCGGCAGGGAGCTGTGAGAGACCAAAAATGTGGACGTTCTGCGGGTCCCAGACGACTGGGCTGAGAAACACTGGAATAGAAGATAAGTGGGTAAATGCTCTCACCTGACTTCACCCCCCTCCGGGAGGTCAACGCTCAATTTTACAGGAAATAAAATTATCTTCCTTAATGGTGATTTAATCACCCTATCTGTCAGATAGCATTCTGTCCATCGCCTCCACGTATTTTAAACATTTTAAACAAGTATGTTTGCTTTGATATGAAATTGATCAACAGCAAATTCCAGAATTTAGCAGTAATAAAGTATTCGGGACAGTGTTTGCCCAGAGGCAGGATTAGAACTTCGGCCACGGATTAATTCACACTTAAATCCTGTCATTTATGAAATCCTTACACTGTAAATCCGTCAAACCAAAAGACAGCCAGGTTCGTAAAATGGGAAAACAAAATGAAGATTTCTGTGGAGCTCCTAATGCCACTTCCTGCCTTTAATTGCCAATTATTTGACACCGTTTATAATATAAAATTACCCCCTTCATTTTCATTTATTCAAAAAATAAAATAAAAAAAATGTATCATTGCAAAATGCGGATGGTGATATATCTGGTTTCAAATGCAAACATATAGATTTGACACTGGAAATTTACATTGAGCAGGATAAGAGGTTGGAAGATGGGTGAAGAGGTCACAGGATCAATGTTAAAATAACATTGCAGTCATTATAAATACGGATCTTGGTTATTATAAAAGACAGCAAGTTGTATTTATTTTAGAATCTATCATCAGTTCTGGGTGATTCTACATTTATTGCCCGTGATTTCTTTTCCAAAACTGCAGATGCTGTTAATCGATTTTCAAAATTAAGTGAAAATAGTTTTAACATCTATAAATGTAAACTAACACATACCAGTTAATAACTTATTCAGGCTCTATGCACTGATTATATAGGCTCCCAGTGTGACGCTCTCTGGGCCGTTTACCAAAATACCTTAAATTCTTAGATTGATTTTGAGCAATTTGTATGCAGGAGTGCAGGGCTGCGATGGAGTAATTTCCCCTCTTAGATGGACTGATGGCTGGAATGATTCTGAGAGGCCCAGCAAATGCACCAGCCTGTCTGTTTAATTAGCACAATGTGCAAAGATATCCTGCATTTGTAGGAAACGGACATCAGGCACAAGTATAAGCTGACATAGAAACTCATAGTAAGGAGACGCTTGAAGCTGCTGGTTCTAGAACCTGGAAGTGAATCAGGTTTGCTGCCATCCCATTCACCTGTGAGTCCGGCCTCGTGCCCAGCACTTCCTGGGAGAGGCTGTGGGCTCCCGCTGCCCCTGTATTGGATGAATAGTTATGGAGATGGATGGAATGTGGTTCGAAGGACTCAAACCTCAGTTTGATAGCAACATGTAACAGGCTGCGTTGCCGTACCGTGTGCAAAGAACTAGTGATGGCACTGAAAATAAGGAACCGCCCCGAATGGGAAGGGACGATGGGACCAGCCCAGTCTTGGTCATGTGACCCGACGTGAAGTTCACCCTGCTGCCTAGTCACTGCCGCGGGCAGGAGAACGGAGGACCGCTGTCAAGGGGACCTTGCGAGGAGGATGGAAATGTTCTCTCTGTACCCATAGGGTGTAAAAAAAGCTATTTAGAATGACAGGAGAGGCTCCCGCCTTTCTCGCAGCCCGGAGACGGTTTTTCATTTTCAGACGGGCCCTCGCTCTAAAATAGCTTCCCCGAGCATTAAATAAGGCTCAGCTCTGGGATACGGCTCTCCTCGCCTCAACAGGCAGCCGGCTAATGACTGGAGGCTGAGGGCACACGGCGCGCTCATATCCTGGCCTTCTCACCTCACGGACTCTGCCAGAGTACATCAACACCGACATAAGCCGGCGGGGCCCCCGTCCGAATCAATGTGAACGAGTTAGTGTAGCGTGTGTGTCTTCCTAGCACTGAGGATTCTGGGAAATGGACAGTGTCGGTGTTGGAGAGGGAAGTGGGCCAAACATTAAACAATGCCAGCGGGACAATGGAGTGTCCATACTTGTAATGTTTGAGCTGCCCGATGAGAAAATTAAGGGCAGTTATTTGCCATGGTTCCACAGATGGTTAAAAATATATTTTCACTGATATTTCTGCAATCAAAGTTCGGGATAGTTAGCTATTTATCTCAGTCATTCGTTAAGGTCCCAGTGCCCTTCAAACCTCCGATGATTATTTTGCGCAAAGTCTTATCGGACACGTCCCGAGTGAACGCGATATAGCCGACAGAGGCTGGACCTCTCTCTTCCACCCGGTTCTGCCTCGCAGGCTTTTCTGTTTAGTGCTGTACTCGAGCAAGAGCACCTGTGACAGGCCTGCATCCCGAACGAGGGGGCTGCACGGGTGGACGGCAGGCAAGGGGAGCCACCTCGCACCGATCCGACGAGCCAGAGATGGGGAGGCGGGATCTGAGGGTTCCTAGATTATCTGCCACACCGAAGACCCTCCTCGGATAGCTCCCTGCAAATCGGGAATGTCGGACGCAACAGTGCCTCCGTCGTGAGGCGGAGTCCGTCTTTGTGAGGGAGTCATTCGACTGGCACAAGCAGAGATGCACATTTGTACTCATTCCAGACCTGGAGGTCGGACCCCTGGTTCTGCTCAGCTGGATTCGCACGCCGCAATGAGTGCAATTTAACCTCGCCGCCTTCATTTAGCGACGGCGTCCGATTATTTGGCGGAGGGGGGTGGAGGGTGGGGAGCAACAAGAAAAGGAAACTAGTTTATCGAAAAAGTATTTGTGTCATAGCTAACAACGCTCCAGAATCCACAAGTTAAGAGGTATAATAAGATTTAAGATTTTCTTTTCTGCCGCGATGAATTACAGGGCCTCCAGCTCTCTGCTCCACAAATCCAGAAGGGGATGGGCGGGTGCTGAGGGGGCAGAGAGAATGGAGCAATTTTTTTAAACATGATTTACATTCTCAATGTAATGCATTAAAACGTTGACAGGGCAAAAGGGAATCACTAGATGCTGCATTAGAAGCTCAATTTCTGTGATGAATTGCCTGCAGCCACTGAATCAAAAATGCCCCCCCCAACCCATCCTTGGCTCAGAAGTTTTTTTTTTTTTTGTCCAAATCTTCTTAAACCTTTCCCCTAATCTGCTGAATGTGAGGGTGAATGGATTTCCCACACTAAAACGCTATTTGTTCCTCGTCTTGTTGTGGCTCTGCGTTTGTAACTGCTGGGTCAGTAATATTTACAAAAAATGGCTTTGCCCTCCACCCCCCACCCCACACGCGTGCCTCCTTCTCCTCCTCCTCCTCCTCACTCTCTCCGGTCCCTCTACACACTCCCTGTACATTTCACGTGCATCTCCTCGACGCTTTGAGACACGGAAGCCGCCCCCGGTATGTTTCTGTCACTCCTAGTGGTTAAGGGGCTTCAGCAGGGGCGATGGCGCAAGTCCACACCACACGAAAGGGATGATCTCAAAAAGGGCCTTCAAATGCGGGGAGGCAAGTCTGTGGGTCAGAGTGACAGACAGTGGTGTGGCCAATAAGGAATGAGGGAAATGGCGCAACAAGAACTAATAAAATAAAAATAAAATAAAAATGACGGGAAAACGATGACTAACACAGTGAGCAGCCCAGAACCGGCATCTGTGATCGGCTATCGATGTCTTCCAGCATTCCATCACGTGTGGTTTTGCTTCTGCTGCTATTACTTCTGAACATCCCCCACCTCCCCACTCCATGCTCCCCTGGGTGGTGCAAAGTGAGACCTCGGGGAGGGAGGCTGGCTGACGGATGGGAGCGGAGCGGCCGGGCGGGGCCACGGCCGTCGGGAGAGGCGCGTCAACCTGGCCCACGACAAGGGTAATCCAAACAAAAAAGGGGGGAAGAAAACTCAATTTCAACACTGTTCGTTTTCAGAAAAGGCCCCGCATTATAGGGGACTCAAATATTCCGGCATTACGAGGGGATGAAGATGTAAAATCAACTTAATATCAGCACAATGCAGTGGGTGACAGTTCGCTATAATGCACCCTGGAAGGATTAAGCGTTCATTAAACAGGTTTGCCATGCAAAGCCACTGTCAGAAATATGTCAGCTAGAGAAGGAGGGGAAGGAACGGGGGGTAGATGGAGCAGCCGTGGAATCCGGTTCTGGATGGAGAAATGGAAGGGCGGCCGTGTCATTTATAAGAGGAACAGAACAAAATGCAAACCCATCTGTCGGTCATCATTACAACATCCGTTCTCCAGCACATTTTTCAGAAGGACAATATTAGTTCCTCTTTCCAGAATAGAATTTAATTAATCTCAAATTTATTGTTGTAATTATATTGTTGGCCAGTCGTAACTATTTTGTTTTGTTTTGTTTTTTTTTTTCTGTAAAAAATAAATCCTTTTTGTGGTTTAATATGTGATAAACAAGATTTATAAAAAGCAAGAAAAAGTCTTTCTTTGTGACGTTGCATGACAGTGCTCTTCCCAGCACATTTTTACAGCAATTAGACAGGTTTCTTCAATGATGCGGGATGGCTTCAAACAGGGAAAGGATTTTCGTAAAATAACTTGTCAAATTTCATGAGATACCACTGAATGTCGCCAACGGTAGGTTTGAGAAATGGCGGCATTGTTTACAGGAGCTAACTAGTTGACAAGATGTTTGCACTGCCTTGGCATCAATGAGTTCCCTGTAGGGACAAAGCGTTTTGTTGTTCAGACAGGTTGTGTATTCATTCTGACAATGGTTTCTCAGAACATAATTCTACAGGCGTCCTGAACCGTTGTCAAGTGGAGTGTTACCATCTATATACATTTAGAAATGTATTAATATTCTTTATGGTGGATCAATTAACAAATCACATTTATCTTTCTAATACTGTCCAATGTTGCACATTCAGTGTTCTCCTAAACCGCATTAATATGTTCACATTTGGACCTTTGAGGATGATTCTTGGAAGACACTGTGCACAGGCCCCATTATACTGCGCCTCAGTCTTTTGGCTGGTTATCAGCAAATCAATATGGTGCAGCTCCCTCTTGTGGTTGCCAGTGAGCAGAGCAGACAGATTCTGCACTAAGTGCGGACGTGTGGAGTCTGCAGGCTACTGTACTCTGTGTTCTCTCCAGATGGCCTAGTGAATATGTTTTGCTGCACAAGACACTTGGAGAAAATATAGCCCCCCAGCATTTAAGCAGGTAAGGCCTTGTGTCAAGAGCAGTTCACTCTGCCCCCCCCCCCCCCAGGCTGCATATTGCCATGGATAATATTTTCTTGTGCCAATGTGTATTCATTTTTTGTCCTCATCCTGTTTGCCTGTAGATTTTTCCGGAAACAGTTCCAGTTTCCAGCTCAGCACGGGCATGAGCAACTAATTTAAACAGAATTCGTCGTTGGGAAACGTCTCTGTTTCCCCCCGCGATTCAGATCACGTGTCTGTCTTACACTGGAATTGATACAGCCAATATTTTTGATGGCTGTAGAAGAGAATATTCAAGAATGCGCAAAACTCAATAGCTAATTTCTTCGAATTCATTCAAGCAAAAAACATTTTTGTTTGCAAGCTGATTTGATCTTAATCCTGGCAATTTACTCAGTCGGGTGGCTTTCAGAGACCTATAAATGGTCTTGTTTTGTCAGAATAATAACAGCAGAGCTTGTTATTAAAGCCTTCATTTGCCGAGAATGTGAAAACATGGTGATACTCCCATCAAACCCTCAGGCTGCATTCACAGGAGCAAATCTGCCCGTGTTAATTCTAAAGATTATTAACACACTTCAAACCTATTGACATCAATTCTCGGTAAGATGCCTGTATTTACGAGACCCTAAATAATTATGAAAGGGCTGTCATCACTGAACGGCGGATCCGGTCGACGTCGGGAGCCACTGCACACCCCTTGCCGGAAGGACCAGCTGCAATTGGCCGTAAATTAAAAAAAGAATCGTGTTCGCTGTTTACGTGTGTGTCGTTTATAATTTTGAAGCCACGACTACTTTGGAGAGGATGTTCAGCTGGCCTCTTCAGAGAAGGTCATGTCTATATTATTCTTTCTTCTATGGTTCTGTCAATGTGTCTGCTTGCTGAAAAGCTTTAATCTGCGCTCCTGCTGGACCATGTGGGACCAGGCTCCACTCTGCCATTCCCTGGGGACCCCCTCCGACCCCCACCTGCCCCATGTAAACATCATTGTACATTCCTGCCACTCAACATTATCAGCACGAGGGTAAAACAGGCAGCCGGCAACATGGAAACACGAATACGCCTCGTAATTTTATTCCAGTACCATCTTAGCATTAGCAAATGACCTGGAAATGTGCATTTTTAATTTGCTAAGAAAATGAGCTACTCAAGTAATATAATATAATAAAAATATGCAGTCGGAGTAACAGAAAATTAGTAGGAGACTGATGAGGCTCATTATACGTGAGCAAGGAAACGAGGAATTCGACGTGTGACGTCAGAGGAGAACATGTCGAGCACAAAGAGCTGTCGCATCTTCCTTAAAGGAACCATCACGTCTTATTGCGTAACGCCTGAGACTGTAACGTTTTTTTAACCGCCGTCATTGTCTTAATGGCATTAGCATGGACAGATAAACCCTGTGGGACGGACTCGGCCATTAAACGCTTTCAGCACAATAATCTCCTCCCTGTGCTCTCCGTAAAATTGGGGGGATTCCCTTGGCATTCATGCCCTCTCCAGCACCATATTAAATCTAATGGAGGACATTAGGTTCTTGTCTCAACTATGACCCCCCTGTGACTTTCAACCACCCGGAGCGGTCAGCTTCGACAACCGTGTTTCCAAAACAATTTGTGTCTGGTTGGGGCGGGATGGGGGGGGGCTGGACTCTTTATGGGGCTTTGAAACCAATCTGGCGGGCCTTTTAGGGGGCCTAAGGGGGAGGACAGGCAGAGCAGCCAAGCGCATCTTTAACAGGAAGTTATTGATTCAGGCCCCAGGGGGAAATGGGGGGGGGGCTCCCTCCCCCCCTCGGTGTGAGGATGGTCCAAGCGATCGCTCGGGGAGGCCTTGCCATAAAACGACCATCGAGCCCCGGCATGCAGCAGCCATAATTGTTGTTGAGGGAAAACATTCATTGTCTGCCCCCACCCCGTTCCCCTCGTTCCCCCAGTGACACAGCAAAGGGAGCGTCGGGGGGCAAGCTGGAGCCGCGCGTGCCGGCGACACAATTCATTTCCACCTGGGCCACCACCACCGGGGGGGGGGGTTGGCCTCTCAGGCGTGACAGATCGCCTGCCCGTCACACTGCCGGCCCGGATTTGTCCACCTGTCTCTCCTCCGCCGGTAGTGGCTGGATCGGGTCGCCCCTGCCCCCCACCCCCCCCCAGCTGAAGGCAAGGTGAGAGATCTTCACAATATGCTATAACCCTCCTTTTAATACCTTTGGTTCCCAAGGCCAACAGTAATTAGCGGGAGGTGACTTCCATGCAGGAAATTTAATTGGAAAGATCGAAAGAGTTTTAACTTCTGAATTGCAGACTTGTGCTGAGCTTTTTCGGTTGGATGGGAGCCTATGATGTACAGTTTTCCCTTTGGAGGGAATGCTGTTATTTTTTTGCTTTTATTTACCTAACAGAGGTGGGAAGGGGTTTAAATAAGATAAAGACCATAAGTATAGAAATGTCAAGCCTTTTTTCCAACTGGCTATTTCAGGGTTTTTTAAATTTCCACTTGGCCCGAGAATCCCCGGTTTCCTAATGCCATTGTACTGTGCTGGGATTACTGGGATTACTGGAAAAGTAAGTGGCCAGGAACCTGCTGGAGTTACTGAGCTGTGGAGGCTGAATCAGAAACGAGGTTCTGTGGAGCGCAGTCAAGGATCCCCGATTCCCTGAAGGTTGGCTCAGGGTCCGACCTGGCCGGTGTCAGCCGCTCCGCAGATGCGCTCTGTGCTCCTGCTTCTGGTGTCTGAACTCTGGGTTCACACAATGACACCCATCAAATCAAGACAGGTGCGCAGCATATCTAGACTGGAGAATTTATTTTTTTTAAATGGCAATATAGACGGATGTATGGCAAAAACAGAGGTTGGAACGGGAGGCTGCTCACTTACAGGGACGGTGCCGTGGCTGGGGCTTCTCAGAAACTCCGTTCTGTCATTTGCAATTACGAGCTGAAGGGTCTTCAGCCATTCATGCTCACAAAGTGCCCCCACCAACAGGCAATTAGAAAGAGGAATGCGGTGAATAAAAGGAACCTATTTTTGCGTTGCCCTGCTACATAGAACATGTATGATGCGTTCCAAAAAGAAAGATTATCATTTGAAATGGACTCAGCTGTTGTCTGCTAATTAAATGTCCTTGAAAGGGAAAGGCAGCAGTTGTTCCCATGCGACAATGGAGCCCCCTGTTACCGCTCTCGCGGCCTTGGCGTTTAGCTGTTCCTTGTAAGGCTCCATCAGATTGATGGATCAGCCCGCCTCAACATTTCCCCAATCTTTCCTGACCCTCCTACCGCACCTGTGAGCCGTCCAACCAGATGGAGTCGCGCCGACAACGAACGGCATCACATCGAATCGCTCCTCCCGCTTCTGGATACAATGGGCCTCAGTTTCTATCTCCCGCCTCGCTTCCAGAAAATTAGTGACCTATCTAGGTGTATGCTCATGGGTTCCTTGGGTCTTAAGAAGCGTTCCCTACTTCCAACAAGAGAACCTTAAAGCCAAAGTTCCCCTAACAAAGTTACCCACTCGAAAACCCTGAGTTTAGCATACAGGTCAACAGATGGTTGCTGTTGCAGTGTTACATGCGTGCGGGGAATGCGTTGTGTATAGCGCATCAAGGGCCCTGCTTCCACCACAGATACCCGAAGGTCGTATGCTACCAGCTTTTTGTACGATATAATTAGTCACCCAGGGGTTTAGTTAGTCCTCTGGGGCTACCTTTCTTCCTCTGACAATCAGAAAAATTGATAACTGCATGCCAAGGTGCTTTCGTGTGATTTGTCTAATAAGGTGAGAATGTGAAAATTTAGATGAGATTTACTTTTCATTGAAAACTGAATGACACTGGCGAGGTGTTGGCGTGGCGAGAAATTCCTTTTCAAGCGCTTCTTTGAAACTGCTTTTCAGTGGCAGTGATATTTACCAAACAATTAAATAGCATAACGCATTTCCTTTCAGTCACACACAGTTAAAGAATGGGGTTAAAATGATATATGTTTTTCATTTTCCGTATTTGTGAGTCGGGGGTTAAGAGGTTAATGAGAATTCCTGTCCTGGTGGGAAAAAAAATAATTCCGGTTTTATTGACGCTGGCCGGGTTTATGGTGAATAAGAGCAGTTGTACAGAGAGCATAATCAGCCACTGGATGGAGAAGTTTAATCACTTTGCAGCATATGCCCTCTCAGGAAAAAGGAGTAATTAATGAATGGGTTTCTCACACAGGAGAGTGAATCCACAATTTATTCGTCCTCTGCGCTGGGAGCCACAGATTCGAGATGGCAGCAACCTCCACACTGATGGGTTCTGCATGGCTGAAAAAACACCTGTTTCCGCCCTTGATTCTGAACCATGGGAAGCCTTGGGAGAAGCAATGAGCCTGGGGGGGCCGTCCACAGCATGCCAGCACCCACTCGAACCACAGGTGCGGACGCGACCGGTACAGACGGCGGGGGAAAGTCGGCCTCCCTAGGCACTGGGGTCGCGTTCGGTGCCAGTGATGTTTCTGTGTCTTTCTGAGATTAAATTCTTTTTGCGCCAGGCGTGCATGGCAGTGGGGATCCCCCAAACATACTTTTGCCCCTTCCCCAACCATCTGCACCCTTAGGAATTATTCAGAAAGTTCTAGACAGGAGCTCCCCTTCAAAGTGCTCCCGTCCATTAAAGGACCCGAGATTAGATTATATACTTTCCAATCAATTTATATATATATATATCTGCCTAATTCCATGAATACGAGGCAAAAAGAAGTCCAGAATTGGATTTTTGATAAGGAGAACTACCACCGAAAAGAAGTCAGATAAACAGCTTCCCAAAATCTATTTAATTTTTAGCAAACAATGTGGGCTGTTTGGGAAAAAATCCAGAAGCACGTTAAGGTTATGCGGCAGATGCAGACCAACCCGGCGGCTGACGAGCTGCCGATGCCGGCTCATTCCCATCAACCCTCGCCAACGTCTCATCTTCCATGTTTAGGGGACACTCACCGCCGCTCGTGTGCCTTGGAGAGCTCAATCATGTGTGGCTCGTGGCTGCTGACCCAAGCGGGCCTGTGTTTTAAAGTCCCCGTGTCCCCGGGGAACATGAAACAGGCACTGTCGGTGCTAATCAAACCCATTAGGATTTAGAGAGGGATCAAAGGAGCCCGTCTCTTTCTCTACCCCCGTCTCGTTCCCCCTTGAAGTCCAACCCCATCTCATCCGGCCGATGGTTTTAACAGTCGATGACAGAGCACCAACCTGCCAGGGCGAGTGTAATCATTTAAAAGAGAGTGATCAGACGCCTTCGGCAGGATGGTTAATGTTTCAGTCACGCGCAGGCTTTGTGGCAGACGCCTGCGTTTTCTGGCTGAGGCCTTTTCACCACCCAGAAGCAATGCCACCCCACCTGGGGTCTACGTACACATGCGGTTTGCTGATTCACAAATGCAGGTTTAGAGCCTACAGGGTTAAGGAAGCAAGGCCCTGTAAGTGACTCCCCTGTATGATTTCTGGCCAGGTACTCAAGGCCGGGCAGCTGATCCTCAGGGTAGGACGCTGAACATCTCTGGATCCAAAACTCACGCCCGGGAGGAAAAAATAAAACAGCAACTTCTTTTTCAGTTCCTACCTAAACTCTGCACCAAAAAGCAGAGGGAGGGACTTTGCGAAGGGTCCGAGGGGAGAGCCTAAGGCGGGGAGAGGGGAGCCCCACGATTCAGTCTGATGTTTCTCCCCTTGAAGAACCACCCGCCCCAGCCCAGTCGGGGAAAAGGGGCCAAGAATATTAAATAAACCAGGTCCCTAAGAGGAGGAGGGGACACAGGGAAGCGGGGGCTCTTTCAGGCCGCTAAGGACGACCGGGGAGTTCAGTTTCATCCATGGCTCTTTTGTCAACACAAAGGAGTCACCCAGCAAGGCGAGGAAATGCCGCAGCTGAAAGGCATACAAGGGCTGAGACAATGGCAGCCTGCAGATAAACTCTCTGCTTTATTCTCTTCTGATACTTTGTTTTTTTTTCCCTGCTTGAATCAAACCCCCCCCCCCGCACCTCCTCACGCCAGGGAATAAACAAGCTTGCCATGGCGATGCTCGTAGGGGACGTGATTGATATCGATTAGAAAAAACGAGAAGCTCGCAGACGGCCTGCGCTGACCGCCCACCCCACCTGCGAAACGTTTTAATTACGCGCTAACGCACGGGGCTAACGAGGGACAGGGCCGTCCGGCCAGTCCCAAGGAGAGGAGAGGGCTGCCTCTTGCTCTCGGTCTCCCTCTCACTCCTTCTCTCCCCCATTTCTCTCTCCTTTTTTTTCCAAAAGAGGCCTGCAACTTCAAGCAGTTTTTTAATCAGCTAAAAAACATATGTGGCTTTGCCGCTAAGACAGTGTGCCCGAGTGCTGATAAATGCCTATCACTCATTTGCATACGGTAAAAGCGACCCTTTAATCAGAACCTTTAATCCCTGACGGTATTAATGATTTTTTTTTCCCCGTACAGTATCATGTTTGCTAATTCCAAAGTGATCAGCTTTTTGTGTGCACCTCTTTTTTTGTGCTGGCATAATGGTCGAGTTGAGAACTTCTGTTATCCTACTTTGGCACATAATTAGGGTTACAAAGAGGGACAAATCACTCTGAATGAGCCTTACAAAGACCAGCTTCTGTTTTAAATTCTTTTTTTTTCCACCGGGCCCTCGTTAACAGTTGTCTCGTTCAACGAGAAGCGAGAGGGGGAAAAAGAAACTGGGGGGGGGGGGTGGCTGCCTGACGAGTGTGAAACCCCTTGTGTTTCCTGTGCATTCGTACGGGTAGTGGATGGGGGGGGGGACGGGGAAATTCAGCGTGTAATTTAAATGTCCATCACGGCGGTGTCTCTCCGTTATTGGGGTGCGGCGCCTTTACAGAACGATTCCTGAGGTCGTAAAGCACCAGTTAATACCACAATCCCCGAGAACCTCCATTCCTGCCTCTTCTCCATGCACTTAACGTGTCATAAATATGTCCCCCGCAACCCCATAAAAAAAAAAAAAGCAGCAAATGGGATGCGGTCGTCCATCTGACGCTGATCACCAATCACGCGACTTCTTGTAAGACATTTTTTGAACACTCCCTTCTTGTTGTGAAGGACAGGAACAAATTCCGTATTTAAATAAGGGGCAGAGAGAGTTTGAGTTCAGGGCAAGAGTTAGTGTGTTCAAGCAAAACGCGGGTCGGCGGGGGGGGCGGGGGGCCGGGGGGTGGTGCGGATGTGGAGGCAGAACACCATCAAGGTATACAGAGCGACTGATTTATACAATTCATTTGGGCCATTACTTTTCATTAAAGATCAAATAAAATGGGTACTTACTTACTAAGAGGCCTTCGGGGAGCTGAATTGCGGAGAAGAAAGAAGATTAAACTTTACATTCAGCCCCAAATTTAATTCAGAAGTAATCAATCGCACAATGGGCCCGCCACTGTGGCTGGGTGATTGAAATGAAATTACCATATTTTTAATCTTAATTTTCCACACTGTTTATCTGACACTGTCAATATAAAATACAAACAGATAATGAAATAGCATTATATTGACACTACAATCATCTCTCCAGCAGCCCACGGTGATTAAGCTGCTGGAATGTTTGATTACATTTTGTTGGCTGACATTACAAATGACACGGCTGCTTTGCTGAGACTGGCTGGCGGCTGCAAAATGAGCCTATCCATCACCGGGCCCTGGCAGCTTCTTCCTTCCAGTCGATAGCTACCGCTAGCGGCCCGGGCACCCTTCTGTCAAGCCGTTTAGCAGAGTCCGGGGTGGGGGAGTGGGGGTGTGCAGGAAGAGGAGACAGAAGGGAAGTGATTCACGACCCCTTTGCTCCGGTAATGATAGGAATGCGAAATAGTGCCAAAAGCTGGGGTTGGGGGCACGGTGCATTGTGGGCATTTCGGCCGTCAACGGCAGATACGAGGCACAAGTGTCTGTCTGGCTGAAGTTCGTCCAAACTCGACGAAGAGGCCCGCTCACAGAGTGCACTGAACTCAGCTCCGGTGACGAGGCTTCTGGTCTTGGAGGTCACATGATGGATGGAGCACTGTGGTCTCAAGCCAGTCAGAGAAAGAGAGCCAAAACTGAAGGTCTTCATGTGGATGTTCAGCGGTGTCCACAAATTGAGGGGGCTTCTGGATGCATGAGGCGGATAATAATCTGGTGGCACAGTAGTCTGGAGGTTGGAGGTTGAAATCTCTACATGATGCTTTTGAGTCGATGGGAAGGATCTTCTGTCAATGGAGGGTGCCGAAAGATTCAGCATTTCCAAAGCAAAGCAGAAGACCACTTGATTCCTCTGAAACAAGAACCTCACACTTCTGGAGAATGTCCAACGCGACACGGAGGTGGTGTTGCAGTGTTCCTCGGTGCGGCAAACCTTGGCTCCTATTTAGGCAAAAGGTCAAAGAAGAATGGCATACTGGTGTCATGCGGCAGATTAAAAGGTGGGGGACATAGGATTAACAATCCTGATGAAGTGCCTGCCCCCGCAAACAGATGTACACATTAAATCAGCAACATCTACGGCCTGAAGGTCAAACTCATAAACCCCAAGTGACGCGTTTAGATCTGGCCTTGGGTCTCTGGAGTCAATCACACCAGCAGCCAGGGCGCCCCGACGTGAGCCAGGAACCTACGCCTTGAGGATGCGTTCACGCTATTACAAGTCATCGCGGTGCTTATTTTAGGTCCACAGCCCCTTCAAATGCAGAACATTCTAAAACAAGCAGTGTTGTATTAACTGATTCTGATTTTCTAAAACGAATGACACTTGGATACTCGTGCAGGTTCTGAATTCTTCCACCATACTCTCTCTTCTTCCATCATGTTCTTTAACCCTGTGACTCTGTTCTCCAGCCAAATCGCACGCCAGGAAGCCTGCTGTGGCTTCCTCACAGAGTTTGCAAGGCCCAGTGCCCTCCTGCCGTCCCTTCCCCGCTGTAAACTCCCTCTCGAGGGCATCCTCAAAGCAACAAGCTGCATATTTCATCCACCCGGCGGGAGGAGAGTATGGGATCTGAGCGGAACCCAAAAGCTCGCTGCCGCCGTTCACGCCAAAAGCCCGATAGCGGGCTCCGGAAGCCACATGCTTTATGGCAAAATAAACGAAAAGTAAATCACCCAACTGGAAATAAAACCAACTGGGAGCCTTTTAACTCTGCCCGGGTGCACAAAGAGAGAGAGATACAGGCTGCAGATAGGACGACATTTACTGGAGCTGTAAAAATCTAATTTGTCAAGAGTTTGGTGGCTGGTTACACCCGGGGCCCGCAGTATCTGCTGCTCCCTGGGTACTGCACTGTTGCTGCGGGGGAACGGAGGTCTCAGTAGAGAGTGCAAACAGTCTCCTTTGGGCTGGAAAATTTTTCTGCAGCTTTCTGGGAGACCTTACTGGTCCTATTCAACAGTTTTGCAACTCTAAGAACAAGCAGAAATTGACATAAACAATCGCTGCCTCAATGGGACTGTCAGCTTATAATTGGGACAAAGGGACATAGTTAATGAAGGACTCTCAGGGTCATTATCTTGAAGGAACAGCTCATGTTTAATGTGTAATTCAGATTATTATTAATAAAAAATCCTCAGAATAAATAACTTGACAGCAAGATATTCTGTAGTGCTGTTATCAGGACATTATACTATTAAAACTTATTGGCTTCCCCGAGAAGAGCTCCGTGGCGGATAGCATGTGCTTTAATGTGAAACGACGGCTTGCTGTGACTCACTAATAGACTCGCTCGCTAATTTGGCCCCTGATGCATCACCCTGCAGCCTTAACACACCATGCCTGAGTCTTTATGAATCTGCTTTTCTCGCCTAGTGAAAATTAAACTGAACTGTCCAAGTTGATGTTTGGATGTCGAGTTCCCTGTATAGCCACTGCTCATAAATGCTCATCACGTCCTTATTCGGTATCATAAAACCTTATTTGGCTCGGGAAGAATCTGCTGATGCTAAATCAAGGCTTTCTTTTAACAGAGAGATGTTTAATTTCCATGCACAGATTAGAAGCCTCAGAGGGTTTCTCTGTCACCAGCATGTGTCCTTAAAGGTCCAGATGATTTGATGGCACTTGTTTGTTTTTCTGGTCTTGTCAGAAGTTCTTCATTCCAAAACACTTAGGTCACTTTGTCATGCTGTACACCTCCTGCTAGAAGCATGGTTTTCCGGTCTAATCCCTCCTGGTCCTGTAGAGCTTGGATTCCAGGTAAAATTGTATTCTTTCTTCCAAACATGGGATGGTTCTCGCTCCTCCCAAATGATCTCCAGCTCAGCAGATGTCCTCTCACAGAGAACGCCAGGCCTCTCCACCGTGTCACCAGAGCATCCCGCCCTCCCCCATCCCGGGCAGCCGTTTTAACTGGGTTCGCTGGCGTTCGGCATCGGGCTTCCGCGAGTGGGGTTATCAAAGACCGAGGGAGAAATTGCCTTGGCTCCGTTGTTGTTCTGATTGCATTATCGGCGATGTCAGGGAGGCTGTCAATAAAAGAAGACCCCTGGGAGTGCTGCGGTGCCGGCGGACGGCGGGGCCTCCCGATAAATCAGCAGCAATTGGCAGGCGTCCCCAACCCCCCCCCCCCCCCCAAACCAAGCCACAGTTCAGGGCTCCTGGCACAGTGCTCCAAAGCCGGCTGCCTCTCCCTGGCCAGCTCAACTGTCCTTGTCAAGGTTTGTTTACTTGCTATTTTTTCCATCATCTACCCATTTAAACTTGTTTCCTCTGCTCCATGCTGCAGTCTCAATTTAAACAATCGGTACTAATTCAGCTGAAAGGGACTCGGCATCATCGGCAAGTATCTATCCTCTCTCCTGCCATTCGGCCTTTCTGCGGCCCCTGTCATCGCTGCCATCCTCTTTGCCCTTAAGGCTTTGTAATTTCTCTTTATTACACAAGGTCACAAAAAAATCATCTACCTAGATATCCTGATTAAAAACCTTTTATTTTTAATCTTCAGAATCCTAAATTATCCACCCAGGAGTAAGAAGTATGACGCCGTAAGGATTTGTCGTAAATTTGAGAACACTTCTGCCCCAATTGGATATTCAGCTTTATTGTCCCTAATAAAATTGCTGATTTGTGGTGCCGCATCGTCCGCTCGATAAAGGCTGAAGCAAATGTGTCGACATAAACTTTCCACTCTCTCTGGATCCCCCCCCCCCCATCGCTTTGAAGTGCACATATAAATGGGAGCCTTACAGATTTATGGATGTATAATGACAGCAAAGGTGGAATAATTATAAGTTGAATGAAATAGAGATGATGTGGCATTAGGGACAAAGAGGAGAAAAATAATTAAATTCTTCTTGCCATTTTTGTTACCCCAGGTGCTGGGGTTAATACCAGTGCCGGCTGCCCCCATCCCTGTCACCCCCCTAAGTGTGTAATTATACATACTTAAAAGAGCAGGAGCCTAACCTCTCTGCCACATGGTTAAATCCAAGCTGTGATTAATCTTCCGCACGGTGCCATCATCCTTTATCCAGTCCTTGTTTGTCTCTCGGTCGCTGTGTATGGAGGGGGGTGGGGGGGTGGGCGGACTGAGTTTGGTGGGTCCATGTGAACTTTTCCGTACAGGGGAGAGTGACCTTTGGGCCTGAGTGTAGGCCCGGCCGTTTATCCGACAGCCCTGGTGCATTGTTGGGGGGTTAGGGGCCTTGCTGAAGAACCCAAAGGTCATGTGACTATTCTGCCAAGCATGGGATTTGAACCAGCAACCTTCTGACAGCCGGTACTGAGGCCTAACCCGAGATTGTTTGCAGGTCCAGAAACAATATAACAAATTGTTAAATAACATTTTAAGTTTTAAAAAAAGAAACAATTGTTAGTGCTGTCAGAAATGTATCATATTCTGCTAAATGTCCCTATATCTGGTCATACATATATATATATATTAGATGTATCTTTCTTTGATACTAATGATTTCATAAAGTGTCATTATTGCTGCTTTAAAAATAAATGCCCACCTGGGAAGGAGGTTTTGATAGGGAGGGGCCCTCCATCCACCTCCCCCGTCACATGTCTCAGGAAGCTCTGCTCCTCGCTGATAATTTACCGGTGCAGCGATGACAGAGCGTGTAGTGCGGCTGTAGCACTACAGCAGAGACGCACACACACGTACTTCACAGAGCAGCCACTGCCCTCTCCGGAGTCAGGAACCAAAAAGAAAAGTCCGTCTGTCAGCTTTCAAATGTTCAAGGAGGTGCTCGTCTGATTCTACAGGGGACGCCGCAGTCGAGAGACAGTGCTCGCACCGGCCATGTGCCAGGAACAACAGAGGAGTTTGATCACACGCAGTCTTCCAAACCATTTTTCCAATAGAGACTGGGGCCCCGAATTTGACACCTACACCCTGGCGGTGTGAGCCCTACGCTTCTCCCCAAAGAATCCGAAAGCCCAGCTTTTGGGCCGATGTTCGACACGCCCCAGCGCCGACTCACCGGGTCCATAAGAACAAAGGCACTTTGGCGGTCCGCCTGGCAGGCTGCGGCCCCTGGCCCTGCTGTGTTGCATGTGTCTGCGGTCTGTCCAGGCCGCTAACTCAGCTCTGAGGGCACAGGGCACATTATTCAGCGTGTAGATCCCGTCGTCCTGGCAGCACTGTTCCCCTGGTATTTTAAAATGGACACTAAATGCTACTAATCGCCTCTTAGCAAATATTTAACACCTGCATTCCAAACATGTCTTTTTATCTTTCTGGCAATAGCCAAACACACTTAATAATATGATATTGACCTGAGAGTTATTTAATTAAGCCTGCTGACATGACCAATCTTAGGGTAAACACCCTGCGAGTAGGGGGAGGGCCTATGGCTTATGGCTGGCTAAGGAGGGAGAGTCAGGTGACCACGGTCGATTGTGTTGATTGGTTCCACCTGTCCCATGTTCTTGATGTAATGTATAAATTGCTGTGCTCTTCCATCTGCAGATAACCCAATGTGATGCCAGGCTGCTGCTTCCTCTGCATCCAGTCTTTCCTTTACTTTTCATTTCTTGTATGCATATTGTTGCTTGTGCTCTCCCTACCCCGTTGCAGACCCCTGTAACTGCTAAAGCCTCGTACCCAGTAACCTTGCCGTTCCCTGGGTAATCCTCGCGTCGTGGGCTTTGATTCTTCATGTTTACCCGTCGGGTCCCGCATGCTCATTCCTCTGCTATGTCCTGGTTTCCAGCCTGGTATGCAATGCTCATGTTCACTGACAAAATCCATCACACCATACGGGCACGAGAATCGCTAACAAAGAGGAAACAAAGTGTTTTGAAAGCACTTAATATTTAAATGTTCCCGTTTTATGAAATGTAATAACTGTTTGATGACACTATAATATCATTTGGATTGTTTTGTCTACAAAAATGTGCAACATTGGAGGAAAGAGATCAATCTATCTATCTATCTGTCTATTGTTCATGCAAAGCACACACTTTCCTGACTACACTGCTATTGGCTATCTAAGTCATTCATTCTCTATTTCTCCAGTGTAAATAAAATCATGTCTTTTACAAGCAGTAGTATTTCGCTACCAAAGCAGTCAGGGAAGCCACAGCTTCTCTTACGCCTTCGATTAAGACTCTGCAGCCCCTTTATTTATTGCTCCGCCACCTACCTTACGCTTTAATCTCAGAAAGTAAACGATAATTAACAAAACTAATAACAGTTCAATCCCAGAATGAGCCAGAGGCGTCTACCAGGCCGAGGTGCATCTTTGAAAAGCTAAAACCAACATGTATCTTGTCACTGTCGCGTTGAAGTCCAGCGAAGACACGGTGGCTGTCAATCGCGGTTAATTAAGGCGGCGATTGAGATCGAAGGCCACAGACATTAGAAAGTAATTTGAGTATTGTAACCAAACGTCGGGGAGCAATCCAATCAATTAAAGTCACACTGCTCCCCCCTCCCCCAGCCAGCTGTCTCCATCGATCAGCAATTTGTGTCTGGCGGAAACTTTGCAGGAACAGCTGAACCGTTCGCGTCCATGCCCCTGCAATTAGCCATGTTTTTATATCCTCTGCAATGTTGTGCTTTCCAGACGGAACAACATTTTAGTATATTATAAACACATACATGCAAGCTATTTTTTTATTTGGTTGTTTACACGAGTATAATATTTTAAGTAAGGCTTAAAGGGTTTTAGAATTACTTCAAAAAATGTCTTATTGCTCTAATTCCAACAAGACAACACGGAAGCGTGTTGAAAAACACGACTCATTATCAAAGAGAGCACTTTGATTAAGAAAAGAAATGAAAGAAGAAGCTCCGCTTCAGATTTCCTGCTGCCCGTATTAGGAAGTCCGGCCCTGCTTGTCTACACACTCGTCTATTCTCACATCAAAGGTATTTCTATCTGGGTCATAGAACATATATATTATAGCTACTGAAAAGATTTTGAACGGCACGGAATTTATGAAGAAGAAAGAAAATTATATATGTGAAAGTTCTTTGGGAGAAATGAGTTTAAATGGAAATATACGTGATGTGTCGATAAGTACCTTTTGTGTCGTATCCGGAAGCTTGTAAGTTAATTTGGATATATAGCAGTTTTATATCCTGGGAATGTGAGCGATTAGCTGCTAGCCATTAGCCACTAGCGATTAGTGCCTGGGCTACTGTGTGCTGACACTATAGGCTGGAGGTGTGCCGAATGGACTCTTTTGCGTCTTAGGTCTTCACTGTTCTTTTTCCGCTTAACTGAGATGCGCTCGACCCAGCGCTGACCCGAATTCCCACGTCGGCAGCCAGAGGGCGCCCCACACGCCGCATCGGGTCAGCCTCGTAACCCATTGCCAGACCCCCATCGTGACCTGCAACCTGTTTGGTCCCAGTGGGAGTGTAACGTCAACAGATGACCGGAGCCCACCCCCCGACCCCGTTTAACTAACATTAGACACGAGCCAGTGACCACAGCCTCCCCCCCACCATAGTCTGCCGCATCCTAACTGCCCCCCAATCCGCCCCCTCCATGGCCCGCGAGCAAACACCCAGAGAGCCCCAGCCCCCACCCTGGCGGTCCCCCCGCGGAGGAGGGGCGGGCGGGGGCACGCACCATGGCGACGGTTCCCGGGAGGCACGGTGGAGGTTAATGATATCACAGCCAGCCCAAATGAATAAATCACTCCCCAGTCACCGGTCGGCATAAATCTTCACGTGGGGGCCGTGATTTGCCAGGCCAAGCACCACCAGTTGCTAATGATTGCATTTCATGATTGCCCGGGGGGGGGCGCGGGTCGGCCATGGATAAGTGCCCCCCCGCTCCACTTCCCTCCCGGCCAGT
>JAODKF010000049.1:3232977-3245113 GCA_026779585.1 Mormyrus proboscirostris
AAACACAGTGCTGACTTTATACCAAACCCAGGTTAATGTTTTTAGCGACACGGTCCAGGAAGCCCATGTGTCCCCCTGGCCCAGTGCTGCCGTGTAGGTGGATGAGCAGCGACGGACGGGGGAAATTATTTATCTCGGAGCCTGTTCCGTTTATTGCTCCCCGGAGTGTGTCATCGCCTGGCGCCATACATGGCGAGCGTCCCTGCCCGTTAACGCGCTCGCATTCTCTCTCGCCACGACCCCGTCAAGGTGACGTGGGGGGGGGGTGGCGGATAGATGTTCCCCGTGACACTGACACGATGGCATCACGGGAGATGAGGCGCAATGGGGGGGGCGGTGAGGTCACATTAGTGCATAATTACAGACAAGTCCTTTTTGGGGGATTTTACCTGATTCTACCTTTTCCCCAAAGTCCTTAACGACGATTATCACACAGCAATAAGCTTTCGGTCACTAAATAATAAGTCAAAATACCATATCAGTGTCGGTTGAGCATTAGAGTGACGGATATCACTGCTTTGCATTGCTTATGGTAAAAAATAAATAGCTAAAACAGCTAAAATGGGATAACAAGGCTTGTATAAGGGCCGCTTATATACTGAGAAACCAGCAGAAGGGAGTATGAGCAGAAGGCCACCAGGAACACCACTGAAGCGGACTCGAATTCCAGCGCCCTGATAAGGGAGCCAGATCCATTTTACTTTAAAAAGGCGGTTTAGCTGTGCCCTACTGAGGAGAGAAGCAACCTTTTTTTAAAATGTTACCGATAATGGGTAAAAAATGGTATCATAGCAATGATGTCAAATAAATTGTGCTATCATGCACTCAGAGTGATTATCATCTGCATTTTATGGTTCTGTTTTTAATCTATATGAATAAATCTCTTTTAAACCCGCAATAAGTGATGTACTTTATGTACACTGTGTTGCTGGATTAAATTTTTAACTGCTGTATCTATAGCAGGGGGCCTCGTAAAAATGCACAGGGATGATGTGAGATGGGGAAATCAGGAGTGCGGCCTGGGGTGGGAGGGGGCCCGGTTATGCAGGTACGCCCCACCCGCGATTTCATTTCCATACCGCGGATGGGGCACAAACCTCATAAAACACAAGAGGCAAGACGCACATCCGCGGAAAACAAATAGGAGACGTGATGTTTTCGGGTGGCGGTGGCTTGGGGGGGATAAAGAGCACTGATAATGACAGTGGAAAGATGACAGGCCGCCACGGGTGTGCGGTCAGTGCTTAAGGTCCACATGCATTATGATCGCTGATTGTCAAGGATGATTGACACCCCTCATCGTAAAGGGGATCGGCGGTGCTGCACTCCTCGTAAACAACTCTGTCATTTTAACTAAGCATCGCTCTGCTTAGCCGGCACCTTCCCCGCTAGCCGCACCTAATTTAGCGCCTTTTAAATCTTTTTTCGCCGTGTTGTGGGGAGAAACGCCAGGTTGCAAACGTCTTTTATTGAGTGCTGACTTCGTAGTATTACCGGCTTGCAGATGCTCGCTGTATAACGTGTGCCGAGCTTTATCTTGTAATGGTAAAGAGTATTAATTTTTCTGGACCGGCAAAGTGTAAGTGTGGGTCTGAAGTGACAGTCTTTAGGATTGAGGCGGCGGCTCCAGTTCCAAGCCCATTTCACACAGATGAACGGCCAGGTCGGAGAAAAAACAGCTTTGCCTCCACAAAATATCACTTGCACAAAATACCGATTTATCAAAATCCATCGTGAAATACAAAAATCTGCGGGATTTTTATTTCCCTGCGAATTTTTGCTTAATGTACTTGGGGGAAGTGGCAGAAATGTCGAGGCATCTTTTATTTGAGTTTATTTGCGCATTTTCTTTAAGCGGTGTCGCATTGCGGGGCATTTTCCTGTAAGTTTAAAGTGTAATTGAGGATCACATTGATTTCCGAACAGCTTGGAGAATGCCATTGATTTTTTCCCCGGTTACATCTTTTACTCACCTATACTTAAGGACTTAACACTAAATTATGTAGGGAACCTTTGTACTCAAATGATTAATTCCGTCGTGCGATGAAAACTTTATTATTGAGAAGTTAAGTAGGTAACTTTTTCACTGAAGCCTCAAGTCATTTCGTTTTTATATCACAAACCGTCACCTGCCTTATCAGGCTGTTCCATAAGTATAACAATTTTCATGTATATTCAAGACTCGCCTTTTGCACGAAAACGTTTTCAAGGATGGATTTGATCTGCTTGTTTTTGGAGCTTATTGGCATAATGATCAGAGCATTAATATTAAATTTGAATTGATTGCTGTGTGTAGAGTCTGTCAGGCTGCTTGACTGAGACTTTGTGTCGGGCCTGGTGGTTCAGGACCACAGCGTGTCACACTCTGTCCCAGTAAAAAGCCTGAGAGGGAAATAAATATGAGTGCCAGTTCCTCCCAGGCTCCCGCCGGAGCGCTGTCCTGATAACGCGGCCCTGCCGGCCACTCCCCGTGTCCCCACGAGTGCTTGTGCGTCGCACGACACTTAAGTGTGATTAATAAGGCAGAAACAGGAGTGTAGATAAAAACCGGGGGCGGGCGGGCAGCTCCTTCCTTTTCTGACAGGCGGGTGGCCTGGCGGCGCCCCAGCAAGGCACGATCCCATGGAACACTCCGGAAGGGGCGGTTTATTTTTTTTGTAAATCGAGCCCGGGGTGCTGAGACCACCGGAGGCCCCTGCGATGGAGGGAAACTGCCAAGCGTAAAACAGCCACAATACCCGTACTCAACAACGCCCCCCGCCCCCCCCCCAGACACCCCCCGACTCTCCTGTCCCTATGTTTATCAGGTTCGGGGCACTGTATTTTGATGTCAATAAGCAATTTTTCTTTCCTGGTCTCCTGGCTGACCCCTTTAATCCATCAATATATTATTAGAGATAAAGTTTTGAGGAGGCCGGCTGCAGTCACAAGATAAATGACATCTCTGAAGTCACACATTAAAGACTAGATTAAGGCCTCGCGACTGTGTCTTCACCGCTCATCTGCGCGCCTCTGTCCGACCTATCACACCGAGTGACAAGAAAGAAAAATAATGAACTGAGGCAGGAAAAGCAAAGAAATATTTCTTACAAACTGCATCTGTCTTCTGCCAAGATTAGTCGGCATTACGGCTGTGCTGCGATGGGGAAAGCTGGACAGGGGTGACTGTGGGCGTCAGTGACGGGCGGGAGGGGGTATTTTTTTGGGAACGGGGACTGTTTTTGGGGCTGATATTTGCGCATGTGTCCGTCAGAGTTGATTTGACCATATCGTGTCAGAGCACCCCTGAAAATCTGGCAATTACAGTATTGAGAAAGTTTATTTTTTGCATGCGATGGTCACATTAATGGTTTAATTTAAGCTCAGTTTGTTTGGTGACCATCCTTAGCATTTACCTACAGTGCATTTACCGTGTTTCATTTACTGTTTACCCTGGGAGCCTCAGACTCTATAGATTGGCTATTGATTTTTTTTCCATTACATTTCATTTAATTTGTTTTCCATCTGTAATAAGATGTCCTGAGCACGGTGTCTAAATTAACAGAAGTAAAGATCTATAAAGGTGTGAGATTTGCTGCTTTCTTCTCTTCTCAGACAGCCCTCACTGAGTGTGTGACGTTCCACATCCTCACGCTGTAAAACCAAATTCAGTCGGGTCTGTTAATGGGCCGTAATGAACGAGCCACTTCATTCCGCGTCGCCCAATTCCGTAACCGCCAGGATAAAGTACACCATTCAGAAATCACCTACCATTTACATCATAACGGGAAAAAATTTTTAGGAATTTATTTTTTCCTAAAAATAAAATATTTATGTCTTCCAGTACAAATAAAAATAAAAAATGATAGTTAATGATCAGTTTGCGATTGATGTTTATGTAAGTATTATTTTAGCCTTTCTGTTTTAAGTGCTTGCTGAGGATCTCCTTCCTTCCTTTTTGGTCTGTTTTACGTGATTTTGTGTGAAATGATATACGAGTGATCAGGAGCGCCAGCTTCCTGTTACTGTTTCCTGGAAATCCACCAACACTGAGCTGAAGCCTAGTGTTTGGCGTGCTGTGGAACATTCCGGTCTTTTGTCCGTGGGCCTGAACACGGAGCTGGTCTGCCTGAACACTTCTGTGTGGCGTCAGATATAACCAGTGTGCTTTTTCGTCGCTTTACTAAAAATGAGCAACTTACTTTGCTCATTCCCTTCAGATTAATTACTTTCAGCTCCTTTAATTTCACCCCAGAAAGAAACTGAAAGTAGTTTGTTGTTTTAAAAGTTATTAATTGCTGCTACTAGAGCAAGCCAATCATTTTCTAGACCATATAAATATTATTCTTTGAAGTTGTGTTGTGAGATAAATAACTGAGACTCTGTGATTTATTTTTTCGCCATGTTGAATATCATTGTTATGTTAATTTCTCAAAATTTCCGTATATAGATTTATGTACGTACGCCAATGTACATAATTACTACATAGATTGTGAATACAGATTACGGGCACTGACCAGCTGTGGTACTGGGGATATTTTTTCCTTCATCCATCCGTCCATCCATCCATCCATCCATCTGTCTACGCATCTATCTATTTTCTGTGACACTGGAAGGTCACTGGAAGGTCACGGGAAGCCCGAGGACACACTGAGCAGCAAGGCAGTCCTTCAAAGAGCATCATAACTAGCTAAATAGCCAAATAATTAGGGGCCACCTAGCTCACTTCACTGTACTATGCAATGGCAAAATGGGTTTCAGCATTTCCCTCAACGTTCCTTGCAAGTTGCTCCAAGCGATATTTTTTCATTATGTATTATCACTGCTATTTATATAGTGTCAGTTTAACTAACCAAAGCTCCTGCGGCTAACAGGACTTTTTTCCCCCCGTTGGCTACTGATCATGTAAGCGGTATCTGTAAGAGTCTCAGGTTTGATGCGGAGTCTTGTTTTGCACAGTAGCAACCAGCAACTGAAACTGTGAGCCACAGTAATACCTGTAATATATATATATACACACACACACACACACACACACACACTGTTTTCCTTCAGAGAGCAGTGTAGTGCAATACTTTGCTGCTCCCCGAATCTCAAATCAAACTGGTACAAACGCGAAATAAGACGGTCAACCCATTGGTCACACCTACGCAGGCAAGAGATGAAGATGGCGAATAAGTAAGTGTGGGTGGCGCCCCCTGTCTTCCTGGTGGCATAAACTGAGGTGTGTCTGCTAACTGAAGCCGCCATGTTGGAATACCCAGGGAGAAATTCTTTCGCTGTGGATTAAAATCACATTCCATTCCTCCTGAGGGAATGTTACCTTTTAAGTGTGCGCTGATTGAGTCAGCGCTACAGGGGTGTTATTCCGAAAAGCAGCGCTTCAAAGATGGGAGGTAGCCTGCGAGAGTGGGGGGGGGGGGGCTGTGGGAAACTGGCTCAGGTCAAGGACAGAACCGGGTGGCACCAGGAACTGGGAGGAGGATCTGGGTTTTCTTTGAGAATTTTTTCTTTTTGAGGGCCATTGGCCGGGAGAGAACTGTAAATTAACAAATTTTTCGATTTCTGATTTCTGGAAACTTCTGCAGAACCGTACTGCTGGGGACCAGGCTTCCCCACCTCATGGCGCTCATTCCCACTGCCTTCCCAGCGATGCGCTGCCTGGATTGTATTCTGCATGGAAGTATTAACAGACAATTATGAGAGTGTGAACTGTCTCTGAGACACCATCAGTCAATTAATTTTAGTCTGTCTCGAGTTATTAAATTCTGAAGGTTTATCCTTTCTCTTTTAAAATGATTTGAATTTTGCCCCTCATTCAGACTGAAAGAAATTGAATTTTTCTAATTACAGGCCATGTTAACAATTAAATTCATTAGACCGATTGTACAAGGCTGTTACTAGTACACAGAGAAGTGTTTTATTTTTCTGCATATGAATAAATATATATCCAACAAAGCTTTTGGTTCAACCTCTGCTATAGTAGTGGTATTTTAATGTTACAGAATGAATGCTTTTAGACATTTCCTTCACACATATACTGCAGTCCATTCTTTGAGTGAAAAAAACACAAATGGCAGTGATATAATTGTACAGATTTCAAGAAGATTGACCCAATTGCATATTCATATAATTCTCAGCAGACATTTTGGATTAAATGAGTTCATTGATTAAATATCACAATCCGTTTTAAGTCAATGTGGTGCAATGGATATCTGAAAATGGTGTCCAGACAGATCCTCCTCAGTGATAAGTGCTATTCTAGTACAAAGTTTAATAATTGAAATTGTCTGTAACCCTTTATCGGTAGGTCATCCCTCGGAGTAACTCATATGTATGTTTTCCTCCAAAAATTATACAAATAAAATGTGGCTGATATTTAAACTATGGAATTGTAGATATTTAACCAGTTACTGAAAGATCAAATCACTTGCCCTTTGCCTACTTCTGTTTGCTTTGAGAATCTCCAGCAGTGTTCAGAAGCAGTAACTGGCAAAGTCACTCGATCGGGCATTTTCTCCCATAATGCATTGTCAAATGGATTTGCATCCTCATATTTTGCCTTCCCAGGGAACAGAGGTCACTTTCAGCTTCACCGGGTCAGTGCTCAGGCTCATCCTGGCTCTGAGTAAGACATACCTTTGCATTTCACTTTAGCCGGGTAACAAAATGAAACATATCCTGACTCAGGCTTCCACTTCCCTGCTCTTCTATTGAAGAAAGTCTTGTTTTTGTTGCAGGAGAGCCGGAAACGTAACGTCTCCGAGCCGTATGGGAGCCCTTGAGGGCAAAGCTGCACCTAACAGAAAAAATGAGTAATCAGCCTTAATTTAATTTTCTATTATTCCTTCCTCCGATTCCTCGGTAGAACCGCGGCCTCCTAAGAGGCTTCCTGTGATGATTAAATACCAGCCCCTTTATTAATACATTGTCTGCATCTCCGAAGACTGGAGGCCCTATTTACTCTGCTGTTTTACAGGAGAATAAACAAATGTTCTCAGGCAAAGAGCCACATCATGCAGTGCACTGCGGTCAGTACAGCTATAACATAAAAATGACAATTCCTGAAAATGTGAAATAAATAGGAGAAAATTCGTTTATGTTATTACCTGCAAGGCTGCTGGTATGATGCTGATGAGGATGAGTCAAAATGGCTATTTTTATATTGGCTTATTTGTCTATTTTGTTGCAGTTTTCACACTGTGAGCAATTATTTTGCATTCTTGTTGCTGTTGTCTGCATTTGAATAGTCGTCAGTTGTTAGCTGTTTAATTATTCATTTGGATTCAGTGTAATGAGCTAATTGGAGTTTGCACATCTTAATCCAGAGTCCCAGTTTCTTTAGTGTGAATCCGGATCCGACATCCGGCCCTTCCGGATTTCCAGCCAGCTGGGCTCAGCACTCCAACCTGAATATTGAGGTCACCTGTTCCTAATCAGTCACCCCATACATACACCCCCTTCCCACATCTGAATCTTTGGCAGGTCTTGTGTCTCTATTGCTGCTTCGTGGTATCGCTTGTCTCCCTGTTCACTTACCTTCCATTAACCGAGTTCGGTTTTTCTTCAGAAGCCATTTTTTCGCTCCCTGCTTACTGAACCGCTTCTGTTCTCCTTTCTTTTATTCCCCACCTTGCTCTTGTTCTCTGGATTTTAAACCCCATTTTTTTCTGGATTTTAACCATTCGTGGATTCTTTCATCATTCAGCTCTTTAACCGCAAAACTAGCATTTACCAAATGGACGGTTATAAAGACACGATAGGTCTGTAGTGCACTAGTCGATCTCGAGCATGGTCAATGTGGCCTGCGTCTGGTGATGCATGCCCCCCCAACCCCAATTTCTTTGAGAAATATCATTTTTGAGGAGGGGGGCTCACCCCCCTGAAAGGCACACCACCTGCCTCGGTGCGTAATGAATCGCTGCTGATCGGTTGAATCCAACACACAGGTGATAAACGAAGACGTCCCATCATGCATTAATCACGCCTGGTCCATGGAGAGATGAATGGAAGTGGCTGCGTTCTACACAAATGATAAAGTGCGAACCATTTAGCGCTAGACAAGGCGAGTGAGGGAAATTACACTCTGAGCTTCATGCATGATTACTATGGATATTAATATTTCACTCGGCGCTACGGCATTGAGAGACGTAATCAAAATTCATTACCAGCCAACCAACACGATTAAACATAAGAGAGCGGGGCCAAGGAGACCGCCGGGGCCCGTCTGCCGTGGTGCGGTTGGCTTGGCCTCGCTGGATCCAGCCCGGGAGTCCGAGTCGTCGTCTGCCTCCGCTGACATCGAAACCCCTCGGTTTTTGTGGGTCACGAGATCGCGCGACGTCCAGATTAAGTCTTACCGAAACACTGCGCTCTACCCCCCGCACATGACGAGTACCTCTGCTTCATGCAGCACATTGACAGGAAAGATAATCAGGCCCACACTCGGGTAGCTTGCGGTTGTAGCACCGACATTTCGGTTCCTGGCCTTCATCAGAAATTACGTTTGTTAAGAATGTCAGACATCCAAGTTCGAACCTGGTTATTGTTCATATCGCAACACCAAACAAAAAATAGCGGCCCGTGTCTAAAACACCCTGAACTGTTTCTCCTACCCTTCCACCTTCTCTAATGATCCTTTCGTGCCCCCTCTGCTCATCTACTCATGGCCGTAAATTATGGCCAATCCCCTGGACCCCTAAAATAAGTGATCTCAAGAGATCTCAATCCCCCGAATGCTCAACCCAAAGTTATGACCTTGCATCCACAACTTGAAGTGTCTCTCTCACTCTTCACTGACTGCTTGTGGTAACTATTGGTTCCCGTATCTGTTACTTTCTGACTGTGTTCTTTGTTATTGAATATTTTCACCATCCACGAGTTTTAAAAGTGCAGTATGAATCTACTGTTCATTATTATTCTCATTAATATTGATGTCCTCATGCATGCAAAATACCATGAAAATATTAAGGGTTGGTGGTCGTTTTCTCCAAAAATGCTTTTGGATGTAACATAACAGACATTCAAGCCCTTCCGTCTGCCGCGTCTCCGGTTTAGCCTGGGAAAGCTGCAGTGAGTAGGTACCTTCCAGAGATGGCTGCGCAGGAATCCTGCAAGCAGGGAGGGTTTGCTGAGTCATGCGCGCCGTAACGTAGAGCTGCTCACACCGGGAAACGCAGTCCCCTCTGCTAAAGCGGGGGCCATTTATTATGACACCATTATGTAGGCACGTATCCTGGAGAACATTGCTGACTTATCAAGCCGTGTCATTTTCCTCCTTCTGTCGCTGTGCCGCCGATTCAAACCAGGTGTCCATAGCAACCTGGCTATGATAAGTGAGTTACATTACATTCCTCTATTTATTATTTTTACTGCTGATTGCTTAACATTTATGCTTGGTGTCAAATATTAGACTAAAGTGTCTGTATTGATCTCGGCGATGAGGTATCTTCGTTCCTCCAGATGATGTCACTCTCCTCGTGGCATTTTTTTGCAGATAGACACATATTGCCTTACTTTTGTTGTCTGGTTTTCGTCACTCCTACCTGGAAGAGTGGCATTCCTGCACCCTTGCTGAACCTATGTGCGAGACCGCCCTGATCTTTCTGTGCCATGAGATGGTTACAGTATGATTCTTTTGAGATGTTACTAAAATGTTTTGATTAGCATTATTAAGGGGGTTTGAGAGATGCAGATTGTTCTAGCCATTTCTGTGCCTTCAGCGGGTTCCGTGGACCGCTGTTTCCATCCCAAAGACAGTCCACGTTTTTGCTCCCTCCCAGCTTCTTGCCAGGCAGTCCACATTTTTGCTCCCGCAACAACACAAATTGTCTGCAGGTCCCCGAAAGTTGCTTCGGGAAACGCGGGTGTAGACTTACGGATCGCGATTCCTTCGAGAGACTTATGGGAGTGCAGTTATCATAAGGAATAGAGGATTGTGTTTTTCACCGGGGATATATATGCAGGTATGAAGATTTTCCTTCATGAGCTCGCATGTGCAGTGGGGCTTCGTGACAAAAGAGTGTGATGTGTGGCACACAGGTGACACAATCAGTCCCCCACCGAGCAACATGCACACAGACGCACACGCGTGTGCGGGGAGCAAGCCGACTCCCGAACGCTCCGCCTGTGAGCCACTCCCTCTGTCTTCCCTGGATCCATCTGGCCTTTCCTGACCGCTGTAATGAATCCCAGCATCCACTGGGAAGTGATCTTGGCCCCGGTGTGGGTGCTGGCGCTGCTGGGGGGGGGGGAACCTATGAGCCAGATGGGACGGGATGGCACTCTGCCCCTTTGACCTCCTTCAGGGTACAATAATCGCCTTTATCACAAAAGACTTTGGGACCCCCCGCCTCTCCTCTCTTCTTCCTCCTTCCCTTCTTCCCTCTTTCTTTTTACCCGTTCTGTACATACTTGTATGCATGCGCTCCCATGAGGCTGTGCGATGGGAAACGGGAGGATATGATATTTTTTTGTGTCTGTCATTTCGCTCTCCATCTCCCATATGACTTCTTAATCCATCTGAATGCGCAGAAGATAATGTTTTGGGTGAAATAACATAAGAGGAAAGATAGACTCCCAAGGACCAATATCTTTATTGCTCAGAGGATAAACGGATTATGTCGGCCGTTTTCTGCTGCTGACAGCTTTTCTTATTAACCGATTTTATTTTTAATCTGGCGAGGAAGAAATGTGGTTTTATGTCACAATAAAACGCTGGTCACATCTAATGCTGCCCTCAAACAAACAGATTTCTGAAAGCCTTGCTGAGGAATTTGAAATAACTTTAAAGAGGGTCTTTTTAGGCGAGGGAGGAGGATAAAGTCTTTATCCACAAGCTTGTTCAACTAAGGAGTAAAAGATTTTAAAAGTCCTTCGCAGTTGTATTTTCTATTTCTATGGTGCTGTTTTTTCTTTTTATTTAGCTGATACCTGCCAGGAAAAAAAAAAACTCTCCCGTCGTTGGAAAAAATAAAAAAGTCAGACTGAAGTAGTTTGTTTGCACGGTGCGGAAGATGGTGGGAAATCTGTCTGTGGAGACTGGCTTTAATGGTGGGGGGGGTGCTGCGGTGGGACGGGAGGCAATAATAACCCTCCTCTCACGCAGTGCGTTTCTTGGGCCGCAGGGGAAAGTCCCGGCTGGAAATGGACTCAAGAGTAATGGGGGGGGGGGGCTGGATGAGGCCATCATTATTAACCCCCCCTGCTGGGCACACACCCTTCCTGCGTATTTCATGCTCCCAATCCACGGGTCCGGCTGCTTAATCAGACACTGGGCCGGACGACTTTGAGCCATGTTGTCCCCCCAGGTCTGAAGACTGTACCTGAGTCAGACTGAAGGAGAGCTGCTTCTCAGCCGCATTGCGTCCGCCTGCCATTTTCCCAGTGACGCCCTCCTCTCTGTGGCCGTAACTGGGAAAGGAGGCTTCCGTGTATGTCCCTCCTCCAGCATTTCCAGTGACAGATCCCACTGGCCCCACTGCCAAAGTAACAGGTTCACTGCGGGGTGGGGGGTGGTTTGGATTATTTAATATGTTTGTGTTGTTTTTCTAAAACTCAATTCTGCAGTATAAAAACGCTGACATGTGGTGAACTTCAGTATCCTCCAAGTCTAAATACATACCCCGAATTAATCCAGTTACCCACAAATTCATGATTTTTAAGGTAACGTCCAATACGTGACAACAACACAGATATGTCATTTCTCTGCATCCCCAGTTTTGCGAAGAAAAACAAAAATGGTTTACTTTTTTCCTAGGTGTATATAGAGGTGTTTATATGTGCGTGTGTGGGCATTTTAAGGTACATTGCATTTCTGTCTTTGCTAGTAGTCGAGGGTTAAATTCCCATACATGATCTAGGTCATGCTTATCATTTTCTGCTTCTTGCAGCTAAATTGTATATTTGTATTTCCATTTTCAAAGAAAACCGACTGGAATTGCCTGGCAAACCTTGCTATCTCTATGTCAGGTGGAAACACATATCTTAAACCAGGCAATCCGCAAAAGGTCCGTCTCAAAGCAAGCTATCGCTGGTATCTCTTTGTGTGCGGCCGGTGCGCGGTCGCCAGGCTGGGCCGGCATCTCGCCGCTGTTTCCGGAAAGAAAAATAAATAAACAAAAGGGTGTTCTAGGGTGAACCACGGCCGCAGTGACTT
>JAODKF010000049.1:3299624-3313756 GCA_026779585.1 Mormyrus proboscirostris
CCCCCCCCCACCCCCCGCCCCTTCCCCGCAGGTTTGGTTTGACCAGCCGTCCGGAGCAGAGATTCTAAGCGAAGAAATTAACAGGGAACGGGACCACCAAGCTGTGCCTATTTAATGAGGCATTAACATTCATTATACTTAAATAAGCCAGGGCAATTACAGGCAAAAGTACAGGAAACAGACCCAGTTTACACTGCTCTAAATTTGATGCGCATCTAGGCTGATAAGTTCTTTTGTCCGTGTTTATGAGCCGTGTCTGAACACACGTCGGGCTGGGCTCGGGGCTGCGTTAGTGAACGGTGTAAAAAATCCACCGCCTGACTCACTTCAGCTCTTCACATTAAATAATTATGCCTTGCAGATGACTCATTTTATATATATGTATGCAGTCTGGGTGTAGCGGTAGCTAATTTTAAAGAAAGAGGAGGAACTCGGACAGGGAACGGCAGTCTGAACACTGGGAGAACGGCAACGGTGAAACCCGGAGATGTGGGACTCACAGGCGCTCAGGCAGCTCCGCCGTGTGACGCAGGAGAAAGTGCGAGGGATGCCAATTACGCGGCTTAGGGGTAAGTGGCAGTCTGGAAGCGTGAAGGGCTTTAATCTGCAGGGGAGCGTAACCCAAAATGGGGCAACCATGCCCGTCTGGGCTTGGCGCAGACGGGAGGCTGTCTCATCCAGGATGCCACGGGCCGTGAGACATGTGCCAGCTAGGCAGGGACAGTGTTTACCAGTACTCAAACTACACATTTGTATGGGGCCCCAAGGTTTGGGGGGCCCCCTGTTGGCTACAAACCGCCACTACATGTGATACTAAATAAACACATTCTTTATTTCTGAGATTCCTGCTATCCACCAAGCTAGCTACGATGTTCTGTGTCTACTCACTACTTATTTTTGTTGTGACTTTTTGAGTGGGCTCCCAGAAACAACAAATGCAGCCCTGCATTTGGGGGTAAAATGCTTCCCCCAGGTGGTGGGGGGGGACACACTGATCTTGAGAGGTAGAGTGTCTACTAGTCCTTTTTCTTCGCATCCATGCAAAGTGGGTGCAATATATATGGCGACGAGTATCTGTTTATTCTCATACAACAGTGCCAATCAGAGCGCGATGTTGCCTCTTCCCCGTACGCTACTTCCTGATTACATGAGGCCCGCATTGGCATCTGTGTGTCCTCGCCTGCACACACGCCCGCGCGAGAATGACGTCAGAGCAACCTGCGTGAGACGCCCGGGAAGGACGAACACTCCCGAGCGTCGCTAACGGAATCGACGGGTTTAATTGGATGGGTCTCACCGGCAGCCCCGTTACATCGAGAAACGAGTTATGGTCCCACCTACATCGAGTAATCCACAAAACTCAAAAGACAGGGAGTTGCGCATCGGGCCCCAGACACGCACAGGCGAGCTCTGTGGCCTCCATGTAGCCTTTACAACAAACCTTCGTGAAGCTGAATTGCACTCAGTGAAATGCTATCAATTGCTGGCATACATGAGTACGTATTGACTGGGAGACTCTCCTGCATCCTCGACACGCATCTTTCCGTTCAACCACTTACAGTTCAGGTGGAAGCAGGCAGCACATGTCAGCTCCCTGCTGTCTCCCAGCTCGCAGAGGACGGCTTTTAAACTGCTTCATTACATCGTCTAGCGTGAATTTTGCACTAAGAGGGTGTGCATGAATAATGAAGGCAAAGTAGCGTTAAGCGAACAGCGCTAATCTCTCCGGGAGCTCGTCAGCTTGCACGACATTGCTAACCGGTAACTTCCTGTGACTCTCATCTCTGACATCACGCCGCGAGACGTGGTATGACGATGGGGGCTGCTTGCCAGTCATATTGCACTGTGATGCCGTGTTTGTGTCGTGCGTGTTGGCATTAGCATGGTGCTGCGATGCCCGGTCCACAGCTGACCGACACCGACGCACCGACAGCAAAAGGCGACGAGGAGTCTGTCTCCTCTACGACCACGTGGGACTTGTTGGAATGTGCCAGAAAAGATGGAGAAGGCTGTGGAATAGGGTTGGGAGGTTAAGGCGAGCCTTTGTTGTCCCAGAATGACATCCTATTTACCTGTCGGGCTCTCCTTTCTTCTCCGCGCGACCGTGACCCGACTGTGGCAAGCCAGGCCTTTGTCTCCATGTCAGATGTCTGCCTTACGGATACACTTGCTTGCTTCTCAATGTCCACTGGCCTCGGGGCGTGAGAGACTCGTCTACAGGGAGGATCAGGTTCCACCGGCAAATATGCGCCAAGGCACGTGTGTATAGTCTGGCTCTGCTGAAGCATCTAGATTGCCGCGCCATTTCACTTCAGTTGTATTTACATTTCTGAGACTGGCACGACAGTCGGGGATCGAGTGCTTCTCCCAGTTACGCAACCGATATTGTTATTGCCATTGAAATGCAAAAACTGAGGATTTCTCAGGATTGATCCCCCCAATAGTATTGAAGGTTTCTTATCAAGGGTCTTTTGTTAACAAAGTGAAAAAACAGCTGACCACAATAAGAATGAGGTTTCAAAGACCTCGCGTCCCTCTCTATGGTTATGTTGCGGTTATGTTGTTTTGATGAATTACATGGGCGGAGTTTTCTCTTTGTTTTTTTCACGGGGCATGGCGGTAATGGCAGGGTGGTGTCCCTCTCAGTCTCCGACCTCCTTTCCCACGGCAGTAGTTGACCCACGGCAAAAAGCACCCCCCTGTCGCCACTTGACTTTGACATCCTCACAAGGAGCAAGTGTGCCGCAAGTCTTGCCAGGCCAAGGTGCCAGTCGGCAGGCGGACGGCAGGGCTGAGCTCTGAGCCCTCAATTCCGTTAAGGTCGCACCTACGGGGATGTTACCCAGGAATGGAGGGCGGCGATTTGCGCAAACAGAGCTCACCACCAACGGCAGAGCAGAAGGAGCCGCGTCATCGGTCTGTGAACGGTGCTCCCGTTTTCTGCTGCAGCCTGGATCAATTTACGCACCACTGACAGCTTTTTTTGTCAGCGCACGGCATTTGTTTGGACTTGCCTTATCTGGCGTCACTGGCATGACCGCAAAAAAACGCCCTTTACTGACAACCCAGTAGCAGAGGACCACCTCAGTCTCCATCCCTAAAAGAGGGCCGATCCTGAGGGGCAGAAGGGGAAGGACAGGTGAGTCTGTCCCTCTAACCCCTGAATCCTCTCGCCACACCATGTCAATTACAAAGGAAACACCTTCTATCACCTAAAAAGGAATGCAGAGGTGATTATAAGGTTTTTTTAAGGTGGGTGGTATAAGAGGGGTCATGATTCATTCTTAATTTTCATTAGCCAATGATGTGCTTTGAAAGGGTGAGTGACAGGGGAAGGGGCACTCCAGGGGCCAGTCAGCTTTCAGCTGGGGCCAGTGGCCCTGTGGCCCCGCCCCTGTAGGCACCTCTGGCGGAATGGCCTTGAACCAGCAAGTCTAGGGAAAGCCAGAGCACGGATTACGGTGCTGGTTGCTAGTGATGCTGTTTCTCGACTTCAAAACTGTAGGATTAAAGCTATTCATTATGAGGGAGAAATGCAGGCCTCAGGACGTTTTCCCGCCCCCCCCAGCAGGAAAACACGGACAGGCACAGGAGGACAACTGGGCCTGTGCTCAGCCAACGGTGCTCGATTTCAGGCACATGAACGATATCTCCAAAGCTCCTTCACCCCCTTAATGACTCCTAGCGAACGCAAGCTGCTCACCTTGCTAACCCCTCCATCAATCTCCCGGCTGAGGTCCCGTTAACCTGAAGCACTTCCCATCCACTTCTGTACTCACCAGAGGCCATTGTCTACCCCAGAAGAAGGTGCCATTTCAACCCTTTGTTAGGGGACTTGCAGCAAAGCGGTCTGCACTCTGCGATTATTGGCGACATCCCCAAACATTGCTCCAGCGTTAGAACTTCAATATCTCATCTATTTTTGGCCCGGGAGATTATTTCAGAAGGCCAAGACTAATCGAGTCGCTCTCTGCGTCGCCTCTCCTGCTAGCCTGAAAGCTACTCGAGCCGAGGGCAACAGGTCACAATGGTCCAGCGCGGAGCACCAGAGAACTTCAAGGTCCATAGATTTTGATTTGGAACTCGATTAGGGTCCACTTTTTGAAGCCAGAGTCTGGGTAGATTTGTCTTTGCTAAAGCCTTCCGGGGCCATTCCCAGAATGTGGATTTGAAGTGGGGGCAGGGAGACAGCATAATCCAGCGAAAAAATGAAGATTAATATTAATATCAAATCAGGGAGATGGCAGGAGGGGCAACGTTGCGCGAAATGCCCAATCTCTTAGCACAAGGCCCGCTGAGGCGCCATATTAATATCGACTGACCTCTCCAACTCAAGCGTTGGGCTTTCCCTGGCAGCATGAATTATAGAGGAACCGGGGGGTCAAGCAGTCTCCAAGCATGGCTTCCTTTGTCCGATGAAGCAATCAGGTTCCCTCACCTACGTTCCTCCTAATTCTGGCCAGATAAAGCAAAGGTCAGCACCGTTATTTATTCATACGATATGTGAAGGTGGCCCCCACCCAATCCGTGCGTCATGTGGCGAAACCCCATTGGCTAATTGATTTTTGATGAAATCCATGAATTCATTCCTGCATGTGCGCAGCAGCCGTGGCTTGTAAACGTATCTGAAATGCGCCTGGAGAGCCGCAACGTTCAGCTTTGCAAAAGTGCAACTGAATTCATTCTCAAGCAATCGTCTCCTCAGGTGCGAGTCGATAGGCGCGCCTCTTTTTGCATTCCCAAGTTTTTGCCTCCTTTCACTAAATCGTATGATGCGGCAAGATCACAGTGTCTCTGAAGATGATCGGAGGCATACACATCCGCCCAGCAATGCATCATTCATTAAAAAAAGAAAAACTTGAGCACTAGCGTACATGTGAAATCTGAGAAGGAACCTTCTGGAGAAACATCTTGACTGGTTTCCGAATGAGCAGATAAGGTCTGCATGTTCTCGGTGAGCTTCTTATGGTACAGCGTGGCTCCATGGAGCAGTGAATAGCATAAATGACCAAATCGCAGTCTTGGAGAGAAATTTATGAAGATACATCCATTTATCCACCCATTCTTTGTCTGTACAAGAACAACACATTGATAACATACTTTTCGGATACAGTTATGCTGATGAAAATGGTAATGCTATTTCATCTGCAACCATCTATTCAGGATAAAAAAGGCCGCATTAAACGTATTGTATACACAGAAAAGGGGGACAGTGGTGTTTTGGATTAATGAAAACATTATTTCAAGGAACCTTAATCCACCTGCAAAGCAGGCATCCGAGTTATTGATTACAGTTAACTGCCTCAGTCAGATCAGTGTGAGATTCAGCAGCAAATTAAGTTGGATATTCCCCTGAATTGTTAAAAATAATAGAATCCACGCTACTTGCGCGTGCGCCAATTCTTGGATATGAGCACTCAGACGGAACAGGTGTGATTAAGCTTTGCCTAGCTTTTATCCATTTGGTAATTATGTGGTCAGCCGTGAACGGACGGGAGACTGAGGAAGCAAAGTGGTGCATGAGTGTTTAATGATCTCTCATTAAGTGGATCACTCTGGGAGCGTTTATCGATGCCTGGGGGCCAGATGACTAAATTAACAGCCAAACGAGAGTCATCAAAAAGTCAACTTTAATTGTACATCTGATTTCCGCGCCTATCCATTACACCCCCCTGGGTTCGCGAGGAATTTACTCACAGGTTATGAGACGCGGAGAAGACACGGCGTCCTTAATATGGCGGCGTCGCCACGTGGCCGGCTGGAGGGCCCCCCCATGTTATATCATGCCCCCCCCCATGTCATGCTCACGGTGGCCTTTGGGTGCCACTTCTCAGGAACAGTTTTGGAGTTACTGTCTCCTTCTTGGAGGGACGTGGGCCATTTTCTATCCATTCGTCCAGCCGTCCGTTCATTCGCACGTCCGTCGATCCATCCATCCATCTGCTATGAGGAAAGCAGTGACCCGATGCTGTCTCCTTAAAGGCAGAACCGTCCCTGGACGGCACTTCCAGAGCACGACGGTCACACGGTCACACTCCGGCAGCGACTAAAAGCCAAAAAGACAGCCTGAAGTGTGTTTTTGTGGTGAGATAGTTAATCGACTGTGACCTGCTTTCCAAACTGCGTATAATTTCCCTGGAAGTCTGTTGTAATCGTTTGATTTGATGAATGCGGCTGCTTTTTGAACACTGGAGAAATTAAATATATCAAACAAAGCTAGCAAACAGAGGCCCTTTCTCTGCTGCTTCCTCCCGGTGAAATGACTCAGTCTTTCATCGGAGAATGGAGCCACACAGCGCGTTGTTCACGACTCTCCTCTCGAGGGCTGGCGAAACCGCGGACAGATTACGTGCGGATTGCCGTTCAGCGCGCGTTAATCCTGCTTTTTAAAACAAGACACTCCGGCTCTGCCTCCCGCTTTGCTCGACGGTCTCACATAAACCATTATGCTCGCAAGAAATGCAGCTCAAACATGTTCACGTGGCGATAAAAGAGAAACAAAGCGTGTTGTCCGTGTACGAGCAGAAATAAATATAGGTGCTTTATACGTGTAAACAGTTGTATTTTAAGTGTTAACACAGGTGAAAGGGAACTCTTTCATCCCACTGGAGTTTTCTCTTTGACTCCCAGGGAATGATGGATAGCAGAAAAAAAGGAGGATGCAGACCGTAAGGATCCTTTTTAAGATGTTTCTATCTTTGTTTTTTTGTGTCCTGTGCAGACGGAGTCGGGTGTGGAAGATTGATTTTTTTTGTCTTCTTGCGAAATTGCTTACCGTTTGAAAGCGTCACCCAGACAAGACATACCCCCCCCCCCCAATCCCCACCCCGCGCCTTTTTCTGAAACAGTAAACAGGGACACAAGGACACAGAGTGTGAAGGAGAGGCAAGAGGTTGTTGGCCCTGTGGGAGGATTTGCCGTCAAAAATATTTAGCAGTCAGGAATGAATCGGAACAGATAATGGATGTTTTGGAATCTGCACACCCTATGGAGTGCGTTCTCCCCTTTATCTGATGCAACCTTGGGTAGCTTGGCTTTATCAGTGCTGGGCCCGCTTGCCCTAGTGCTGCCACGGCGCACGCGCGCACTCACGTACACGCTCTGCCGGAACTGTTTGGCTGCAGTGCCCACTAGTGGCCGAAGCGGGAAACTGCAACCCTACCCCACCCCCCTCCGCCAAAGCAGCCAGCAGAGCAGCTCTGACATTCCTGATGTTCTCCCAGCGATTCCCGGGAGCTGGTTCTGCTGAGCGAAGCAGGGGGTGGCCGGCAAACCGAGAAGAAGGGAAAGGAAGCGTCAGGAGGGAGAGAAAGCAGAGGCAAAACCGGGGTAGATGAACCCTGCCAGCAGGGCGGCGGTATACGATATCGTGCTCACCCAGGAACGGGCCGGGGAAGGGGGGACGCTGGCATTTAAAGACTCAGCATGGTCTGTGAGGGTGGAGCTGGAATATCCGTCTATATAAATGGGCAAGAGCGGGTGGCTTTGATGTGAGAGCTTCTGCTAAGCGCCTAAATAGCGCATTGTAACGAAGCAGCATGAGAAATCGCGGGCTTTAATCGGGCCGATGGATCAGCCCCTTATCCCAGGAGCGATCTCGCGTACGGAACCGGCAGCGGAGGGGGGAGACGGGGAGTGAGCTGAATCAGGAAGCGTGGGAAAGGCATCATCAGGCCCACCCCTCCCCCCTCCGGAGTCTGCCTGCCAGTCGCAGTCCGGTGCGTCTGGAGCCACTACCCAGCATTCCCCAGGCATCTGGCGAGTGCCCACATCCTTTGCCCACCCTCAGCTCAGGTGAAGGTCCCCCGCCCCCCCCACGGCTGCCCCGAGAGGGAAGCTGGGGCCACGCAGGGGTTGATGGGATCTTGAACAGGTGGAGGTATCATGATGACACGTATCCATCGCTGTGGTAACAACCACCCTGTAACACGGCCCAGTCTTATTGAGCCTCCTTCATCGACTGTCACATTCTTCAAAGTGTCTGGAAGAGAATCCATCCAACCCCATGTGCCAAACAAAAGGTTGGGGGCTGGAAACCAAATGGACAGAACCAGGGCATGGTCTAAACCCGCTGGAAGCCACTGACTCTGATACTGACTTGGTGCGAGAGACTCAAAAATGAATGAATTACAAGTTGAATCAGGGATTCGAACCACTGCATATGAGGGATGGCTCTGTGAGTTGGGATGCTATGGTTGTGACCAAAAGGTTGCTGGTTCATATCCCATGGTTGGTAAACTGGTTTCACCATTGGGCACTTCAGGAATATCCTTAACCCTGATTTATTTTGGGGATGACCTGACTCCACTTTCTCAGTTAGATGTGCTTGTTAAATAAATTAACATTTCCTGCGTGTAGGGGCTGACGTCGGTCTGTACGTGGGTGTCTGGCATGGTGATGGCCTGGAGTTCCACTAACACGTGCCGTTAAACATTTAAATAAAGTTACCTGGAATTGCCAAGTCTTGCAGCAGAAAGAAACAAACAACTTTGGTTTATCACGCCGCATTGTTTTGCGTGATGTGCGTTTCAATTATTTCAATTAGTTGCGTCAGTGTCTCGCAGACTCGGGACCGTGGCGATGCCACTTGTCCTGTGCTAATGCACCGACACATTCTGCCAGTATCCAAGAAATGCTCAATGGGCTAAACTTAAAAAGTATTAGGACAGTTGACGCTAAAATAAACACACCCCTTCGTTTGTAATACACAACAATCCATTATTTCCTTCGATTTGTATCCAGTTCCTCATGGCACCTTCCTCCTGCTGCATCTTGCCTGTTTGTCGTGTGTATTTGTTTGTATGTAATGTTTTCTACTCATTTGTGAGGCCTTTTTTTTCCAGTTCCGCCTTGTGTGGTCACGTGATTAAAAGTTGCCGTGTCATGCTGTGCTGTGTTTGCCTTTTCTCTTTCTTCTTACATCTCCCACTGAAACTTGAATCTTTCATTTCATCTTTCAGACTTTCTGTTGCCCCATATCCGGGTTTTTGCTCTTTTTGGAAAAAAAAGACATCGAACTTTAAGAGGCGGTTTACTTCAGCAGCTCAGTCGAACTTTTCCCAGGTATAACTGTATAACTGTATCTCGATATCGGCGTCAGTGTTAAGTCACTTTCGATACTCCCCTTTGGGATATTACTGCACTGCTCCAGATGGACTTTAAGGACTCCAGATGATAAGTAATCTGTGTTTAATTATCTATGCCGCGAGCAGCTTGTCATCCTTTCCATAAAGGATCGATCACTCCAGGTGATCCTTGAACATTAATCAAACAGGTTGTTATGTGTGACCCAGACAAAGCGAATCATTAGCACGATAATCCAGCTGTGTCAACAAAACAGGACAAATAAAGAACTGTTTGTGCTTTACCTGTATGTCTGTAATAATGCTGTAGACCTCTAATAACGTGACGGCGCTGGGGTTGGGGGTTTATGCATACCCCTTACTCTGTCTGTCTACATGTAATTGTTGTCTCTACCTTGGGTGAGTATACAGGGCTGGAAAAAAGTTCATACTTGCTTGATTCTGTAACAAATTTGTTGGTTTCGCACCAAAAGTCCATTGACAGGCAAAGTTTAACGTATCTCCATATGTCTTCTGCATGGACCATCAGTTCTGTTCTTGCCATCTTGTTATTAATTTCAATTATAGTTATTGGCTCGCAAAAGGAAACTAAACACAGATTTTGGGCATTTGATGTTTTTGTTTAAAACACTTAAACAGCACCCAGTGAGTCAATGAATTTTTTTAACTCCAAAAAGCTTTTATTACTATAATCTGGGTTTCGATTTATTACTACTTGAAATTAATGCTGTACTTAAAACTACTGCTTGTTTTTAATGTGATATATATTTTTTGTAAACAAAGGAGTAAAGTAATGATTTTGTTATAAAAACGATAAATATGCAATAGTTCTAATGAATTAAGTAAAGTGAATTAAGGGGCTAGAATTTGGATGCATGTCGATTATTACATGTTTATAATTAGATCAAACTATTCGGCGCTGTCAACCTCCACTTCAGGGAAGGAGTTTGGGTGCAGTTATTCCGACGGGTCATGAGGGGAAGCTGCTGATCTGGGGGCACCTGTGAACCATCTCAGAAGCTTAAGATAATAAACACTGTGACTGTGAGGTTACAGCTCATGCAGCCTCAACAGGTACTGGAACAACAAATAAGGGATAATCCAAAACGACGTGCGACGAACGGACGGCTCACGGTCCGTGTGGATCTGCATCCCTCCAAAGTCAGATCATGCTTCCACCCCTCAGGATCCTAATCTGGCACCTCGGCGCAGGAATGTGCGCAGTAACAGCGAGGTAGCGCGCACACACACGCACGTGTGTGTCTGCGAGAATCACCCGGTGGCATTGTTCCCAAATCATTGTAATGTGAATCCGGAGTGACAACTGGATCTGCCGCTGCTATCCGGCATTCATGAAGCATCAAGGAAACCTTTAGATCGGGAGAAGCGGAGAGGCTTAGGCTTGCGTGCCTCACCCCCTCATTTATGCGGCTCTGAGGCGTTAAGCAGAGGATTGTGGGAGCGATTGTTCGAGCGTCGCCGAAGTGAACCGCTCGTGGGTGGAAGAGTTTTATTTCCCGGCAAAATCCTTCCTCTTCTTAACATATTTGTTTAACTGTGAATAATAACCAGAAACTTAACTCGCAGCGGTGCAGAGAATAGAATAATGCGCTTTTAAGGACACATAATATGATACATTTTATGCGGCGTATAGAGCCGCCGGAATATTTCAAAAGGGCTTTTCTTTAAGGGTCTGAAAGGAAATTAGTCCGGCCAGAAAAAAAAAATGATGCAACACTGTCAAATAAGGAGGGAAACATTATGGCTGCAGAGAATAGTCAGAAATTGCCGCTGCCCCATTTCTGTGGGGCTTACAGCCGAATCTCAAATCCAAGCTCTGTCTGTCTTTGAAAATTAATTTCTCAGGAGGGAAAGACAGCAGAAGGAAAGTTGAGCAGCTGAGAGAAACATTTTCACACTGAAGCCACGGTGATTCCTTTTTTATTATTCCTAATTGCTTAGGTGATTTTTTTTTCAAAGTGACTTACAAATTTGCCCATTTAAACAGCAGAATATTTTCACTGCGGCAATTTGAGTGCGGAACCTCACTCAAGGGTACAACAGCAAAGCCTCCCGAAAACCCGTAACCTTCGGGTTATAAGTTTGTGTCCTTAATGGCCACCTGCAGCCCCTAAATCTACATATTTAAAAGGCACTGGAGGTCCTGTATTGTTTGTTGCCTGTCACAGAAGATTTATAAGGTGCCAGAAGCTTTAGCCATCTCTTAGTAGGTGAGTGAGGCCTTATACAGGTGTTTAACATTGCAAGGCATTGTGACACTGCGAGAGTGCACAAATGCTAACATGGCTAAATGCTATGTTTTGTTAGCTGCAGCTGTCCAGCTAGGGGGTGGGGGGGCAAATCAAGTTGTATGTAAAGTGTAGCTGAGGTAAACAAATTGGATGGTGGGTGGGGGACAACGGACGGAGAGGGACGACAGTTCTGCCATGTGGAACCTCAAGGCTGAGTTAGCAGGAATCAAATTACCGCTAATAGTTGGGAGAATCAGTTGTGTGCAGGATCAGCCTGCCGTGTGCCCCCCCCCCGCCTGTCGGGCTCGAGCGCTTTAATTGAGAAGCCTGGGCCCCAGCTTGTAAATCAGAATATGGTGCAGGCATTTTAATCAGGATGGAAAAGGGGAATCAGAGTGTACACACTCCCTGTAGCTAGCCATGTGCTAATGAGACTCCCGCTAACCAGGGTCCAGCCAGTGTCCATCTACACAGCCCTGGGGAAGGAGCCACACTGGAGGGCGCGGCTCCTATGAGCGCTGCCCCCTCAGCCCCTCACCGTCGTCACCTGCTGGAATCCAGCGGCTATGCTGATTGGGTTAGCGTAGCATCAGCTGGGTGTCGCCAGGCACAGATCAGAGGTCACTGATTATCTAGATAGATAGATAGATAGAGAAATAGATTCTGCCACTGTTCCTGCTCTTCTTTTATTGTGGGTTCAAGGCTGACCAGAGGCCAGCCTCAACTAGTTGGTTTCTTTTGTTTAACATTTATTTTTACGGTCTCCGGCTTACGTGTGTATTTTCCAGTTAGTTCCTCGCTTTTGCTCCCTAATCTAATTCTGTTCTTGCATTTATGTTCCTGGTGTTGTGAGCTTCTGCTCTGAGTTTAATGGTCTCTAGTTTCCTGTGCTTGTTAATTGTAATGTATTCCACCTGTTTCTTGTTGTCCTGTGCCTTGCTGATCAGCAAATTAAGTTATGGTTTCCACCTGTCCTTTGTTTGCCCTGAGTTTCTGTGTGTATTTAAGTGCCTGTTCTAGTTCTGTCTGGTTCTTTGTAGTTGTATATAGCAGCTTTTTATTGAAGCTGCTAGTGGTTTGTCACCTGTTTTCCTGCTTGCGTCATTCCACGCCAACCAAGGTGGATATGGACAGGTAGATATATTCATTGATTTATGTCACTTTATGAAGACTGTAAACACAATGGTGAACTTAGCCTCTCTTGTGCCATCAATCGGATTTGTGCCTCATTACCGTTTCATTAAATTTTTTTTTCATTTTTTTTTTTTACAGGAAAAACAAGTTGAGGTTGAGAACTGGTAACCAGTATGTATGTTGTGCTGGCTCTAATTTATGACCCTGCATATAAATTTATCCCGGAGTCCCACAGGGAACTTTCAGAAATTCCCATATAATCTAATGACATTGTACCGGCCCGGGTAAATGTTATATAAATTATGCATTAAGAGGGAACATAAACCACGGTAGACAAACATGACAGCCTTCACTCCTCACTCAGGGGTACAAGACCCCGAGGACACCCACCCCCCACCCCCCAGGGTCGTAACAACACCATCCATTACCAGCCTATTTGAAGATGTCGTTAGCATTAGCACCCGGGAAGATGCGGGCGAAGGCTGTGAAAATGCGAGCGCGGCACAAGCTAATACCATGAAGGGAAATCGAGGTTTTCACTCCAGTGTCCCTTTTCTCCCTATTTCGCCTGACGACCTGTTTTGTTTCACGTAAACAAGACAAACACAGATAGGGTTTATCTTCATCTCAGATCGCCGTGTTTTGGAGGGAACCGTTTGTTCAACCAAAATCAATTCGTCATCTTTGCAGGGAAGCTCCCTACCTGTTTGTTTCTTTCGTGAGAAGTTTTACGCCTCCCTCATCGCACACTCATACAAAGCAAAAGACAGCATGAAAATGGAAAAAATGTGGCATGAATTTGACCTCCATTCTCTCAGTTTTGACTTTGATTTCTCATAAAGACCGGAATGCTTTGCGGACATTTTCCTCCCAAACCTGCCACAGAGCCAGCTTCTACCACTCTGGGTCATGTGACACTGGCTAAAGGTGCTGATTGGAGGCTTTGCGTGTCTCCCTACCTCAGAATAATCCAGGTGCCTAACTAGTCGCAGGGAAGTGCTCCTGCAAGGCCAACCAAAACTCCTTGGCCTACTTAAACCACACAGATCCAGTGGAACCCCATGCAGCCCATTGCTCAGACGTAAGCAATGGAGTGTTCCAGACTCGAAGGTCGGAGAGAACCCACGAAGTGACTCGGAACACAGGCCATGCTCTTAGCTACAGCCCTGATTCTTTGTTATAATTTTATGTGATGTAACAAAACGTTTTTTCTCAGCCGGGTCAAAGGACACCTGTCAGACAAGGAAATCAAGCAGTGAGCAGTGTTCTCTGCTCCTCGATATATTGCTATGACGACCCAAAGGCATAAATTGCCCGTTCGGTTAAAAAAAAAAAAAAAAAGAGTAGCTAAACTTCACTTAATATCCTGTGGTCCAGAACGTCACGGTGTGAGTGTGCGAGGGGCCATCAAGAACCGCAGCGATTTCCTGTATCAGCAAAAGTGGGCATGCAAATGGGGAGTCAGGACATGAGTGGTATTGGGCCCGTAGTGGAGATGGATGGCAGAAAGACAGAGGTCCGGGTCCTCTGCTGGCAGAGATGAATGTGAGACCTGAAATAGCCCTTCTTCATGTGCGACCAGTTGGGTCTCTCTCTCTCTCTCTCTCTCTCTCTCTCTCTCTCTCTCTCTCTCTCTCTCTCTCTCTCTCTCTCTCTCTCTCTC
>JAODKF010000049.1:3367769-3383246 GCA_026779585.1 Mormyrus proboscirostris
GGCGGAGTCGCTGAGCTCCAGCGTGGAGAAGTACAACCGCGTGGGCGGGGACTTCGAGCAGAAGATGATGGAGTCGGCGCAGGTGGGGGTGGGGGGGGGGTGACAGCTGTCACTGTCACTTAGTCACGGCAGATTGTGGAGCTCCTCAGCTTGTCGCAGTAGCGCATCCCATACTGTAGGGGGCGATGTGTTTGTCTGTGTGTGTCCACCATCACACTTTCGCAGGAATTGTGGGGCCATACACCTCTGCGCTTCCCACCCCGCAGCCGCCATTCCGCTGTGCCGCTCTGGACCAGGAGTGGGCCGTCCTGCAGTGGGTGTTGCCATGGTTACCGTTTTCTGTTTCCAGGGACACCCTCCACCGCTACGCATGCATTCGGATATTTTTATATGGCAAGCCGATAAAAGGAAAAGTTGGCAGCAAGACACCCCCGTCATTACATCTAAATGGGGGCTTTTTGGCATCCATCACGCCTGCTTGTGGGTGATTAAAAGAGGCGGGTTTGAGACCCACAGTGGAGCCATGTTTGCTGTCTCACTGTCAGCCAGTGCTTGGCGTTTGAGCCCTAGATCTGTGTTCAAATAAAGAGCCTCAGCGGCTTTTGCGTTGGGCTGGCTGGCATTTTCTGCTGTGATGCATCTTCCCCGTTTACCTGTATGTACTCTTTGTGTCCGTGTGCATGTGCCCCCATCGATGACTGTCTCCCTTGTCCCTTCCGAGCGCAGAAGTTCCAGGACATCGAGGAGGCCCACTTGAAGCAGATGAAGTTGCTGATCAGGGCATACTCACACTCCATCGAGGACACCCACGTGCAGGTGGGGCAGGTACGACTGTCACGCCGCCCTGCTGGCCGTTGGGGGGAGGGGGGGGAGTCGTAGACGGCTGTAAAGGGCAGCTGGGGGAGCGGGACTGCCTGTCCTTACTGACGGCTCCCTTTCACCACAGGTCCACGAGGAGTTCAAGCAGAACGTGGAGAATATTGCCTCTGAGAACCTCATCAAGAGGTTTGCAGAGCAGAAGGGCACAGGCAAGGACCGTCCAGGTGAGGGCGTCAGAGCGTGTGTGTGTGTGTCTGTGTGTACAGAAACAGTTTTTAGTCTTCATGAGGAAGTATCGCAACATATAAAGGAACTTCTAGAAAACGGAATCTGTAGCTTTTTACAAAATACAAAATAGACAACAAGTAGTTCCGTCTGGGCGGGAAGGCGTGTCTTTTGGGGGCAGTTTGTGTCGGCTTTTGTAGAGGGTCACGGGGTCAAATCCCAAGGTCAGTGATGTCACCATTGGGCCCCTGAGCGAGGCCCTTAAGCCACAAGTGCTCCAGGGGCTGTCTGACCCTGAACATTTGCTCGATAAGTGTGAAGTACTGTTGACATGAGATCAGTGTGCATTTACACGAGCGTGCTGGTTGTAAAGGTTCTCACTGCGCTGTGTGTGTGTGTGTGTGTGTGTGTGTGTGTGTGTCTGTCTGTGTCTTTCCCTGCATACGTTTCTCAGCCCCTGTGGGGTTTGAGGAGTTCAGCTCTGGGCCGGCACCAGAGGGTGCTAAGAGAATCCGATCCAAAGCCTTTAGGATTCCTGGGCTTGGCAAGAGGGACAAGGAGCCTGACTCCACGTGAGTCACCTGCGGCAGCCTGGCGGGTCGCCGGCCACACACACACACATACACAGTGACCCTGACGGACCTCTGAACCTCTCAGGCAGCATGTGTCTTCCCTTTCCACAGGGACACGGTCGTCGCGGACACTCTCGTGAGTATCAGGGTCACACTCTGGCCTGGCAGATGGCGCGGGGGGGGGATACGGCACACGTGCCACTGACAGAAGCATGCAGGAGTCACAGTGACAGTGCAGAGGCTGGCTGTGGGTGTGTCAGATGGGTGAGAAGCGTGGAAGGTGTGTGTGTCAGAGATAGTGACGGTGTGAAGGGGGGGGGGGCTCTGCAGGCTGAACTTCCTCTACGCTAGAGTTCCTCCCTGGGTGCCTCAGTATGATCGAGGCCTGGGGCTGAAGCTGTGAGGGTTCTGGGTTCCGGATTCTGTTTCAGGAGGGACTTACGGCAGCTTTCCCTGCAGAATTCCCCAGAGGTAGATGAAGAGGGTTTTGTGATCCGCGCCGATGTCGCACAGAATGATATCCTTTGCTGCCACAGGTGCTGTGGACAAGCATCTCCACACTGAAATTGCGGGTTTCTGAGATGTGAATCCATCCATCTGCTGACTGCTGGGTTTGGTCTGGGTGGCGGGAAGATAAGTCAAGTCATGTCAGACACCATCAACAACTAACAAAACTCAACAGAAAAAAAACAAATATTTTGGTGTAATTAACCTGGAGCCTAGAAGGCAGTCAGCCAGTCCCCAGTTGACTGGGAGGGACTCGATAGGGCCCCAACCCCACCCAGAACATTTGCGATCTGCCTCCTTGACTTCACTGGGTGCTGCGCCCCCCCGCACGCTGTCCCCAGAAGGATCCCAGCTTCTACTCCAGCGACTCCGACTTTGACGACGACGAGCCCAAGAAGTTCCACATCCGGATCCGGCCGGTGGGCGGAGGGGGGGGCGGGGGGGGCAGCCGCCCCAACCCGGCCGCCGACGAGCGGGAGCTGAGGGCCACCGTAGGGGCCCTGACACTGGCCCCCAACCAACCGGTATGGATGGGGAGGGGGAGATGACTCAGTCTGCATTGATGCCAATCTACTGTTTTATGTAATGAATAACAAAGAATGCCACCTCAAGTCAAGTCATGTCAAGTCACGTGAAGTGGGCTTTTTTGACATACCATCCATATACAGGCATACAGTGGAATGGAACAGTGGGGCAGCGCTGGGGGGGGGTGGTTCTCAGAATAGTAAAAGTGCAAAAACAGGGGGCAGGGCAAAGACGGAAGGGCTGGACAGAGAATTTTATAAATAGAGTAATGTGTGTGTCAACATTTAAGTCACAGCAACAGCATAAAGGGCTCAAGTAAGTACAGTGATGAGTCAAGTAACAATAGTAAATTTCTGTGCTCATTAGGCTTTTGTTCAGGGCGGCTTGTTTGGTTTTTAATTTCATTTAATGATTTTAGATTTAATCCCCGGTCTCTCTCACTTTCTCGCTCTCTCTCTCTCTCTCGCTCTCTCTCTCTCTGTCTGTCTCTGTCTCTCACTCTCTCTCTCTCTCTCCTCTCTTTCTGTCTCTCACTCCCTCTCTCCCCTCTCTTTCTGTCTCTCACTCCCTCTCTCCGCTCTCTTTCTGTCTCTCTCTCCTCTCTCTTTCTCTGTCTCTCACTCTCTCTCTCTCCTCTCTCTTTTTCTGTGTCTCTCTCTCTCTCTCCTCTCTCTTTCTCTGTCTCTCTCACTCTCTCTCCTCTCTTTCTCTGTCTCTCTTTATTCCAGATCTCGGTGAAGAGGAACTATTCCAGTAAGTGTTCCCCTTATCCCGTGTTGCCTGAAGTCCTGGGCTGGGTGGTTCCATCTCGGGGACATCGGCACAGAGGGGGAGTCCCCGCTTTAAAGCTGCTCTCGAAATGGGCCACTTAGACAGCCTTGCCTCTCATGGCTTTGGGTAGGATGGTGACTGTCAGGTTCCTCATTACACCCCCTTGCCCATGAGACCCTTCCTCACCCACCCCCGCCCCCACCCTTGTCTCGTGTCCCAGAGATTTCCATGGGCCTGTCTGGAGCACGCTCAGAAGACGAAGGGGATAGTGTACCCATGCGCAGTGAGTCCCTATGTTCTCTGCTGCCCCCCACTGGCAGCTTATAGGTGGTGCTGATCAAGAATGAGTTTCACAAGCAAACTGTGTGTGTGTGTGTGTGTGTGTGTGTGTGTGCGTGCGTGCGTGCGTACGTGTGAAACTTCTCAGCTTTTTGACCCTGACTGTTTGGGGTCCGCAGGTGCCAATGGAGAGCAGGACGGACTGCGGAGGTCGGCCTCCAGCCCCGATCATGGCAGGTAAGCACGTCTTGCTCCAGGTGGGGGCGCCACACACAACAGGAAGGAACAGGCTATGACCCACCGGACCTTCCCCTTCAGGTTGAAGTCGACAGCGTCGGTGTCGGAGTCGCTGTTCGGACCGCCGCTGGAGTCCGCCTGCCTCAAACCAGGTCGCTTCGCAGGTACTGGAGTAGACTGGGGTCATGGCCAACAAGGCGGTCAGACAGCCAATGGGAACCGGCCAGTCATGACCATAAAACATGGATCACGCTTATAATACCCGTCATTAATAATACCATCGGCCCATCCATCCGTCTCAGACACGGCTGCCATCTCTCCCCCAGATACCACCTTCTCCTCGGACTCCTCCTCCCCTGAGAATGTGGAGGACTCCGGTCTGGACTCGCCTTCTCATCAACCCCTGGGCCCATCCCCCGAGCCCACGGGTTGGGCAGCCTGGCCAGCAGCTGCGCAAAGCAGAGAGCCGGCCGCGTTCGTTCGCCCCCCCGACCCTTTCCTGACAGCTTTCCGTGACCCCTCGCCAGGGCGCCCCCCGGCAACGCGGGACGACCCGTCCGCCGCCTGGGCCCATGCGTCCCGCTGCCCGAGGCCCGAATCGGACCCTGCCTTTCCCAGTTTCCCTGCCTTTGGCTGCCCCCTGGCCCCCCCAGAGCTGGAGACCCCGGTGTGGAGCTGTAAGCACATCCCCCCTGAGGACCCCTTCCTTGCTGCCTTTGAAAGGACAACCTCCCCTGAAGTGCCACCTCCCTCAGAGCCCTGGGCCCCGGCTCGGCCCCGTTTGAGCCGAGAAGGCCGGGGCGACCCATTCTCGATCACCCTCAGTAACAGTAAGGCACTCACTGGTTCCTCCGCTACCTCCCAGAAGGACCGAGACTGGGACAGGGACAGGGCAGTATCGATTCTGGACTCTCCTGAGGACCCATTCGCAATCACCATGATTGGCAGCCCCACGCACCAATCATCTCTGGCAGCAGCAACTACAGCAGCCATCCAAGGAACCAGTGGTAGCAGCAATAGATTAGCCGCCGGCTCCGCCACCACTTCTGGCTCCACCTCTGTGTCCCGACCTAAGAAGGACTCGGGGCACTGGAATTCTCTGCACAACCCTTTCAGCGAGGGCCCCCCAGTGGCTGCGGGTTCAGGAGGAGGCGGAGCCGGGCGAGAGATAACCAGGAAGCAGAGGGTATCGGAGGGGGGACCTCGTAGGAACGGCCCACCGCTCACACGGCATTCTGGGCCGCAGGAGGACCTGTGCTTCTCCACGGACAATGACCAGGACTGCCTGGACCTGCAGGTGCCCGGCGACTCGAGTTCCCACAGCAAAGCAGGTACACGCACCTGTGTATGCCCATGTGCAATGGGCCAGCTAGGGATTACCCACAGTTCCACAGGCTGTCGCTCATGCCCACTCCCTCTATTTTAGGCACACCCCCTCACTCGCGGCGTAATAGTGCAGATCTCCTGTCACCGCCCCCCCCTTGCCCATCGCGCTCCAGGCGGGCTCACGGTGGCCAGCAGAGCAGCGGCAGTGAGCGGGTAGGCTTTCCTGCCTATTCACTGGGCACCGTCCACTCCATGCTGACCCACACTCTCGCCCTGACTCTGCTCGCTTTGTGTTCCAGTCTAGGTCCCTGTGCTCGTCCCCCCTGCCAGACCCCAGCCCCGCAATCACTGGCTCATCCTCATCGTCCTCTTCCAGCCCCAGCGAGTGGGGTGGGCAGCCCGGCACAGCCCCCCGAGCCCCCAGCCCGGCCAGAGGTACGTGTGTATGTCCAACTTCCCAGGGATGGTGGCAATTGGTGGTCACACCTGAATCCATTCACTCCCTCCATCAATCCTCCAATCACCTGTCCCGGTCAAGGTCACATGGCTGACCAGAGCAACCAATCGAATTTTATATGCCTGACACACTGCCACCATTTGGCTGATTCCCTCAGGCGTGTCCCGGGGGCCAAGCCCAATCTCCCTGAATGCACAGGAGACCTGGCCGGTGGCTGCTGCTCTCACTGAGTACATCAACGCCTTCTTCAAGGGTGGCGAACACAACCGGTAAGTGTGCATGTGTGTGTGCTTGTGTGTGTGTGCGTGTGCTGAAGGTGTGTGACCAGCCCCTGCCTCTCACTCCCTCCAGCTGCCTGGTGAAGATCACCGGTGACCTCACCATGTCCTTCCCCGCCGGTATCACCCGCATCTTTGCCGCCAACCCTAATGCCCCGGTGCTCAGCTTCAGATTGGTCAATGTTGGTCGGGTGGACAGCTTCTTGCCCAATCAGAAGCTGCTTTATAGGTAGGCAGCCTTTTGCTGTCCTGGAGCATTCTGGTGCCGGTTGGATACAGAACATGGGACCGGTGATCGTCTCTTGTTACCTTTGACAGCGACCCCTCCCAGAGTGACCCGGCCACCAGGGACTTCTGGTTCAACATGCAAGCGCTGACCCTGCACCTTCAGAAGGAGGCCGAGCTCAACCCCCAGGCATCTTACTACAATGTTGGCGTCCTCAAGTACCAGGTACGGGTGGGTGCAGAACGTCCACAATCAACTTCCTTTTGACATTGGTCTTCCTTGTAGTTCAAATGGCCTCCACTAGGGGGCGGTGTGTGCCTTGATCAGAAGCCTGTTGATCTCTCTTGGCCTCCCCCCCCCAGGTGTCGTCCCAGGACTCCGGCTGTGCCCCCCTCCTGCTGTCCGCAGAATGCCAGCGCAGTGGCACAGTGACCCGTATCTCCCTTGACTACCACTGCTGCCCGGCAACAGTGCCAGCCGCCCAGCTGACCGGCGTGCAGGTGCTGCTGCAGCTTGACCACACCGCCACCGACCTGCAGTGCCAGCCACCTGCAGCCTGGTGAGGGCGCTCTCACACCTGGGTGCGGGGAGGGGAGGGGGGTGCTGCTTTTTTTGTATTACTTTTCCTTGCAGTATTTGCTGCATTTACAAGTCATTGTACTTGTAGTTCTCTGATGCATAAAGAAATGCGATTGTATCTAATTTCTTACTAATGGCTATTCGGGTTTAATACTCGATTTGGCCGCTTTTGATTCTCAGAGGTGGGAACTCAGAAATCGGAATGACGTCACACGGGAGGTAATCGTGTTCCAGTACAGCAAGTCGGAAAGCCATTTAGCAATTTAGGGGGGCAGCATGTGGCTCAGTGGGCTAAGCCTGCGTGCCTGTAATCACAAGGTCGCAGGTGCAAACCCAGCCTCAGCAGGTCTGCGGGTCCTTGAGCAAGACCCTTAACCCCCAGCTTAATCCCACTTAATGAAACAAGCCCCAGTTATTTAATTGTTAGCCATTGTTAGCAATATCATTCAATCAACAATATATTACGCATATTAAGCAACACGTCCACAGAGAGCGTTCCGATAGTACCATGTGTACGACCGATTTTAACAAAAAGTGCTAATAAACACTTTATAACTACACCTTTAACTAATGTTGATGAAGGGCACAGCCATCTTGGATTCAGGGTTGTGTTGATCCATCTGAGTTTATGATCATGAGTTGGAATTCCAACTTCAGGGGCCGTTCTAGTTGAAATTTCCGACCTAGAACTTTACGAAGTCATGAGTTCAAATGGAACACAGCATGAGACTGCTGGAGACCTGCAGATCGCTGACTGGCTTGTAGGGGGCGCTTGCTCAACCACATGATCAGCTGAGGTTCAGGCTGGTCTCTGTAGCAGAGCACGGCCTGTGCCAGCAGGGCTAGAGTGTCTGAGGCTCCCCGGAGCCAGAGGTAATTTTATTCAGGATAAATATGTAAAAAAAAACACGATGGCAGCAGTTCAGTAATACTGGAGCAAACAGCCACTGATGGGACCCGCGGGGTTTGGTGCCATTAGAAGAGGAGATTAGCCTGCGTACGTCCGGTGTCACAGAGCAGACCAGGTCCCAGGCTGTGTCGGCCGAACGTCTTTGTGAGGCGGTGACGAGCATCTGCTCCCCCTGCAGGAACCCAGAGGAACGGCGGCTGCTGTGGAAGCTGGCCAACCTGTGTCCGACGAACCACAGCAAAGGTGACGAACCGGCTGCCTCCTCCGGCTGTTGAGTTACCGTGGCCGTCCTGTACACCTGCAATGCTCCGGAGGGGCTTTTCCTACAAGTGTTTCCCCCATCCTGCAAATGAAAATCCTTTATTTGCCATTAGTACGAGTGCAGATACGTAGGAGTTTTTGTTTTCACACAGGCCACCTCGGAACGCACACGTAGAGGTGCGAACGGGGCCTGGATCAGCTGTTTATCTGGCTCACCGGTGCAGTTTTTGGGGTTAAGGGGCCTTGATCAAGATCCCTGGGCCGACATGACTGCTGGATCACCTGCACCTTAAGAGCTTCACGGCGGCCGCAACCGGGCCTGGGCGTCAGCCCTGACTTCACGGTTCAATCCGATTTCCAATTCAGCTTCAAGTCAATTTGATTTTGCAAAAATGGATTTTTGTAACAAATTCTTTTGAGAGTTAGGTCATGTAGATCAGGGGCAGGTAATTCTGAATCCCAAGTACCAGTCAGGTTTTCCATGCTTTTGGTCTGGTGTAGATCACCATCGATGTTAAACAATGATTTTTTTTTTTTTTTTTTTACTGGACCTACAAACAAAATAATGTACTGTAGCTGTCAGATAATGTCTGTTACCATGTAAAACGTTTTTGATAAAATGAAAGTCATGGGGATAAGGTGTAGAGTAACGATTAATCGTGAAATTGATATGTTTTCCCCCCCGCCATTAGCGATGGGGTGGGTGTGAGCAGAAGGCAGACACCGCGAGTGGCACGCTGGGAGATCGCAGCTCCTTTTCCTGGTCCGTGAGTGCTGTCAGTGATGCCCCCACTCTGCCCCCCCCCGCAGGCTCGGGCACACTGTGTGCCAGCTGGCAGTGCCTGGAGGCGCCACGGGGCCCCCCACCCTGCCTGATGGTGCAGTTTGTGGGCACGGGGGCCTCGCTGGCTGGGCTCGACGTGGAGCTGGTGGGGAGTCGCTACCACATGTCGCTGGTGAAGAAAAGGTTCACTACAGGTACAAACGATACGGGAAGGGGGTCTAAAAAGTACGACATTCCGGAGAAGTGTCACGGGATCGAGACGCAGTGGCATGTTGCGTTTTCTCAATTTCTCGCAGGAAGGTACATGGCTGGCTGCTCCATGTGAGGAGGGAGGAAGCCGGAACTTTCCGTAGGCCACAGAGGAGACGCGATGAGGGTGAGCGCGGACCAGCCAGAAGCGCCTTTCTCCAGCGGCCTCGGCTTGGCCCACTCCACCCCGGCGGAGGAGCCGTACTTAATGGGCTTGGCTGTTTCGATAAAGACCAGCAGATGAAGCCACTGCTCTCTGCAGGCTCATGCAGGGACAGACACGCTTTGTACAGGGTGGTTTGTGTTTGTGTGTGTGTGCACCTTTGATTACACTCATTCAAAACTAAATGTCAAGCATATGTCCAAGGAACATACCCACCATGCATACACCAGTACTGAGTACATGCAATACATCCGCATACCTGGAACTGCCTTGAAAACTTGAATTTTTATATTTGTATACAGGAATCTTAGATGCGGTAGTTACACAATGAGTTTGTCTGTATGATTCACTTTGTCTTGAGTAAACGACTTTGCACACTGAGCACGGGGCAGAGGTTATGGCAATAAAAACTGCCACTTTTCAAAGAAAAAAAAAAAAGACCATTTCGTTCTTAAATTGTTTTAATTGCTAAATTAAAAAAAAAAAAAAAAAAAAAAAAATTTTTACAAAAATTTTAAAATTTTGACCAGTACAAAATACAGTTTAACCACAGAAAGCCTGGTCTAGAACTGTGAAACTGCATCTGGTAAGGTGAAGTTAACAGGCTTTAAAAATGAACTGATCGTCATACATACCCAGTCTAGGAGTCTTTACCAGAACCAAACAAAAAGAAATGGCCGGGTCAGATTTAAAATAAAAAAAAAAAACACAACACACTCTACTGGAGCCTCCTGCAGTGACCAGCGTGTCATCAAGGACGACAACCCGCAGTCAGGGGACACCTTCAGGACCAGCAAGTACTGCGATACAGCCCGGACTGCATAGACAACATCCAACCTGAACCTGCACACCACAAGAATTTCATAAATAAACAAGCGGGGGAACCAGCCGATTCCCGCATCATCGACTATGAGGGAGTCATGTGACCTCGGCACAATCCAGAACGGGTACCGTTTCACCCCGAGACACACAGCTTCGTTCTCATATGATATTTTCCAATTAGAAGCCCACAAATAAATACCGTCTCTTTCTTACTAGAACCCAGGAGAAAATTATAGGCATTCACAGCTTTAATCACTACATTTCATGTTTAAATACAGCCACCTCTGGTCTTTGCTGTTTAGTGGCTGGGACGTCAGAAACGGTTACCCGTTTGATACTGTCTGCTAATGGATTTTAACGCACTTGCAAGGGAGGACGACGTGCCACAGGGTCACGAGTCCTACAGAGGGAACATGGGACATCTGAGTGACAGAAGGCCCCCTTCCTGGAAACAGGCTGGGGTGTGAGGGTCAAGGGTCAAGGCACTTCAGGCAGTGAAATCCCACCTAAAATGGACAACCGAGCAGGCTGGTGGGGAAAATGGGCGTAAACCCAGTAAGAACTGGGACCGGTTATCACCGTGACAGAGGCACCAGGTAAGACAGGGTCACAATCCCCTGGAGGACAAGTGCAGACAACGAGAGGCACGGCTATTTGGGGGAGGGGGGGTCACCGAAGGCACTAGAGAAACACTATGGCACAGCTTGCAGTATAACCAGAACAAACTAACTGAACCAGACTGACAAAAATTCATCCACTTTGTTTCACAGTTTGGGGAAGTAGCAAATAAAATTTTAAATCTGGATTATAAATCTTAGGTGGAACCTGAAGTGTATAATTCTGAAGAGGCCACAAGGTGGCGCCTCTGCCCACCCTCCTCTCTTCACATCTCCTGCAGAGAGTAGCTGATCTCGACGCGCTCCCGCTTGACGGCCGGCTCCCCGTCGGCCTTGGAGGCGTTCCCGTCGCTGCAGGGCTCGCTCATGTCCTCTGAGATGGGGGACTTGTCTGCGAGAATGATAGCCATCAGGTCAAAGAGCTGTACAAAGAACCCCAGACCACCCTTATACCACTAATGGTTTGGTCCCGTCACAGTTTCAATACAGTCAATTGCATTTTTGAGTGAGTAACAAATCCTTAATTACTTCAAAAAGACCAAGACCAACTAAGCCTAGGAATTACACACTAATCCCATTTCATTTGAATGCCTTATATTTTTGTATGTGGGTGTAAGTTAGCCAGAAAAAAAAATGGAGACACCAGAGCCTGTAACGGAGGCTGGGGCAGGGCTGTCCGACAGCCCAGCGACGGTGATAAGCAGTTTAATTAGGCCAGAGCTGCAGCGATACTGACCTTTATCCATGAACACAGGCATCATGGAGCCAAAGTCACTGAACTGCGATGGAGAAACAGGAGAGGCGAGTCAGCAGCCAATCAAATCGCTGGGACAAACGGCCACACACACACATTTGTATTCACATTTTTATCGGGACTTTCCATTCGTGTCAACGGGAAAAACCCTTAATCCCACAAACGACAATCCCTACCCAGCTGTAACCATAACCATAAATAACCAAACAAACCAATCAAAACACAAGACTTTTGGCATTTTTTGCTTTTTGATTGCAGTCGCTGACTTTTATAAAATTGTTAACCATAAAATTAACACTAACGCTAACCCACCTCCCCCATGACAGCAATAGGCGTCTCCCCGGTCGCCTGGGCAACACGGTGCTCCACCAGGTAGAACATGTACTCGTCATAGAGGAGACGGATGAGGTGGAAGGAGCCGAAGCTGGCGGCGCTGCGCAGGGTCAGGTCGCGGATCACCATGGAGCTGTGGAGTCAGGGGCGGAGTTATGGGCGGAGCCGATGCCAAGGCATGACATCAGGTGTATGTGTTCGAGCGCGCGTGTGCGCATGCCTGTAGAAGGACCACTTGAGCAGGAACTGCCTGGCTGCCTTGGCGAAGCTGGCGCTGCCCTCATGGGCCCTGAGCACCTGGTTCACCACGCTGTCCAGCCATAGCGCCCACTGGTCAAGCGAGCTCTGCTGCTGCAGGGTGGCTTTGAAGTCCTGCTCCAGCCGCTGGACCAGAGCCTCGTCGCACTGGCACACCCACGAGGCCTGTTCCTGTGGGAAACACGTGGCCGCGAGGGATAAAACCTCCGGCCAGCCCAACCGACACACAGAGAGCACCCCCTGGCGGCAGCCACGCACCTGGACGTTGGCAAAGTCGACGCGATTGAGGTCGCTGAGCATCTGGTTGATCTGGGAGGTGTTCTGCAGCACCGCACGAGCTGCCTGCGCCAGGTGGTTCAGGGACGTGTAGCGGCGCAGGGTCTGGGCAAACGCGCTCACTACTGCCACCTGTAGGCAGATCAGAGTAATGGGTCAGCAATTTATTTCAGTTGTCTGGCCACCGAAGTAGATCAGGCTACTCAATCGAGACATGAGCTTCTAGTATCTTCAGTTACTTCCACCGTATCTCACTCCGGGATAGCTATGAAGGAGCGATCGAGCGATGGGTTCTTCGTCTTCACACGTGAAGCAAGTGGAGGTGGCAGGCTGGGAAGGGGGCGAGGACGGGGGCGGGTCAGGTACCTTGGCACGGACAATCTCCGGGGGAAAGTTGCTCATGGCGGCGCCGAGCCAGCCCTCCAGGTTCTTGGCGAAGTTGCGGATGGCCTGCGTGAGGGTGCCTGGGTGGGGTGTGGTGACACAATGAGATGGATAAGAAAATGACATAACAGCACGATTCAACATGAACGCAGAAGGGAATTGTGTTAATATGCAGGCAGAGGGGGAAGAAGAGGACAGAGGGATGATGAAAGGGAGAGGGGGAGAGGAGAGGAGTAGAGGAGGACAGCAGGATGATGGGAGATGCGGGGGTGGGCGGCAGACTGACTGGGAACGGGGCGCAGCACATCCGGGATGAGTACCCCCACCAGCGCCTGGTACAGCACATGGTCGCAGCTGCGCATCCACAGGGCGACAGGCTCGAAACAGCACAGCTCCACCAGCTTGGCGTGCGAGATGTCCCCCTCCGGGTCCTCCTCACTGCGGGAACAAGGGCAGGACTCGGTGAGCGCCCCCTACCTGACAGTTCCGGAAGCTCAGCCCACTGTTATAAAACCTGCATTTTCTTACATTTTACCACCTTAAGGCCCAGCAGAAGAGCCCCGACTGTCCAAAACCATCCCCCGACATTTAAAAGCATGAGCGGCAGCTGACCTGCAGGGGACAGACGCGGCTCCGTCACTAGAGGGCGCTGCTGACGACCAGAACGTCTGCCAGAGCTTCTCAATGTAGTGAAACTGGAGGTTCATCACCACGTCCAGCGTAGCCTAGTGTAATGGGGACGGAAAAAGGCAATTAAAGTGCAGAAGCATGACTGATTTTCACATCTCTTAATTGCTTTCATAAGCTACCTTAACCTGCATGTGACACGCATGTAAAGAACGTTAAGGTGTGATCACAGGCACAGCATCATGGGAAAAGCGTGGGAGGCTGGACACGAGACTTCCTGCTGGCCTGGAGTTTGTCGGGCTCACATGCACTGTCGCGCACACACACACACACACACACACACACACACACACACACACACACACACACACACACACACACACACACTCTATAGTGTGGGGGTGTTTATTTTTGAAGGCTCCGTGACACTGAGCAGGGCAGGGCACCGCACTCTGCTCCAGCTGGGCCCCCGCCATCGTGATTCACGCCAGGGCCGAGGCCCCCCCCCCTCTCAAGTTACGGCGACGTGGCTGCCCCTTCCAATTCTGTCATGTATTTTCTTCCTCTCCTAGTGTCGCCGTAGTAACCATGTTTACGGTTGCCCCCGGCGACGGCTCAAACAGTGAACGGTAAAGCAGAGAGTGGCTGGTCTCTCTGGCGATGGCCTGACCTTGCCGATCGTGGGGGGGGGGGGGGAGGTGGTATGCTAGGGCAGACCAGTTTTGGGCAAAAATGCAGGTGCTCACTCAGCCTTCTACTGGGGGGGGGGCCCCGATGGGACAGAGCATCTCATAAAGGAAAGGAAAGGCAAGGCCAGGGAAGAGCAGGTCGTCAGACCTTGGGGTTTGAGCCAATAGGGTAAAGATGGGAGCCTGTCCTTTTCTTTAAGAACACCAGCTGGGTTCAAGGAACGTCACTGATTCCACATAACACATCAGTGTCAGTCTGATATATACTGATATATACTGACTGATATAATGTGACAGTGTCACATTATATGACATAGGCGACCGCCTAGGGCGCCATCTTCTGAGAGGACACTGACTGAGCCAGCCAGTTTCACTTTGTCTCGGACGGGGGAAACCCATGGTGACGCTTGCATGGGGCTCTGAGCGGCACCGACGTCATGAACCCAGGAGGTCCCAGCCTGCGGCAGCTGGAACGCATCACGTGGCGAGAAATCAGCGGGGGCTTCGTACCTCGCAGTGATCCCGGTATAAACCCTGCAGCTTCTTCACGTCGTCCAGGGAGACGCCAGCAGGAAGGGGGTGGGCTCCCAGTTCGGGGGCAGGGAACTGGGGCAAGACGTGGGAGACATCTGTGGACAGCAGCAGGACAGCCAATCAGAGGACACTGCCGCCATGACTGGAGGGGGCTTATACATCAAGAGGCGGGGCTACTAGACCAAGTTAACATTCCCTGATGTCCCATAAACACTTCACAAACAGAACATATAAAACTATATGAAGTAGACCTATGAACACCCCAGCGCCCCCTAGTGTCCTTACCAATGTACTGCTGGTGGTGCTGGCTCTGGGAGGCCACCGACTGATCTGGTGTTCCGGATGACTGGTGCGACCCCCCTGCCAGGCCGTAGCCAGTACCATCCGACTTCTGCATTGGTTTGAACCTGGGGGGCAGAATGAAGAAGAATGAAACAATGCAAAGGAAGAGGAGGGGCGAAGCAAAAGAGTGAGGTGGGGGTCTCGCTCACCTCTGCTTCTGGTGCACAGGCTGCTGGCGCTTTGCCATGTACTGTGCGTCGTCCTGGAGACGGTTCAGCGGCGAGTCTGGCTTCAGCCGGATACCGTAGTAGTGGTACTTGGAGTTACCCCTGGGGGGTGGGGGGCAGGCCAGACGGCAGACAGTCAACACTCCACTAAAGGAATCCCCAGCAGATGCACAAGCCTACCAAGCACCCCCCCCCCGAGTGGTGGGACCGGACCTGTTCCCCAGCCGGCGCGTGCGCAGCCCCATGAAGACGGAGCGGATGAGTTTGCCGAATGAGGCGGCGTTCACCGGCTCCAGCTTCTGCTCCTGGCAGTGCCACAGGTAGTGGTTATACAGGGAGCTGCGCGGCAGACTGACGCCCTCTGCTGTCTCGTAGTTGTCTAGCAGCCACTGCAGCTGGAATGAAGCAGAGAGACACGAATGGGTCACAGAGAGGCATGGCGTGAAAATATATGGCCTATGGCCTTCCAGAAGTTTTCATTGCGCTCAGTTTACGGTCACATTACT
>JAODKF010000049.1:3383346-3404702 GCA_026779585.1 Mormyrus proboscirostris
GTTTCAATGAGGAGTCAGACCAAAAGTTTCCTAGTTGTCATCCTGCAGATGAAGTTACATTAATTAGTTTGATATGTGGGGGGGCCAGAATGGCTGTTAATGAGCGCAAACTTTGCGAGGATGTCTGTGGCCAAAAAGGGAGGGACGGACGGACGGAGGGACGGAGGGACGGACGGAGGGACGGAGGGACGGACGGAGGGACGGACGGACGGACGGAGGGACAGACAGACAGACAGACAGACAGACAGACAGACAGACGTTCAGGATTCACAGAGAGGGAATCGGATCACGAGCGGTCCAAGCCGACTGAAATGAAGAGAAAATGAAGGATGTGAAAGAGCCGTCGACACGAGGGTAACATCCAACAAACATGCAGCCGGAAAGAGCCGCAAACATGCACCTGGAATGTGTGTTGGGGGGGCACAGACATAGGAGCAAAGGCAGAGAAAGGCGGCTGGGGGGTAAGAAGAGACCCCCCCCCCCCCCCCCAAGGACAGCAAGCAGCGGCCCCATAACCCATAACCACACACACGCACGCACACGGGAGGCGTGAAGTCCAGCGCCCCGGCAGCGGGTGGGCAGGGGCCCCAGGGGGGCCCCTAACGCATTTGGCCCACGGGGCCCTGCTGCCGGGATCCACTTACATGGCTGTTGAGCAGGCTGCTTTTGTGAGTCGCTATCCCTTCAGACTTCTGGAGGTTTTCAATCGCCATTTCAAGCTAGGGGGAAGATGGGGAAGCATGCCAAGGGGGAAGAAGGGAAAAATAAAAAATAATACAGAAAAAAAGAGCGGGGGGGGGGGGGGGGGCAGGGGCATGACAGACAGGAAGTGAGACTGTTAGCTGGAGCCAGGCCCCCACTTCCCGTCCCCCACCCCCCCCAGCAGCAGCGGGCGCATTCATCACTGCAGACAAAGGCATGCAAATGAGTGCACCCCCTCAGGGCTAAGCGGGGGTCTCAGGGCCCCCCCTTGTCTGACACGCCGATCTATGCTAATGTGCAGCATTGGCCGGGAATGGTGGGGGGGCAGGTGGGTCATGATGAGTCAGAGGGTTAAGACCTGACTGGGAGCCAAATATACTGTATTAATCTCCCTGCCCTGGATCATCATCGATAATAAATATCATCATCAGCACTCTGCTTTGGCTTCCCGCTCCTCCGTCACCCACTAACACGGCTGCTCCCACTGCGGCCAGCGGGCTCGCAGCCGACAGGAGGTACGGGCCGCGGATTGGGCGGTTACCGCGGTGACCGACGGATAGCCCTGTAAACACCCCCGTCAATGGAGCTCAGGTCAGGACGGGGTCAGCTGGGCTTCTCGCAGACGGTTTGGGAGACGGGGGCATGCACTGGGGGGGGGGTCACAGCTGGAGCCCGATTACTGTGCCACCTTTCGTCAGGGGTTTCTGTTCTTTTTTTAAAGGGGCCAGGACACCATTACTTAAGCCCTCATAATCACAGGGAATGATGGGAGTTCCAGGAAGGAGATGCCGGGCCGTACCATTGCCGAGGAGGAGAGGGAGCTGCGGTGGTGACCCCCGTCCATGCTGCCGCCGTGGATCAAGTACGCGCCGCCACCGCTGAGGATCTGGCCACCCCCACCGTCCATGGCCACGCCCACCATGCTGTGGGGGGGCCCGCTGCTAGTCGACGACACCACTGTAGTTGCCTGGCCTCCCCCAGCCTGGGTGTCGAAGTAGGCCGCTCCGCTGGACTGTCCATAGAGCTGGGCCTCAGGGCTGTAGGTGTAGGCTGTGCGGCTGGGAGGCAAGCGGGAAGTGGCGTTACGAAGAGAGCAGCCCTCGATTCTCACACACGATCCTTCTCCAATTGCCTGGATAATGGCTGACCCACACAGCAATGATACATCTGACAACTGAACCACAAAAGATAAATGTGGTGGTGGACATTAGGACCCTGCAGACACCTGAGCTCAGGCAGATGCTTACACGCCTCCGTTAGTGTAGACGGGCTCCCCGCCCTCGACGTACTGGGCCTGGGTTGGGTAAACCTGCAGCACCTGCTAAGACGACAAATGATGCAGAGTTAACAGGTCATCTATCAGGCCAGCGAGGGTCGTACCTGCTAGGCAAGTGTCACCTGGTCTAGTTCAAACAGGCCAGTTTTCCATGCCGCTTCCTCGTGGTTGCCGGGAGGCGGCTGACGCTTCAGTAAAGTTTAGGGATGGGACTTTACAATTCAGGTGCAGTAGATACAGTCATCAAATAGTAAGAGCAAAGAGCAGAAATCAAACTGGCAGCATTCTAGATAAGCCTTTTTCAGGTAGAAGTCAAATGTGCTGGAGCTTGGAGGCAGACTGCAGGAGCAGCACTGCTGCAACGCTGCAATAGTAGTAGCGGGTTTGTACCTGCGGGGGGACCTGCTGCAGCCTGGGCACCGAGAGCTGCGGCACCTGCGCACCCTTGGGGGCCACGCCCACAGCCTGAACCAGCACTCTCTGTGGGAGTAAGAAGAGTGAGATGTGTGAGGCCACGCCCACCAACATTAGCCACACCCATCTCACTTGGCCACACCCAGAGGCAGGCATTTCCCTGCAGCGCAAAACATTTCACCACTCCTTTGTTTTAAAGGGTCACTTCTGCAGAAAATGTCTCATGTTTTTCATGTCAGACTTTCTTACAAGCGAAGCCTGGTCATGAGTTTCAATTCATTTCTCTGCACCAGCTTCTGAACAAAGCTGACAAGAGATTTACTCTGGGCTTCCCTTAAACACGAGGGGTCACTTCGGTCAGAATACACATGCACACCAAAGGGCACTGACTGTGAAGTGACCAGCGGGGGGAGGTCACGGCTTTACCGCCATCCGAAGACCTTTTTGTGGCAATGTACAAACAAAAGCTGGGAACACCCCCATGGGCTACGGTGGGATGACCCAAACTGAATTCCTTTGGTGGGTACAAGGACACACTACCTGCTGGGAGGGGGGAACTGGCTGCACCACCGGGGCCTGGACGGAAGTGGGCAGTCCCACGCTCGCCGTCGAGTCGGACGCGGCCGCAGAGGTCTGCATGGCTGGGGACTAGAAGGAGAGAGAGACACTGGGAATCAATACCTTTCTGTGTTAATGGCTGCAGTAGCAGTAATGAATACTACTGATACAAGTTTGTGTAAATATTAAGATGCGCAGGGGCCGGGCTCACGGGATTCTCTGCTCAGGGGTCAACGGGGTCAGTCACACGCTACCCAGGGACCCCCGACAGGGGCCGCCACATCAGCCTCTGATAGGCCGGGACCGTTGGCTGTGGGGAGCCCGACTCGGCCAATAGCAGAGAATTACCAACGTGGCGTTGTCAGGGTGCACTGGGAGAAAACGAGGAGTCGTGAGTCGGCGTGCGTCACGAGGAGCAGAAAGTTACAGTGAGGACTAACGGGAGAGCAGAGGAGGCCGCCACCCTCCCAGCAGCTCTATCCTGTCCCCCCTGTCCTTCTGTCCCCTCCAGCACCCTGCTCCTCAACAGCTCCTGCGGAGAACCCTCTCCCAAGTCTCCGACAGTCCAGCTGATGAGGAAATTCCCCAGTGCTCTGTAAACGTTTGCCCGTTACCATGGGGAGGAATCCATGGCGACCACCCTCTGTCCCACGCTCCCTCCCACCCAGACTTCCCCCACCTCCCCCGTCTCTTTCTTTTTAAAGCTCAGACAAGTAACTTGAGAGCAGGGAGAGAAAGAAGAGCCGAGGACAGACGGTGTAGCCCGTGGACGTCTGAGGCAAGCGGCCCACCATCAGCTGGCAGCTGGAGGCCGCCGCTTGCCGCACGCGGCGTGTTCAGTTACAGGGGGCGTGTACCAACACGAGGGAGCCCTGAAGTCACCTCGGGGCCGCCTGGCTGGACCGAGAACGGACACAGCCCCATTTCTAGGGGAAAAAACAGAAAACAAAACGAGCTGCCGGAAAGTTCTATGCAGCCTCTCGCAGTCCACCCCGCAACCAACATGTGGAAATACTTCTGTTGCTAAGTATCAGTATTTAGGACCTTTCTTCATACTTTGGCTCTTGTGCCCGCAGTAAGACAGACAGAGATTAAGGTGATTATCGGGGCACTGACAGCGCAGAGGAAATAAAATAAACACAACATTACAGAACGGAAACGGTGCTTCGTGTCCTACAGGAATCCAGGAGAGTGTGAAGGCCAGGGGGGGGGGGAGGGTGACACGGAGGGGTGCCACAGCGACTGGTGAGAAAAGGGGCCCCCCACTACATAACGCTGGGGGTGGGTCATCAGTTATCTTCAAGCGCCTCCACAACGTTACACTTTAGGAGACGGAAGTCGGACTTTCAGAATGAATATTCAGTTTTCAGAGGAATTCGCCCGCCGGGGACGGACTCGTTTTCGCCGAGACCGCCCTCGGGGCTTCTCAGATCTAGCGGGGCCAGTTTGTTGACATCATACACTGGGAGATAATGGGATTCTGGGAGCAGCTTTCATGGCCTGTGAAGGTGCCTGGGTCTTTCAGCACCTTTCATCATAAAACGATTCGGTGAGTTTTCCTTTACGCGTGCTGGCAGGGTATGGAAGCTTGTCTGTCGAATTTGTCGATAACCTTCCATGACAAGGCTTTAAAGCCTCATCGAAAAAAAATATACAACCCCCAACCAAGCACGAAACATCCTTTCAGCAAAAATTGATTAAAAAAAAAAAAAAAAATAGTAGTAGTAACTTCTGTAAAATATGCCCAGAACAGTAAAACATGCATAACGTTTGGCACATCCCTCAAGACAAATATAATTCAAACAGCACTTAATTAGAGAAAAACATATACAGATGTTCAATTAAACACGGGAGTCTTGGCTCTTGTTTGCACTGGCCCCTAGATTGTTTGCCGAGCAACAACAGTTGCCAGGGGCAACACGGTCCACTCCCGTTTCTAGGAACCTGTTGCTAGGCGACCAACAGAATACTTCCCAAAACCAAACAATGCCATCCCTCCTACTGATCCCTAATATCTCACATTAAGCAGACACTTAGAGTGGTAAATGTGTAAGCTATTAACTTCTGGGACACGGGGTTGGCAGGGAGCAGAGACACCACCGCGCCACAGTACAGAGATTAAACAGTAACCGCATGTGAATACATTTAAATCAACCAGTTGATGCCTGAAGATCGCCCCGACCTCTCCAAGGCGCTCAGTGGCTAAACACAAAATAAAAGGACTGGTCAGTGAGGGGAAGACCAAAGGAGGGGAAAACATCTCGGGGACGACTCATGAACTCAGCCACTAAATAGGAGAAAGGTCAAACGTTGACTTGTTAGCATGAAGCAGAGAACTAATCCAGTATCACCGGGATCAGCACGAGCCTGACTTTCCGCGTCTCTCTTTAAAGGTTCCACTATCAAGAACGGGAGTCTAAGTATACATGTAATTCTTAAAAACCCTCCCCCGTGGGCAGTGGCTGCAAACCCAGCCCGGGTTTGGCAGACGTCGCTCCTCTCCGATAACCATACGCAGACAGTCCCCCCCCCCCCCCCCAGGGCTGTCCCCTACAGTGCTTTGGAGATCACTGGGCGCTCTCTCCCCCCTCAATGGCAGTGGAGGAGGCTTGGAAGACATCCGCCAAATGCTCACAGCAGAGAATAATTCAATTAACCTCATGTTCGGCACATCTGAAAGTCGCCATCAGCACACACAGATGAGCAGGACCCCCGCCATGAGCTGCCCTGGGGGGGGGGGGGTTTACGCCCCAATCCAATCTAAAACGGATCGATTATCTGAGCACAGACTAGGGATTACGTGTCGCTCGTCAAACTCGTGGACTCTTCCTGCTTTCATGGTCTTCATCCCCGTTCCCCCCACCCACTGACCCCTTCCTCCATGCGTGCACACAAACTGGGGGAGTGAGCAGCATAATATTCCCGGGAAAAACAGTCGCATTTCAGCTTCAAATAGTGCGACTACTGCAAAATAAACTGAACGCGTAATTAAATCTTACAGTATCATGCAGGAATCACAGGTGTTGCAGAAGCGTGCTGTAAAATACTGATGTATTAATCAGATTATCTTAGAAAAAGGTAAGAATCAATCAGCCATTACTAAAAATAGCCTAATATAGAACCAGAGGGACGTTACTATGAATCGCTTAAAACAAGAGGAGAGAAGAAGACGAGGAGGTCAGGACGTACGGCCCATGCTCCCAAATCTCAAGCTAACCTCAGCATCGCAGCGCACCCGCCAACTACACCCTGTACAACTCCCCAATTACATCACTTCGCATTAAAGTCGACCACATATGGATCCAATAGTAGTGTGATGTAAGTGAATGTTCGGAAAAAACAAGAAATAGCTTGAGACTGGATTCTATTATTTTTTTATACGCATTATATACAGTGCACAACCATGCTGGAAAGTTCAACTACAGACAAACAGAAGAAGTCCTTACGTGGGTGTCCTCATGTTCACCTTCAATTGTCACCTACGTCACCTTCATACAGGTCAGTCGTCATAGCAAACATTCCAGCCAAAAGCATCCCGGGTGGAAACTTGACCGACGGCTTGACCTGCAGCCCAAGTGTCCATTTCCCTCGTTTCAATTATCTATTGATCCACGCCGTAGCTAAATGCAAAGTTAGGTTGCATCATGCAAAACCAGCCAAGCCCAGATTCCCCCCCCCCCCCACTGCTCCCGAAGACGCTGCGGAGGAAGACGTCTCCATTTCAGCTGGACTGCAAACCGTGACATGCATCTGCAAGCCCTGCATCTTTATGTCTAGCCAGCGCCGTTCCCTCAGAGGGACCCACCCCACCCTGCAGAGGATTCTTCAAGCGCACAGTCGGCCCTTTTCTTCAGCTTCACTCTTAGCATCATCCATGTCGACAAGAAGCAGAAGAAGCCTGCCACACGACAGGTGAAAGCGGGAAATCCCATGACGGGGAACCTCAGGGCCCATTGAAAAGGCAGAGGAGAGGAGCACTGTAGACCCAACATGAGCATTTACTCACACTCTCGTTAGGCCTTTCTCTCCTGTCCAATCGGTGAAGCCACCGATGTCCACTGAAGAGTACTTTCCCTGCCGGTACCTGCATATCTTGTCCACTTTAAGGAGCAGAAGGTTCCAGAAGACAAAATGTACCCCAGGAAAGTCGACAATTTCAGATATTGAACAGCGGTCATTTGCTTTTCAATGACCATCCATGGACGCTTAAGGTGACTATGTAAAACCCAAAGAAATTCTTTACCTCACGATTAATATAAAAATGCTTTGTGGTTTTTGAGATTGTGTGTTATGACATTTGCCGGTAATCTTGAGTATTCTGCTCCTGTAAGTAATCCCAGATAAGTTTTGCTGTGCATTAACATTGTCTTTTAATATCTAATGCTATTGTTTGAAATGAGACTAGTATTATACATAATACTAAATCCATCCAGAATTTGGTCAGTGCCGGGAAAGGGTGGTCCAAAATTTAAGATATTGAGACTGTATAAAATCAATCAAGAAGATAATTTCAACAAAAAGGTAATTCTAGACCAGTGGCTATTCGAACAAAGCTGTCAATATAACAATTCTGCACTAATCACAAGATGAAGAGCAAAGTCGGTCTTGTGTGTTTGATCCCTGGGGTGCTCCCTAACCCCCCACCCCAGTATTGATCTTCTAGGAGACAGATTCTGGAAGATGGAAATAAAGGTTATCAATCTGCATAATCGTTTAAAGGCATATTGAATAGATTAGGAATCAATCACACTAAGAAATGAAACAGTGAAGATTCCCAAAAAAAAAGGTGAGATTCACAAGTTTACATATGAACGTCAAGGGGGAAGACCAAAATATAAAGACTAATGTAAACAGGAAACGCACCTCACTGTCCCCGCAGACTGTGCCTTTGTATTCAAAAGCCAATGAGAGACTGACCACAAACACCCTGCTCTGGAACAGCCTCAACTGGGCATGATCACATGACACCACTGTCAGGAACAGACACAAGAGGCCTGTGATACAGCAGAGGAGGCGGGGCTTCCAGAAAGAGGGCCGGAAGTCCGAGGGCTTGTATGGAAGGCCTGCCCCGAACGGCGACAGGTGTCATCTGGGACTGAACAATCTGACCCCGAAACAGCCAAAAGCAGACAGAATCAGAAACAGCAGTTGAGATGATGCTCCAATAACAGCGAGTGGAAAACTCAGCTTTGGGTCGCTACCTTTTACAGCCGAGGAGAAAGAGGGGACCCAGATCTCTGTCTTCTCACTTCCATCCGCCACAGGGGGGAGATAAACACTGAAAACGTCACGCACAGGCACCAGAAAACCATGGCCCTCCATTCCACTGCCAGCTGGCTGGGGGGGGGGCAGCTGGCAGGGGCTGCACTGCATCACAAACCAGGATTAAGGCTGCAATTCATGCCGGTTTTCATTAGTTAATGACCATAATGGGGAAACCTAATGACAGGCAGAAGTGGGGGAACAAAACTGAAGGAGAAACAAAGTTCTGTTTGGAGAAGGAGCGAGGCCTCGTTTTTGTCTCCGCCATGTGCAGACGAATGGCCGAAGGAGGGGACATTGTCATGGAAATGTCAGCCCAGCTGCTGTTTGTGTCAGGAAATGTAATTAGCCTTTATGTAGCTACGATACCGGCCAGGTGGAATGTAAAGAATGCTTCTGGCGAGAAAGAGCGAGAGAAAAAGGGGGGAGGGAGCAGGGGGGGAGAGAGAGAGGCAAAGACAAAGCATTCCGGAGCAAGCCTCAACCTGCTGCACGAGTCGCAGAAGTCATTTCTGTGCCATCTCTCTGTGCGACTTTAAACATACTTGTGCTTTCTTGACCTCTTCATACCTACATTGTTGCTTAAAAGACCCAAATTAAGACCCAAAAACAGCCAAAACCTCCAAGCACAGGAGCCATTACTCCGTTAGAAGAAGAAAAAACATATTATAGTATAAAACCTGCTTTTATTTCACTACAATGGAGGAGGAAAAAAAAGCCACTTTTGGAGACAAGGGATTTCTCACAATGGGTCCGTCCAGACCAGTAGGGCCCCAACTCTGGCAAACAGGATTCATGGAGGATCGGTTTGGATTCAGGAGAGTACCCTTGATTTCTTCTGCTTTCCTGAGAATAATTAATGCCACAATTACCACAAAGGCACACCAGGGCTGTCAATCAATAACTTCTACAAGACATCTTGTGTTCCCATTTCCTTCCTGCTCCACACCTCTGCGTGAGATGCCACTTGCTTGCTCGGCTGGTTCCCTTTAGGGACACGTCTTATCTGAGCCATCCTGTGGGGGTGGAGGTGTAACAAGCCACCCGTCAGTCACAGCCCACGTCTCCATCAGATGCTCGACGGGGCTGAGAGATCAAGCCTCGCATGTGCCTTCTCCTGACAGAAGGTATGGAAGACGCCAGCAGCAAGGGGCCCCTTTGGCGAACTCCAAAGAACCCTGATTAGCGGTTCTCCCGCTGTTCCCCATCTGACGGAGAAAACCTCTCTGCTCACCCGAGAGACCTTCTGCAGCATTCCGCATACGTTCCCTAGAAACTCTCGGCTCTTGATGTTCCCAACCCGTGTGTCTCATTCCTCAGACCCCAGCAACACTCTGTTGTACCATTATAGGTAACAAACCTGAACAACCAAACCGACGCCCCTAGCAACACAACAATCCTGCACCCAGACATACCAAAACATGGCTCTGAGAAGCAACTGCAGAGATCTGGGTTACCGTTGCTTTTTTTGTTACCCCTGAGAGATAAAAATGGAAACTGGTAGCTGACCGACCAGGAAAAGTAACAACAAAACTCTGGAACCGATCCGAAGGAACGGCGTGTTGCAGGTGCCCTTCCCTGCTTAGATACCCAGAAGGCATTGCAGCAGGTTGCTGCATTAGATCAGAGACGCTGCCTGTAAACTAAACGGTTGGCAAGCTCCAAGGGTAGTTTAGGATTACAAGCAACGGTGCCAAAAGCGTTCTGCCCTTAGAGCGGACATGACTGTTTACCGAAGACCCACTGCAGCAGATGGATCACAAGCACTTACCCACTGAGAGGCTCGAGCTGGCCAAAGACTCAGATAACATCTACCGCCTTGTAACAGTATCCCGAAGGCATCCCACCATCTTAAACATAACCTTTCAAAGTCGGCCCACTCAAACTTGAGTTTCCCCTTCGCTCTCACTGTCCCAATTAATGCCAAGGACTCCTTGGGTCTCCCCTTTCGCCCACAGTAACAGCATGGCAACAGCAAACAGGGCCGACACTCAGCAAATGTAGATTCCACACGCTGACGAGCCCAAGTCAGAAAACCCAAACACAGCAAGAGCAGAAGTGACATTAGACAGAAATACCAAGGCAGCGTTCCAACGCAGGACTGTTCCTATAGGCATCATGACAACAAACAGATCAGAAGGAAGAACCAAAAAAAAACATTTCTTTGAGCTTAGAGAAGTGTTTCCCAAAAAAATCCAATTTCACCCCTCCTCCAAATAACCTTTTCCCTCAAAACTGTTAGACAAAAGTAATAAACCTGATCTTGCCAGGACAGGAAAAATGAGTCAATTATGCAGAGCAGCCATCAGATATCCGCGCCACAGCTCTAACTCCGCCCCCTTTACACAGTTCCAGTCACACTTGAATGAAAGGCAAAAGGCCAACACAAACGTTTAGGAACAGCATTAAGATCACTGCCACCTCAACCTCCACCCCACCACCAAACAGATGGGCTCTGAATGACTAAACTCCACCCACAAGCTTTTGAGTTGATCCATCAATCTCCCACCAGCTAGTGCAGCACCGACTCCACCCCAAATCCAGAGCAATGAGTCAGGTAACTGGAAGACTTTGCATTGTGTGTAGGGCACCAAATGCGGTGACCAATCCTTGCCGTCTCTGGCCACGGTCGGCTCAGCGGTACTCCAGTCTGAAGCAGAAACCTTCAAAATAACCTGCTTCAGTGAGGCTGCAAAAATATCAAGACGACTCAAGATCCAATAATTCGTCGACTAGGAAACGGGAAACACAAATGCAGCTTTCAGTGTGACGAGGAAGAGTGAGTCTTCAAAACCCAATACAATTAACGTCAGATATAGCCCACCTATTCAGCCAGTTCCTGTTTGGTAAAACAGATTAGGTCAGGTCTATTTCAGATGCTGAGAGCCATAAGCAAAAAAGTGAAGATATGGATGGCCTTCTCGATGACAAAGACAGCAAAATAGAGGAAAAGCCGGACATTGGAGTGGAAATGACATTTCTTAAAGCTGTCAGTTCCAAGCAATGGGCGGCAGCCAAAGCGACACCCATTTAATAAATGACCCGGTTTCATTAATCATTTAGTTGCGGCTCTCTTTCAGGAATACGAGGCTGGAGCGGGAGGCCGCCCTCACCGCCGCGTTTCATTACGAGTAACGAGATACTTCGTCCTTAATTAAAAGAGCGACGAAATAGTCGAGCTCAACTGTTTTCATTGCCCCTTTTAATAACAGGTGCCTCCTGACTGCTTTTACAAGTGAGAACCTCACAAAGTCTTCAAGACAGAGCTAATTAAACTGGAATTAGAAGAGAAAGCGGTGTAAAAACAAACATGACAATTACAAGCAACAAAATCAATGCTAAGCGTTTATTCATTTGGGGGGGGATATTTTGTTAAATGACTGGGCGATCTTTCTGTTGCCTCTTGACAAGTGCCTCCCAAAGCTGGTACTATTCATTCTCAGCAAGACGCTTCTGAGAACAAAAGGGACATTATCAAGGACACCTGAAGGACACCCCATTGTCTCAGAGGGCTCATTAGCTGCCCCCACACTCTGACCTCTGGCTAACAGGTGTGTTCTGCAGCTGTGTTGGGGGGGGGTTCCTCTGACCACTTGTTTTCTTATCAATTAGCCCGGATCCTCTACAGCTGCCCCTCAAAAGCTGGATGGCCGTATAACGGCGGAATAAAGGCAGCCATCCAGTCAAATCAGATCCAGCAGCAGCACATATTCGCACGGCGGCTGCTCGAAAGCACCGCGGATATTATTTGGAAAAAAAAAAAAAAATAAATAAACCAGGCAAGTCTCACCAGCAAGATGCGTCTCCGATTTGGGGGAGCAGCATTTGCCGAGTTTGCCGAGTTGATGGGCAAGAAAAGAAAGGAAGGATGCCGCTCGTAAACAGAGAAATGCATTTTAGTGCAAAACACTGGCCGTCATCCGACAGCACGGCACAGATACTCAGAGTTAACGGCACGCTAAGTATTCCGATAACTAAAAATAACTTCGTCAAATACATCGCGACCAAACCAGTGGTTAAAGCGTTAAATAGAATGTAAACACTTGTCTATAAGGCGGAAGAGCCAATAGAAACACTAAACCATACCTGGTCATAAAATACACACAAAATATTGCATATATGTATCGATTTTATTAGGTATTTGTCGTAGGATTCAACCCTAGCGACACAAATGTTACATTCAAATATAACATTAAACTTAAAATAATTACACCTGATTTACACATTTTTCATTTCATGGGATAAACGTCAATCACTGCAGGATTCCCACCATCTTACTGTAGCTCGGTTTTCCCACGTCTCCCCCAATCTACGATCATACAGCAGATCCGTATCAAACTTCCCACCAGCCTGGCGGAGTGGCAATAAAAGCCAGCCGCTCTTCTAAAATCTGTCAGCATAACAAGAAATTCTACAGTACGGTTTAGGCCGGTCAGCTTCTATTGCTGATCATTTATTAAGTACATCTCCAGTTTGATTTCTTTTTTAACTTTACGTGTTGTTTGGCGTCGCAATAAATGCAGGCACCAGGTCATCCAGCGAGCGGACAGACATACCACAAAAACAAAAAAAAGAGAGGTTGAAAATAAAGGCAGAGCATGGCTGCTATTTCCAAAAAGCCGCAGCGAAGCACAGGATCCGGCGGAACATCGACGATCACTGCCCTCACAGCGCTACAAAGTGAAGTTTTAAAGGGCGCGCTTGGGGACAGCGCCCGCCGGTGGGCCGGGCAGGTAGAACCGGTACAATTAAGGCACAAAAGCAGCTGATCCAAATTAAGTGATCAATCACACGGAAAACGACCTTTCGGGCTTCGCGTTACAGTCAATGAACCGACAGAAGGCAACTTATACAGCATCATCGCACTTTGAAGATAATCCATTTAATACTCGTATTAGTAAAATGATAAGGCAGGTTAGTAGTTAACAGGCACTAGTTAGAGTTGCAATTTTAGCTTGGATTAGCTTAGCGTGGACGGATTCCCCCGTTTTAACAAGTGTGCGGAACGAGCGTTATCGGGGGATGCCTAAAGCTGTCGTTTGCAAGTTAAAAACAAGAAGTTGAATAAACTTTGTGATTTTTTAGATTGTATGAATTGCGTGCGATTTGTATGTTCCCGCATCCACGATGCAATAAGACAAGGCGGTGCAACCTTGAGCGAGTTGCACGTCAACTTTGCTAGCCAAATTACAATTACTGGAAAACACTGCGCTGAAACAGAAGGAAATGTGCACGCGACACCTGGCTCGCTGCACTCATCTTGTGTAACTAACTTGATTTACCTCCATTTTTACTTTACCAGAGAGGGGAGAATTTGAGTGTGAGAGAAATGGAAAAAAACACATCTCATCCTCACAGTGTACGAGTAAGAAAAAGCCGGACAAAATTAAAATATATTCACCTTTGCCTTGTTTTTAGTTCTGGTCTGTTCGCTTTTCTGCCCTGTCTCACCGCTGCTGTTGCTGCCTGTTGCTCCGGTTGGTAAGTAACTGTCTCCACGACTACAGTCACTATGGCGAGCGAGGGTCTCAAGGCAACTGTTGCTAGCCTTTACAGGATACGTCACCAAAAAAGAGGCAGACCCCGCCCCGCCACGCCCCCTTTAACTCCCGCGCTGCCTGCTTGAAGACTCCCGCCAAGGCGGGGACCTCGCTAGCGCGGTCTCCAAAGCGGGAGATACTGCAAAATAGGGTATCTAAATGACATGCACTCATTTAGCCTTTAAAGCAGTGAAGGAAGAAGTGTTTTTCCTAATTAAAATGTCTTGTGATAAGTTTAGGGATGTGAAGTGTCCAGTTGTGTTACTTTTTACTATCAGAGCTGTTTAATAAAACGAAATGTATTTTTTATATTTTATATATATATATATTATATTTTTCATATATTTTATATATTATTTGACTAATTTTCCGCCTTTTTCTTCTGGATCGTGTGTATATATATATATATATATATGTGTGTGAAAGTGACGCGGGATGGCGAAAAAATACAACCACTACAATTTGAGAAGAAAGTAACATAGGAATTGAATGATTGAATGTAATGTGCAACGGGTAAATCTCAAGATTTAATGCAAAATGGATAATAATGACATATTCTTAATATTATTAAGGTTAATTCCACGGTGAGGGGCTACTGTAGTAAAAAATCAGGGGTGATAGCATTATTACTCTTTTATCAGCATAACGTTACTGCGTGATACAACTGGATTTTTATGGGATATGTTCCAATTGCTTTTAATTACTTTTTTCCACAGGTGTAACACTGCGTCTCATCTAAACTAGAGCTTTCTAACGCTTGTCCTTACCGCCAAATTAGCGTTTCCGCTACCCGCGCACAATGTATGCCCTGCAAACTCGTACAAACCGAGTTCCTTTCGGGGCTACGGGCGGGTATAAGGTCGTTTAGGTGATTCCGCTTAATCACGCGTGTGCCGTTATTAGTTCAAGTTGGATGCAACGGTTCATTTCGGTAAACCCTATTCCTATGCAAATATTTCAGCGTCCTTTTTTCAGACAAAGTACAATTAAGTAAAATACAAAAACTGCTTTCTGTATTTTGAGGACCAGTCCCTTTTATTATTATGCAACAACGTAGGCTACGGCATTACGATGAAATCAATGAAAGTCTATGTGGGCATGGGTCTGTTATTTTTGTCAAGGTAAAGGGTGTTATCGCCGGAAGAGAAAATCAAACGAGGCTTAGTTTGACGAATGTTAGTACAGGTACACAATCTTGCTCTCAGACATATACCGGTGAGAGCAAAGCAAAACTTTGTGGCCCGTACGGGGATCGAACCCGCGACCTTGGCGTTATTAGCACCACGCTCTAACCAACTGAGCTAACCGGCCGCAACTGCGTGTTGTTAACTGAAACAGCAATATAAAGAAGGAAATGTTGCGGTGAACATGCGAACATTGCTGACATGAGCCATCATGTTACTACTGGGCAATAATTCCTTAAACTGGTAGACTCAGGTTTGAATTTAGCATCATCTGTGTCTTCTGTTGGATGCACTTCTTACTTTCCTATAGCATGTCGTGTTGAGTAAGCCGGTGAGTCTGAGGTTCCTTTATTATGTGATTAGATGCAAATATGTGTCAGTGCAATCTTGTAACTAGATCACTATGGCCATAACCGGATATATGCTTACCAATAACAGATCTTTATATGTTTTATATTCTATTTTATCACGCTTACATTTGACATTAATGTATGGTAAATTGTTTCTATATTACTTCAAAGGTAGGGAATTTATGTTTTGACGCTATAATTAATGTAAGATTATTCAAGTTTACCTGAATTAATTTTCATGTATACTTGCCTGTCAGTTTTATCAATAGTAATTTGCACAGCTTGGAGTTTTGCACTTTACTAACAGGACATTTTACTGAAAAATTATTCTCTGCTGAAGCGCTAATGGAAAACTCAATGTGTAATTCAATCGTCACCCAGGAGATGGCGCCATGTTTTCAATATCGGTCTGGACAGGATATGCCAAAGCTGACATGGTTGGACCAATACTGAACCTCATAACTGGCCATATGGTCAGGTTTAACTTAACGATGTGCATCCAAACACTAAATATGTCATCAAAAAGTTACAATTGCTATGTATGGAATTAAGAGGAACAAAAAACACCGTCGTCACAAAGCAAACAAATCAAATCAATTCTCTTTGTTTAATTTGTATGCGCTGTAAATTCATCTGAAAAAGCTGTTTGCTTTATAACAGCAACTAAAAGCAAATTTACAAAACCATACAGAGAAATCCTTTCGGCTGATCTCGGCTGTTCTGTTTACTGAAAAAAGATTCATTCCAACAATGTGTAAAAAGTATGTAAAGTGAAATATAATCCGTGCAAAAAAACTAATGGCAACTGCCAGGAGCAACAGGCATCAGCGGATCAGACGGCATCAGGCACGCTGGACCCGATCCCGAAAAATATGCTCAAGAATACCACCGGGTCCTTACTGTACAGACAGTAAATTTAAGTCATCGATGAAATGTGTTTTTTTGGAGTTTCCAGCAGGCACACGGAAATCAACACATTGAGGCGCTACTCACTCGCTTCCGCAGTCACGACACAAGGAAGAACATCACCAAGCAATTAACACGTGAGCTTCGCGGAGTCGCGCTGTAGGAACGGAATAACGTTCAATATTGCGCCAATAACTTTCTCCTGGATTAATTCAGTAAGCAACGCATTACTTTACAGCATCAGGTAAGATAAATATGCCATTTTATCCAAAATTATCTTGTGTGTTCAGTCTGTCATTAAAAAAAATGTAATGCGAAGGATTTTAATGTTTTTCTAATACCCTGTTGTTTCCTGAAACGTTGCGTTAGTAAGATATTATGTGTCTATTCAAAATACGAGGGCGATTATTTAAAATTGAAATACCAATTTATTCGTTTGTTTACGTTTCATAATGTTTTCCGCAGTTTTTCGCACTTGAAACTGCCAGTGGTTATTAATAACCCTGTGCTTATTATATTCTCCGCTATACTCCATTGTATTTATTAGCCGGCAACTCATGAATCATCGTCATACTATATAGTTCGACGGCTGTGGCGTTCGAATTGCCTCCAGGTTTGGAAAATTATTTGTAGTTAAACCCAGTTCTTTAAAATAACCAGCCACCCGCTTTTTGCGCATTGTGCGCCATAAAACACCTGTAAAGGGGGACTGGAAAAAACCCAGAAAGCCAGCGTTAGATGTGTCGGTGTCCTTAAGCTCTTTGCTCTAATGGGTTGCACATAAACAGCTTCCACTAGACACGCGGTTCGTTTCTGTGCGGCTTAATACTACAGGAAATTTCCCCGGAGGCAACTCGCTCAAGTGCAAAATGAGTGATGACTCATTGAACATAAAAAGTAGAGTTTCAGTAAGTTGCATGAAATTAAAAGATGGTTTTGTTATTACTTGCTGCTGAATAATATATGGTCGTATTATATGTAAAATCAGGCTGTACAAAAAGAAAAAATGTAGTCTACACGCAGCTTTTCAGGCATGCGAATTAAAATGCAGTCGGAACAGATAAAACAGGATGGTTAAGTTTAGCTTAAACGATAAATAGGACTGTCACACATCTCTCCAACGCTATGATCCTCAGGTTAGCTTTGTTCTCCTTGTTACTTCCACAATTTCTATATGGTTGATTGCCCCCTAAGATAAACGAAAACTTTAATATGTTTAACTAGATTCCCAGACTGTTATAGTGAAATTCTTTGACCGCAGTGTGATTTGTGTCATTCTTATGGTAGTTTTTAAGGGAAACGTCTCAGCCAGGAATTCACGGGACTGTGACCTCAGCTCCGGACGAAATACTGAGTAGTCTTTACCAAACTAAAACTTTTGTAAATGGATAGACAATAAACATTTAAATCGGTAATCCTGGAACATCATAAAGGTCATGCCTCTGGAATTTGCTCCTTTGGCATGCATTATGCGAATGCTTACAGAACGGGTTAAGTCACTTTTAACGTTACCTTGGGAATTAGATGCCTTGTAAATTATTAAAGGTTTTCGTTAATCTGCCCGTCCCTTTAACATTTCAACTGCTCTCCAGTCTTATTGGCGATCGATATAGTTTCACTTACAGCTGGTTCATATGAGGTCTGCGACGGTTGGTCTACCGCATTGACGGTCTCAGTTTATGACAAAAGAACTATCATAGATGGCATTTCTAGAACAAAATCCCAAAATACTTAGCCACCATTCAACATAAGAATAGCTATACAATGCTTGCATTACAAAAAAAACTTTTAATTCATCAAACTGGAAGTCTTGTGTGGACCAAAACATAAAATCCAGTTTTCCATTTTAAAATCCATTTTTTTTTAGCTTTTTGGATATTAATGTTTACTTCAGGGTACTTATCAACTGCGTTGATGAGGTCAGTGAAACCACCGTTAGAGTGAAAGAAAAGAAATGTAACCCAATCATCTATATAGGCCTGGACTCGACTGGCTATCTGGCATTCTCATGACATTTTCCAGGTGGGCATTTTCGTGGGTGACCCCATAGTGCTGGGACGGTTTTTAATCGTAGCTTTGGTTTGTACACATAGTACCAGCCTGTCCCGCCGTCACCTTATTCGCAGTAACATCACACATGCTCACATACCTGCATACAGAAACACACATAAACATCCGATCTGCACGTTACATGCTGAGCGCACTGAAAGGCGTGGACCGTAAAACAGGCTTCCGGAGCACTGTGGTCTTACACACCGAAAGCTCGCACCTCACCGTAGAACTATACATGTGATGGTTCCGTTAATTGAATATATTATTATTTGAACAATGGTGCGTCGGGTTTATTGATTTCATATTTTTAGCCGCAGTGGCATTACAGTAGTTATGAGGGGGATTTACGGCGTGTTTTGTGGTTTAACTGACTCTTGCTTCCGTATCTTTGCAAAAACATGCTAATGGTGATATGCTCTCGGTCACGTCTGAAGAGAAACTTGCGTTTCATTCTCGCTTTAGACCTGCAAATGGACTGATCCGCCCATCCTTCGTTAACCCTTTGATCCATCCGAATATTCCGCTCCATTGCTGGGCTTGGTCCATCCAAAATGACCCTTTGTGTTTTGTAACAATTTTACCCAAGAAAGAATTACGTGAATAGCTGATGTGCAAATGATTCAGTAAGGCCGCCTTTTTCAGAAATGAATCTAAGCGATTTGCTTCAGTGTGTTGCGCATCATAAGAAGCTTAGAAGGTATTTAAAAAAACTGGCGAAGCTATAATAAAAGCATTCAAGGGCGGGACTGGCAAAGTGTTCGGCTCTGAAATTCAGCCGTAACTGACAAGGTGGGTCTTTTCATCTGAAGTGACGACATCTATAGCAGGGGTGCCCAACTCCAGTCCTGGAGGGGCCGGAGTCCTGTGTATCTTAGTTCTTTCCCTGTGTGGTAATTAGCACAAGGAGTCGTATCAGGTGCGTTAAATGACGGGAAACCCAAAAATGCGCAGGGTTCTGGCCCTCCAGGACTGGAGTTGGGCACCCCTGATCTATAGGGTCGACAGGAAACTAATGGTGGCTGTATGTGCACGGCTGTATGGGCGCTTCCCCCAACCCCAGGCATCGCCGAAAGTGCCCTACAGTAACCCCGCTGCCCGCAGGCACTGAGCTGCCGGCTGGAGCCCCTCCCGCAGCCACGCGCGTGCAGCTGTGGTGTGACGATGACATCTGGCCAATGACGGCAGGATAACGCGGTGTCGTATATACGCATATGGGCCGGACAGGGGTGCGGCGGGAGGGGGCGTGGTCACGCACACGCCTACAGAGGGGGCGTGGTACTATTTACAAGGGTGGCGTGATATATACGCATAGGAGAACCGGTGTGCTGATCGGAACTCAAGATCGGAAATCGACCACCAGTCACTACCTCTGGAAAGGTTTTGAGCAGACTTATGTGCGCTGATCTTAAGAATGCGTCGTAAGTGCCTATGCGGGGTGGGGGGGACGTTCATATAATAATGTTTATTAAGTATAGCCTATATGTCTTATATGTACCGCGTACAATGGCTTACATGGAAAGTGATCTTAGGAAGTGAGTAACTATTGCTGCTTTAATTCTGAGCTTTGACTTTGCATTTTTTTCGTGCCTAATTTTCTCTTTTCTGAAAGCATAGTGCTTGACCCAGATGTGCAGCCTGCCTAAGTCAGTGAGATTTTAGGGAAATGTTTTTCCAGATGTTATACCTCTAAGGGGTAGTGGAATGGGAGGAGAGGAGTGTGTGTGTGTGTGTGTGTGTGTGTGTGTGTGTGTGTGTGTGTCTAACAGCTGCCAACGCAATGTCAGCAGTGAACCTTAGGAACGTTAAAAGGTGTCTGTTTGAGGAACCACCCATTTCTCCAACAGCATTTTCATGTATTACCTACACTGCAGTCGCTCCAAATGGCTGTGTTTGCCTTTTAATTCTCCTTTTCCACATCACTTATGTGGTTCATCCAATGGAATATTCAGGGGTCTCCAAACATTTAGACTGAAGTGAGGGAAATGGTCCGGCATCTCATTGACAGGGGAGCTCATTGCCTCACTGGATGCTTCGGTGACTCGCCACTGTCCCCAGGCACTGTCAAGGTCATAAACCTGATTAAGCACCTTTTAATTTGGCTGTTTATATAAATAAAAACAAATCAATATGGATGATGGTTTTGAATAACCCCAAGAGGCGAGTGCTTAAGGCGAACGCGGACTCGCAGGTTTAAACAGCACAGTGCGGCTCTCTCTCATCATTTTTGTCAGACTAATCAGAACATCGTCTGGGGTCGGCTCCGGGGATAATGCAGTCATGGCCTTCACAGCTGGCAGGAAGGCCGTGGTTACAATGTGGGGGAGGGGGGGGTCGTTTTTCTGTTACGATAATTAGTGCCTTGGCTGGGTCCTGCTGAAGGGGACAGGTTTTAGGTCCTGTTTACGAAGTCAATTAGGCAACAAAAAAGTATTATTCCATCTATTATTTTATAAAGATGTCCTTCTCTTGCTTTGGCCCCCTTCCCCTCGAACCCCTCCTCCCCCACCCTATGACAGTGACAGACTGCGATCTCCTTGCCATGTCCGCGACAGCCATGATGGACCCTTCTGAACACATAGGACGCGTATCACACTGTACTGATGAGGCCTCCGTGGATATTGTTGCCGTGGATACCGTCAGCAGGTAGGCGCCAAAGTCCCGCAGTAGGATGCCTACGCTCCTCCGTCAGGCATGACCCCTCCTCTTTGTCGTCGGGAAAAACCCCGCACACGGTCCGCTGGGCCGTGACCCCACCCCCCATCACTTCTGTCCTGCGTTTTCTCCCAGTGAGTCATCGGAAGACGATTCGGTGGGCGAGAGGGATGAGGGTGAGACGACTCCGGACAAGCCCAGCGCGACCCTCGACTGCGCACTGGAAGTCCAGTCTCAGAAAAGTGAGTGCGTGTCCAGAAGAGGCACCGACCGCACGCACACACTCAGCGGGATGGGAAAACACGCACCTCCAGTGACCTCGCCTAACGGGAAGTGCCGGGCAGGAAGTCAAAAGCCACTTTGTGTTCCAGCCATTTCCCTTTCTCTGGATCCGGGGGGGGGGGGGGGGGGGGGGGGGGGGGGGGGGGGGGGGGGGGGGGGGGGGGGGGGGGGGGGGGGG
>JAODKF010000049.1:3422942-3439307 GCA_026779585.1 Mormyrus proboscirostris
CCCCCCCCCCCCCGCACACATGTCAGCACCAACGAGAACCCGGCAGAGATGGAGAACAGCCAGCACAGAAAGAGCCAGCAAAAGACAGAGAGCAGGGGGCATACTGACTGGGACCGGGAGCGCTGTAGGACCATTGAACCTAAACTGCGTAACCTAAACTGTCCTGCTGTACATAAAATCTTACATCTATATCTATACATCTATAACAACAACAAGAGCAACAAATATATAATAATGATAAAAATAATGATGAGGATGATGGACAATTAAACCAGTCAGAAAACACCCATTTGTGCTCGTGTGACCAAGGCTGTCTGTCTCAGCCAGATTCTCCGTTTGCTCACCTGCCTGACAAAAACAACCAAATGAACCTCCGAGCTCCAGGATGCAGTCCGGCATCACCTGGGACCACCAGGGTCTCGACTACAGCTGGTGCAAAACCACGGGGGCTTATTTTATTGTGAAGATGGGGTTTATACTCAAATAATTATATCCTGAAGAAATAAATATCATGATCTGAAATCAGATCAGGTTGTTTTCATCTAAGGGACTGTTTAGCAACTGGTTTCAGTTTGTAGGTTGGCCTGTAGGAGGCGCTGTGGAGGCAGCATCTAGATCTACCCTGAAAATCCCCCGGCCAGCTGCTCTCCCTACTCCGTTCATGGTCTCGAAGCACAGCAGGGTAAGACCTTGCGCCCCAGTAATTTGGCTTAAACTCTCTTTCTACCAAAACCAGCAAGTTGTTCCCCATTTATAGCAGACGCCCACACCTTTGCCGCTTAGGCGGGGGTGTGATCTGACCCTGCCAAATGAGCTCGTCAGACAGCCCCCAGGCCCGGCCCAGCCCAGCAGCCCAGTACAGAACATCCTGGTTCAGCACGAATCAGAAAAAAAATAAACAAATAAGGCTGAGTGCGGCCAGCAGAGTGGATCTGGTGTCAGATTACTGCAGAGCGGAAGCGAGTGGTGTCACCAAAGGAGCCCCAAGAGACACGCGGGAGGCTGACAAGACCAGAGCGTTACCCGTGTCAAAGTGATTTCAGATGGCGATTTCTGGCAGTGCTCGCAGACCGGGATCGCCCAGGTCACCCCCTACCCCACCCCAGCTGAACGCATCACTCAGGGTCACAGTGAGAAAGCAACCCACCGCTCGAGCGGAACGGAAAAACCACAGCAGACGCCTCCGCACCCCCCCACCCAAACGTTCCACACCACCCTATCTCAATGACGCATGGGGGCTCTTTGAACCAACCCCCCCCCCCCAAACTCTACACTCAAAGCAACAGACTCTGCCAAGAAGGAGGTGCTGGGGGCAATTTCATGGGACGGACATGACACGAGAGTCATGCTACCCCCCCATCCCCCGTAAACCTGACCTTCGCTCCACCCTCTGAAAACATCCAGCTCAGAGCACAGGGTCATACACAGTCACCATGTAGCTGATGTGAAAGAGATAGCAACCAGAAAGGCCATAAAGAAACTCCCCCCCCCCCAAAAAAAAAAAACACAACTACTCACATTCCAGCCCTGGAAATTTATTTTGGTTGTCAATTAATCTCAAAACAATCTAAGGAAAAAATGGTTATATGGAGGATGAACAGGTATGGTAATTTGCTCCGAAATCCTCCTGTTTGTAAACTTGGGGGAAAGCTATGTTAAATTATAAACTATGCATCTACCAGGTTCTGTCCTGGGGTGAAAATGGAGGACAGGAGACAGCAAAGGGAATTTTAGGGACATCAGACCAAGTGCCACAAAAAAAATAATGCAGGGCTTAGTGGACAAGTACTAATTTTTATAAAAGACAGGATATTAGACTTATCAACATTTTAAAGACAAGCCTTGCAAAAGTTAAGTTAGGATGGTAAACAGAGAAATGCACATAATCGAGGAACTTTGACAAAGTGTGTGAAACCTATTCCCTCAGTCCGTCCGTGTTTACGGATGAAAGTGCCCCCAGACAGTTAGATAGCTCCACCGCGGACGGGACGGCATGGCATCGGCCAAGACCCTGGACACATCGGCTGTCCCTGCAATCAGTATGGAGGTGTGACAAAGTGCCAAACGCGGTACAATTTCATGATGGCTCGTATCGACTGCACTTTCTAAAGGAGTGAAACCGCAGCTAGTTGTGGCAGGACATGATCTTACACCTCAAGCAAAGGAATGAAACGCAGCTTCTCCTGTTTAACCCCGCGGAGTCCTGCCGGTGCCACGGCGCCATTTACCGTCCAGGTGCTGCGCCTGACCGCCTCATCCCAGTAAACCGGCATCTGTCGACTCGGCCGTGCATTTTTTTCCTTTTTATTGCAAAATGCAACAAAACATGAACCAAATCCTTGCCTCCGGACTAGCTGCTCTTTATTTGTAAATCTTTGTCGCCGCAGAGACACTCAGCGCCTCCCCCCTCCACCACCACGACGATCATGCCCCCACCTCCTGCTTACGTCTCCAAACGCGAGGATCCGGAGAGCCCAGTTACCGGCGCCCGAAGCCGCTTACCGTGCCCCCCACACGGATGCGGTCACGGCTGCGCACCGTCCCCCCTCCCTGTGTGAGTGTGTATGTGTGTGACTGTGTGTGTGTTCCCATTTCATTTTTCCTATCAGTAGGAACCGAGCTAACTGCTAGGCTGTTCCTTTCTCTCGCTCCTCACTCATCTCCCTCGATGTCCGTGGGCACGGAGCGCCCTTCGCTTTACCTGATTCTCCATGGCTCTCCGCTTTCCGCGATCGTTCTGTTTATTTACAGCGGCTTTCGGCGAGGTCGTCCCCGACTCCTCATTGTGTGTCAATTTCACATAGAAACCGGAAGCCAGGCAAGCGCTCCCTCCCATAGCAAGCTCCGGGCACCGGTCCAAAACAGAAAGCCATTCTAGCCAATAGAGTGCAGGCAAGGCCGGCCGGTGGTAAAAATCAGACCAATGGTTAAGCTGTAAAGGCGGGACTTCCGTCGTATGAAAGACAGCAGGAAAGGCCAATCGCTGTTCGGATCGCCTGGAGCCATCCGCTCCGTTCTGTCTCGTGCGTACGCAGGTGTAAAGAAGGAGAAACGTAAGTTTTTATGAGCATGAAGAGCACCTAAAATACGCCTAATGTGATTTATAATATGCCTTACGCTGATGCAATATTTCGAAAACTACAAATCAAATTTCTGTAGGGTATCACTAGCAGTGTCAGCGTGCTGCCAAATCACATATACACAAAGGAATGCCGGTGTCTTTCAGTAGGACTGGGGGACTGAAGTAGGCAAAGTAAGGACACATGCCTCAGAGACGGAAAGGCTAACGGAGTGCGAAGAGGCAAGGGCTTCCGAGCTGATTTCCCCGGGAAACTTCAGCAAACACTGCAAACAGATGACAAAGCTCGAACCACCGGCTTGCAATGGACCTGCCTTTTTAATCTCAGCACAAAGCACAGATTATCTCCTGGCTTTGTTGCTCCAAGTGTCTGGCTGGTGATATTATCACTGGAGCCCCGGTCGCCTGGAGAACAGCAGGTCCTAGCCATTAGGAGCCAGCCCCCCCAGCTCCCTGATGTGGGCGCGGAGATGTGCGGCCAGGGGGACTGCGTGAGGGTGCACTGGGGCTTTTGATGTGTGATTAACAGGGCAGCGCGGTTTGAACGTGAGCCAGGGTGCTCTCCCTCTCATCATAACCCCCTCACACACATGCTGAGCCTGGCTTTGATGTCCCTTCTATTCCTCGGTCATTTTCCTGATTGGCAGTAACAATAGCGGCTCTCTCATTTCCCCCAGCTTTCTCGCTCTTCTTGCGATTAATTCCTAAATCGTATCATGCATTTATTTCAGAGTGGTTGCATTTTTACGCTGGGGGAAATGTATTTTAAAATATAAATGTTAGTTACTAATTAAAGTGAGACTCAATACTTTTTTAAAATGTTGGATTGTTTCATAAATACGCAATAGCACGTGTAAACACCATAATTAATAAACAAACATAATCATTGACATGTAGTAATAATATCCAGCACAGCTATAGCAATAAAATCCAGTAGTGAACAGAGGAACCTGTCAGTTACGTTTCATGGAAATCTACCCTCCGACGAAAGTTAAAATGAAAAGCGCGTTTGAAAAATTCAATGTTATTGTCATGCCCAAAAACCTACAATAGGTGTCACTATTTTGCAGGAAGAGCCTTTGAGACGTTTCTCTGCTGAATTGAGATATATGGACAACAGTTCTGGGACACACCTCTAAATCACTTAATTCTGGTGTTTCATTCAGATCCATTGCCACAGGTGTATAAAATGAAGCACCTAGCCATGCAGACAGGTTTACAAACATTATGAAAGAATGGGTCATTCTGAAGAGCTCACTGCTGAGGCACATAGTGGGTAAAAGTCAATATCAATATTCTGTTGACTGAATAACTACAGAGTTACAAACTCCCTCTGGCATTAACCCCAACACAAAACTGTGCGCCGGGAGTTTCATGCAATGGGCTTCATGGAATGGGTTTCCATGGCCAAGCAGCTGCATGAAAGCATCACGAAACACAATGCCAATCATTGGATGGAAGAGTGTAAAGCATGCCACCACTGGACTCTGGAGCAGCAGAAATGTGTTCTGTGGAATGATGAATCATGCTTCTCTGTCTGACAGTCTGGGTTTGGCAGAGGCCCAGAGAACGTTACCTGCCTGACTACATTGTGCCAACTGTAAAGTTTGGTGGAGGAGGGATAATGGTATGGGGTTGTTTGGGGTTGGGCTAGACCCCTTAGTTCCAGTGAATTGTCCAGAGATTTTGGACGATTCTATGCTTCCAACTTTGTGAACACAGTTTGGGGAAGGCGGCCCTTTTCTGTTCCAGCATGACTGTGCCTCAGTGCACAAAGCAAGGTCCATAAAGACATGGTTGGGTGAGTTTGGTGTGGAAGAATTTGACTGTCCTGCACAGAGTCCTGACCTCAATACCATCAAACACCTTTGGAATGAACAAGAACTGAGATCGTGAGCCAGACCTTCATGTCCATCATCAGTGCCTGATGCTCATCTGGATGAATGGGCAAAAATTCCCAGACACACTCCAAAATGTGGTGGAGAGCCTCACCCAAAAGAGTGGCAGCTGTTATAGTTGCAAAGGGGGGACCAGCTCCTTGTTGATGCCTATGGATTTAAAATGTGATGTCATACAAGTGCTTAGACGTAATGGCCAGGTGTCCCAGTACTTTTGTCCATATAGTTTCCCTTGAGTGAGATTTTTTTTGTAGCAAAACTAAACTGGGTTTGCCAAAAAGCAGGAAAAGTGTTTCTCCTAGTGTACATATATGTTATGTAATCCTATTAGAATGCCTTGTTCATTTTTAAATTGCATACATACTCTTTTTAAAATACTCTTTAATAGGTGAATGCAAAATATATGCACAATGCTCTATGGTGGTAACTCAATTATCTAAATACTTAAATAACAGTTTTTGTACAGATGCATTGATGGAATGTCCACGTCTATGAAGGCTTAGCAGGTCTTTCGCACCATTCCGACTCCCCTGAGGACGACGTAGGGCAGTCCGAGGGCCAGGCTGTCAGAGGGCCAGTACCGGAGTTCAGGCAGGGCGTAGGGGATCTCATTCTGGGCGTCCAGGTAGGACAAGAGGGCAACGGCGTAGGCTGTGGCCATCACAATCAGAATGTGCCTGGAAGGGGCAGATGGGATCAGAACCATACACACCTGTAGCCACTAGATGGCATAGTAGTTAATGACTTGGCACTTAATGCTTGCAGGCTCAAGTCCCAGGAAGGTATAGTTATTGTTGGCATTTTAACTAAGCAAATATCATAACAGCAAGTCATATCCTTAAAAGGATGAGCAAAGAGTGACTTAAGATGTATGTGTTCACTAAATTAATAATTTCAGTCCACTGAAAGACATGAAGCAGCAACAGCAGGCAAAAGAACCCATTTTCCTTGCATCATCCTTGTATATTCTCTCCTTTAACTGCCTGCTTGCTTTATTAGATTAACAGCTGCGTGGGTTTATAGGTAATAATTGGAGTTGTGTCACAAAACCATTATCTGTTTAAAAAATCGTCTCAGCACGTCCTCCCCTCCCCCCCCTCCTTTGGTCTCTCACCAGAATCCGTGAAGGTAGCAGAAGTTGAGGCTCTTCCAGAAGTCGCAGCTGAAGCGGTCGCTAATCCAGCAGGAGACGGCCAGCATCCACAGGCCGACGGCGGAGCGAGCCAGACGCAGCGCCTTCTGGTTTGAGCAGCTGGGGAGCGAGAGGGCAGTAGCATGTCCCGTTGGGAGGGGGGCGAGGGGCCCCGCAGCTCCCGCTGAAACTCTCTGATGTCGCCTCCGCCGCTGTGCACGGCTGGGCAATATTCTAGAGGAGCCTCAAAGCTCTCAAATCGCTAATATGTGTTACAGTAGATTAATAATTAATGGCCCGAGACGCTGTTTATTAGATATCAGTGGTTAGAGCGGTTCAAGCAGAATTTTTTATGACTCTGATTCAAATAAAGTGGCCAGCGACAGTGATGTACCTGCGCAGCTCTAAACCAAGGGAGTAGAGGATGTGGATGACAAAACAGTTGAGCACATAGGCGTTGGCAGCGGGCTTTACGAAGGCAGACAGGGTGGTGATGAAAGTGACCGCCGTGACCGTCTTGGAGAAGGTGGACCTGCAGAAGCAGGGGGGAGGGGTTGGTTTCCAGGGTTATGCATCAGTGATGGGCAATATACATCGACGGTGGCTGTTAATAGGTAGATCATCCCTTGGAGGAGACTTCCAAGCATTCCTTGGGGAGTGACTGGTGCCAAAGGCTCACTGGCATAATGGATCTCGAACACCAGCTTCTCCATTTTACCAAACTGCTGTAACGAGGAGCTGTTTAAGGCATAGCCTGAAGTACATTACTGTACAAAGTCTTGGGCAAGGAAAATGGTGTTTAAGTGATCATGTCGGTGAAAACTATGCTTTGTCTTTCAAAGTGTGTTAACTTAACAGTTTCAAAACCTCTCTGAATGCCAGCAACCAATTCTTTATTTAGTTAAATTAACTAGTGATGGACAAAATGACTCTTCATGAACCATTTGTTGTATTTCTTGACCCCACAAGATGGTGCTCTTGGTTTGCTTTGGGGCATACCTTGGGCTGTTTTTTTTTTTTATCAGAGACCACCATCTAGTGGGGTCAAAAAACACAACAGATGGCTCAGGAAATATCATTTTGTCCATTTGTTAATTGTGTTGGTGGTGAAATTTAATGTAATGGTTGAGGTGTGCCTGAGGAGACGTCTGGGCAGGAGAAGCATTGTTCTTCCTGCAAGATATCGCTAACATTTTGGAGAACAGGAAAAAATCCTGTTCATTTTTATTGTGTTAATTTGCATATGTTCTAATCTTAAAATGTGTTTTTATTAATGCACATATACTTCTAACCTGCCTTAAATATTTCCTAAATATTTCCTGAGTGAACTAAGGCTTTTACACAGTACTGTAAACATCATAGTGATAGATTCACAAAGAAAAAAAGATTGTAAAAAAAAAAAAAAACCGCTAAACCTATATGTTACCTGTCCTTAATGAAAGAGGGGAAGTGTGACCGTGGAAACCAGAGGCAGTAGCCAATGGCCAGCACCCACAGGATGGAGAGTTCATCCAGCATCTGTCCTAAGAAGCTCAGCGTCATGTGGAAGTACACGGAGAAGAGTCCTGAAGAGGCAGACAGAAGGGAGAAGAAAGGAGAGGGGGACGGAGCGACTGATTTATGGAAAACAGCTGGCTGTGCAAAAATATGTTATTGCTGATATATGCCAAGATAGAAATCTTAATGAGTAACTTTGAGTACTTGAATTAGCACTTCCTGGATTATACTTATTATTCTGAAAAAAAGTATTACTTGCCAACAGAGTTTTAAGGGTGACCGTATTCTGATGCTTATGTAAATCGCTCTGGCTAAGGGCGTCTGTCAAATACAGTAAATGTTTAACAAAAGTCACAGAAGAAATTTAGCACTACAGCAAGAAGGAAAAAAAAAACAATTAACAGAAAATCAGTGATACTAGAATTGTACTAAGTCGGCAGGTACAGCAGCGAGTGAGAACAGGCCCTAAGCTAAGAGCTCCCCGTCAAATCCCATATTTAACCAGAATCATTCCAGAAAAAAATACACAGCTGTAGAAATAGGTCAAAATTATCACAAGGGACAGGAACAGCAACGAGTCCGTAGAGACAGAACACGGCGTCTCTCTACACCTCGGCCTCGTCCTGTTAATTGTTTACTGCGTGATTTTATGAATTTTTATCACCGCGGCTGTTTTTTTTAATGGTGACTTACCCACAAACATCATCATAAGCCAGACCAAATGCACAGCCAGGTTTCTTTCTCTGGCGTAAGGGTGGTGTAGGTACATCATGACAGGAGCGATAATGAAGAAGGCTGCGTTGCTAATCTGAGGGGAAAAGTTCAGCTGTGAATTTAACAGCCCAAATGGACGATAAATGAGATATAAAACCAGTCACTGAAAATGAGGGTTTGCACTATTTTCGTTAATACATTCGCAGTATTGTGCAAAAGTACCAGGCCACCAAGGAAAATGAGGTTTAGATGATCTTCACATTTGTGTGATGCATGGAGGAGGTTAGGAACATGCACTGAATGGACCAGTGGGTGTCCCCCCCCCCCCCCCAGTGTCTGGAGTGACAATCCAAGTTGGAGGACCTCCTTATACATCTGGATGTAGATTAATATCATACCCAGGACGAAGCAATTGCAGGTTAAGGGCCCAACTTAGTAGAATCACTCCAGGAATTCACAGGATCTGAACCAGCAACCTTCCAATTGCAGGCACAGATCCCAGGCCTCAGAGCCACCACTCCACTTACCCGTAAAACGGGATAATGTAAAACGTATATTATATCTGTCAAATTGTGTTAGTTTAGCCAACTGAAAACTGCTACTAAAATCACCTCAGTGTTTGCAGCAACTATGCAATGCACCCATGTATTTTTGAATGTGACCACTAGCACACCTTGTTTAGGCAGTCAGCAGCTCATTGGCTTTTTTTAACTAATTAAATAAATGAATTAATAGAGCTAGTGGTGAATGTAATAAATACACGGAATGGCTGAGGTGCCCCTGAGGAGAGGTTTGGGATCTAGCCGTCCAACAAGACATCAGTAACTTTTCCGAAAACAGAAGAAATTCTTACTGGTTTTAATTGTGGTTTACATTGCATTTTCATATGTTTAAATGTTAAATTGTGTGTTTTTTTTTGTTGTGAACAAATATGCATTTAAACATTTTTTTGACTAAGACTTTCGCACAGTACCGCGCATTAAACATTTTTCCTAGATAGGCGTAGGTCTTCATCTCCGCAGTAGGGGGCGTAAAGCGACTAAACAGGTTCAGTGCTCCGCTTAAATCTTATCTCAGAAAACAGGGTTGGCCACTGAATTCTTTCTTCATGCGGGCCCTTGTCCGTTGGCTTGCGTGCCATTAAGATACAATATGCCATTAGCGTCTATCCAAGATATTTGTTAAAACAGAAACCATACAGGAAACCCAAAATAATTCTAAGTACTCACACTTTAGGGGCGAAATTTGTTTAAAAGGGAGCCTGCACACCACGGAAGCACAATTACGTGGATAATTTGTATAAATGGATTTATGGGATAAAAAATAGCAATTTGGATGGATTTTACCGCACCTTGTTGAAGTACTCTAACCCTATGGTGAGTTCAGCCGGCTTTTGGTCAATTTATCAGGTGAACTGGAGTAATCTCCGGTATCTTACTAATCGGCTAACCAGATGCGGATTCTTACAGTGTTGAAATACTCAGCCACAGTTTCAGAGTGCTTGTAGTTATCTTCACACCAGTCAATCTCGGAACTCTCATAAGAAAAGACTGACATGATTGCAGTCCCTGTGGAATAGAGAGGATGTAAGCAAAAATGGCTGCACTAACGCCTAAAAATAGGTTCACATAGTAATATCATCACAGACCTATTGATTCATCATTATTATTGTTTTATGTAATTTATTACCTTTTGTGCGTAACCGCCACTGAACATGAGCCTCTGCACAGCAATAGATTTAATTAGTACTTACAATTAGTTACAATTAAATGATTTGAATAAGAATTTGTGTAAGGCACCATACAAATAAAATAGCGCAGAAGTTAATGTGATCATTTTCAAAGAAGAACTTACCCGAAGCAATATGTAAAGCCGGCTCCTGTAGGTGACGGAAGGTTTTTAAAAGCCTATAAAATGTTCCCCGTCCTGTTACACAAGTCCTAAGGTATTATGCGACTTGGAGGCTGCCCGCATTGAGGGACATTATCGACATCACGCCTATATTTGTAATGTCAATATATCACAAACAACAACACCCTAAATTATATGAACTTAATAACCTGCGAGATAAAATGCATTGTACCACTCCTGCATAGATATGACTTCGTGCCCAAAGGTAAAATCAACCGCTTGGGTGATTAAAACACTTTCTTGCTTTCGTCTGCGTAAAAACTGCAGTTATGCTAATCATTTCGTTGTTAGTAAAGTGTTTGAACTAAAAGGCATATACTGCATGACCACATTCAACCCCAATTTAGTCCTCACTGCTACGGAATTATTTCAATTTTACAGACACCCAGATAAGCGATTAACCTCTCGGTCTTGCAAGATCACACTCAGCAGGCTACTCCAAGGGGGAAAAAGTACGCCAAAGCTTTTATTTATTCAATTAAATTCAATTTTTATACATCACAATGAAGGACTTTTACCATATTGCAGTTTGATTAGTAATTGGGCATAGAACTACTAACAATTGAATTTTTTTTATCAAAGTCAGTTTCATATCCGCTAATTATTTACAACCTAAAACATTTTTTATATTTCCAGTCGCAGTAGTTTTTGGACGTGATTTAATAACTCCTTAACTGCTTTATTGCATGTATAGTAAGGCGCAGTGATACAGCAAAGTGATCCCATACAACAGCCCTAATTCAGTCAGCCCACTACGCTTGTTAAAATAAACAGTACTTTACAGTGGCTGCCGGTTTAATATACGTAAGCACGGAGTCACCTCGCAGGATCCAGCTTCAGAGCGCCCGCCGGGCCAGTGTCAGACCGAGTTTGGGAGCCACTCAAGGCGGCTGGGGCGACGCAAAGCCCGGCTGTGCGTGATGGGACATACAGCTCGCACGCACTCTTTTACTACAGTAGCACGGCAACACAGACCAGGCCTGTTATTAGTTCATTATTGGCAAAACCTGAGACACCGGTTTGACAGCCAATTCCACATTGTTGAAAAACTCAATCGCAAAAATGTACTGGTTTATCGTCTCTAAAGCAACAGTATTTCTCAACCCAGACAATTCAATAGTCTTAGACCAATAAATGCACAATGCAGATACTTAAGGGAATAAAAACTTTAAACATTATTTAAACATTTCTAATTGTTACAGGCAAAACTTGGTTGTGCTCAGTGTGGGAAATCCAGCCCTTACAACAATTTATCATTTCCATTAAACAAAAAATATTTCAGTGACACAAAACCAGAGAGCGTATTGCACGATTTCCCAGTGAACATGGCCACTGATTCTTCCATGTAATAGGGAATGCTTTCCAGTAGATTGGCCTCTTTCTCAGTCCTGGTGCACAGCCTTGCCTGGCGTTCACCCCAGACCCCCTTCAGAAAGGCAGTCACTGCACAAATGTTTTACATGAAGAGCACCACAGTGGATGGAATGGAATCAGATTCCTGAAAACTGTCGCTCCTTAAAAAAACAGTAAAATATTAAAATTGGAAAAGGCTGGTTTGCAGTTTCCATGGGATTCATTTTGAGGACAGAGGCTGCGCAAGTCATCTAACCCTCACGCGGCCTTCAGTGTGAGGCGGTGAAGGCGAAGGGGCACGCAGAGGTCCCGGCCGAATCCGCTACATCTCACTCGTCGTCGTCACCATCACTGTCGTCACTGTCGTCATCTTGACACTTTCTCCTCTTCTTCGCTGGACTCATTTCTGAAAAACATTTCAGGCACCTTCAGTTCATCTGGATGGTACAATCAATCCATCAATCCATCCATTCATCGTAACCACCTGTCATATTTTGGCAACACAGAGGGGCCAGACCTGGTTGCAGTTCTGGCGCCAGACCACAGCGGGGCGCTCACAAACCTTTGACATCATCATCCTCGTCGTCATCATCATCCTCCTCCTCCTCCTCGTCGATGTCATCAATATCGTCGATGTCGTCATCGTCCAAACCATCGCCCTCTTCTTCTGTATTCTAATAAAAAGCAGAGTGATCAAGTGTCAACCCTAAGTTACTCGCAAGGACCAAGAAACACAACGTATCACAAGCCTCCAAGGGCTCTCTCTCGTCTTACACCATCTTCTGATCCCACATCATCATCATCATTGTCGTCTTCCTCAGTTCCGTCCTCCTCGTCTTCCGTCTGGTCGCTCGAGCCGTCCTCTGTAACAAACTCAGGAGTGTGAGCACCAGATTATCAGTAAAAACCGTTTAAAAGCCTTTTGTACAGCAGTTTAGTGAATTTAAACGTCAACATCTACACTATCTATCCTTCCTCACTAGGTTAAATAAATCAGGATAAAATATTTGCCAAAACACCAAAAAGGTTCCAGGACACTTTCAATTTCCACATTCTTTGTTTTTTTTTAAGAGATTCACTTAAGTCACAGCCCCGAGGGAGGCGCCCTTCTCACCATCCACACTCAGCTCCGAACCCGAGCTCAGGGCCGCCTTGTCGTCGACGTCGTATCCATCCAGGTAGGTGACCTGGGATAGGAACGCCAGAACAAGCTCCCTGTAGTCCTGCAGCGCGGAGACCCCACAATCCAGGAGCTCCACACTCCTCAGCATGGACAGCTTCTTCTGCATGGGGCCACAGGAGACACCTCAACCTCCAACCTCCACCCTGGCAGTGAGGGGCGACCCCAGGGGGCAGCGCTCACCACGCAGTCACGTCAGGCCCCTGAGATTCGGGGCCCTCGTTTGTCACAGCAAGTATGATAAATACTGATCACGTTCCTTATTTGAAACCCTGAGCAAGGTCCCGCCCCCAAGCACTGCTCCCCGCTATGTCACGTGTGTTACAGCTTGTAACAATGAGCAAAAACCACCAATGTGGACAAAGCGATCGGCGATATATTACAGTACTGATGTTTAATTACCAGCGGCTTGAGGGTGCTGACGTCTTTGATCTTGTTGTCCCTGAGGTTGAGCTGCACCAGTGCTGGGGTCTTCTCTGCCAGGGCATCGACTCTGCTTATGCGGTTACCGGGGAGCTCCAGCTGAACAGAGGTTCATACATGGGGTCAAGAGAAGCGCGGAGAGCTGGGCGCCAGCCCCAACCCACCAGGGGGTCCAGCCATTCACCGGCATAGTGGGTTAACGGCACCAGTGAAAGCAATTCACTGGCATTCCTCCTCAGAATACTTAAAAACCCAGGAGCTAAAGGAAGCACGCTGCTTCCCCTCCCCGCTAACCCCGTAGAAATAAAAGGTTAAACCTACGGATAATCGGTCTGCGATAAAACTCGTAAAAGGTTAAGGGTGATTATTCAAAACAAGTTAGCATTCAGACAATCGAAACCTGTCGCTGGATCTTGGATCTGAGCGCCTCACCTTCCGAAGCTTGGGCAGTTTGGGCAGACCATCTAAGGAGGTGAGACCAACGTCGGCCATACTGAGCAACTCCAAGTTTAGGAACTCATCTGTGAGACCCACGATCTTTCCTTGAGAACGGCAGTTATCGAGAACCAACTCCACCACCTACAGAAAGAGTAATTATGACAAACAAGAAATAATAATGAAAAGGGTGAAACCATCATTGTTCCTATATCGATACCCTGCACCTCGTCCTGCGCATTTAGTAGACATCTTTATCCAAAGCAGTGAGACAAACAGCAGATACCTCATAACTGTTATTATAGAACATGCTGAAATTCTTACACCAGGTAGCAAGGCGTCAGACGAAGGCAGGGCGCAAGATTTAACACTGTGCGCGGGTAGTATTTATATAGCATTTGTCGTTTAAAAAATTAGAAAGTTTGCTCAGTGGCTCTGGACCCTTTCTACGGATCGGCCAGAAATTTGCTCCACGCGTGGGTCCATTTTACAGACTAATATTCTCGAAAAAAGGAGCCACTGAAACTGATCAGACGCAGAATAACGACACGCAATCTTTGTATTAACTCTACGGCGAGCGCGTACAAAAGCTGCGCGTAGGGGATTTGGCCACGCCTACAGCAAACGGGTCCGAAACGAGCGTGGAAGCAAAATGCCATCAATACAGCGAGCGCGCTTCGTTTTAGTTAGTATGGTGCAAACTAACAAAAAGCTGGAACATGTGCTTTTAAAAACGGGGTGAACACCTGAATCCCACCGAAGGGCTTCTTCGTTCAGCGATCCGTCCTCCGACCATGTGTATCTAAACCGGTCATGCCCGCGACTGGCGAGTTAATGGTGGCCAAACGGCGGCATTGTTCACGCAGCATTGCACGTGTTTTTGCGGGTCATCAGATGCGTAACGCCGGCATCAGCAAACTACTCATTGTTCAGGACTCGTCTTAGGCATGCAAACGCAAACGCTGCGTAATAAGACGAATGACTGAAATTTATCAGCGATTTACAATTTATTCCACGGGTTAATTTACCTCTGATGGCTTCCTGTTGCGGAGTTCCTGTTTAATTTTTTTCTCCATGTCCATGTTGTCTCCCGGCTCTCCTTTATTCCTTGTTTATCCTACAAGCTACTATCTAAACTTAAAATTTTGGCAAAGATTAGTTAGCTAAATTAAGTTTAAAGGTTGCTTTAAAACAACTTTAAAATTGCTTAAATATGGACTTTTTTTCCAGCGTGAAGTTGTTTGTGAACAAGTCCGAGCATGTGCCTCCCCCAGGTAGTAGTAAAGGCGCAAGACCAGTAAGCGGTATGATTCGCCCCCCGTACTGGTTTAGGTTAGTAATGGGAGTATTGGGCGGAGTTACCGTATGCCGTCAATCACCGCTCGCTTTAACTTGACAAACCGCAAAATAACCATTGGTAAGCGGACTCAACTAGCCAGTGATTGACAGCGGAAGCCCCGCCCACGAAAGGATAACCCGCCCCCGTCACTTTGTCCCAGGCGGTAGCTTGTTTCCTATCCCGCTCAAGCCATAAGTATAGCTTTTTAAATTATACATTCAGACACAACCGGTGATTAAAAGCGCAACTACCACGTCCGATTAAGTGGCTTTTAAAATAGTATAATTCCGGTTGTCTTCTTAAATTCTAAACCACGTGTGCAATGCGATCGCGATTTAAGTCTTCCGGTACAGGTGCTGTTCTGTCTGCACTATACAAAGACCACAAAATAAACCAGTCACTTAGAAAACGAGTCTTCTCATTTATTGTCTTCATTTATTTGCCATTTGCATACTCCTAAATTTAATTTCCAAAACCACAAATTGTACAAAAGACGTCTTAGGTAATACAAATATGCCTGTCCTGTATATGCGACTCTAATCAGGTACATTGAACAAAAAAAAAAAAATATTTTTGGTAAGAAAAGGAAGGGCATTACTGTATGGATCTGCCATCTACACTGATGTTAATTTCACTAAGAGCCGTATCAGCTGCCATATAAAAAACAAAATCAATGGCCCTAAATTGGCTACAGTCATGTGACTAGGCAGGCTTAAGACACTAGTGGGCAAAACTTAAAGAAAAAAAAAAAAGACATTTCCTGAACAGTTCGAATAGGTCCTGCTCCACGTAAAGTCCGTACTTCAAAAAAATCAGCCTATAATACATGTAATGGAGACAGAGTTCGGTTCCGGGCAGCTTTTACTTGCTGAAATGTTGATTGGACTGCAGCACAGCAGAAGGTAGGTCAGGGAGAGTATTGGGGCTCTTCCCCCTCCCCTTTCTCTCTCTCTCACACTCACACACACACACACACACACAGAGCCCAGCAGCGAGACTGTCAAAGCTGAGTATAGACAGAAGGCTCCCCATCTGGTGAACTTTTGGGCTGGAATGGTGGGACCACTCTGAAATCTGAAACGGAACATTACCAGATTTCACCAAAAAGTTACAAAACTATCGGATTACACCGAAGAGTTCAGCAGTATCTACCAGTCTTTCATAAATGGACAGAGGCACTCGTCTGTCGCGAGAGTCGACATGGGAAGCCGCACTTACCCACATCACCCTGCAGGCGGCCAGAGGGGCCCTTGTGGTGGCCCTCGATGTGGGCGGTCATCTCCTGGCGGGTTGGGGTGGAGTGGCTGCACTGCAGGCACCTGTAGCGCCCCCTGGTGTGCTCCCAGAGAATGCGGCTGCTGAAAGACTGGCCTGAGCAAGGGGGAGGTGGGAGAATAGGTTTGG
>JAODKF010000049.1:3439407-3460873 GCA_026779585.1 Mormyrus proboscirostris
CCCCCCCCCCCCCCCCCCCCCCCCCCCAACAGAAAAACGCACCATCAAGGAAATGTCGTCCAGCTAAACCCAGGATACCACGGTGTCCACGGTCCATTCTGGAACGTCAGATAAAATTATTGAGAGCGAATCTAAGAATGGATCCACGACCCCAGTGGAGGAGGGGAAATGAGGTCATGCAATCAGGAGCACAAATCAGGCAAAAGGTTTCCGCTCAGCATCGACTGTAACATCAGCTCGAATCATCCGAAAAGCCGTTAGTTTACAAAACTACCACCGGACTGGTAAGCTAATCACAAGACGGTGACGAGAATTCCTGATGCACGTCGTTATGTGAACTGAAAGGGTTAGTTCTGAAGGTCCAGGTCGACACTAGACCAGGGCTTACATAATAGCTGGTTCTGAGATTAGTACATACTGAAGCAGAGCAAGGGTAGGAGCGGACCAGAACCACCGTGAACCAGTCTGGCTGCTATCAGGCTATGCGAGACAGCCAGTCCAAAGCCACATCACACGGCCTGCACCTCTCACAGCCAGACAGCCGCGGAGTTACAGAATGGAGAACAGGGGGTGGGGTTACTGCCGCTGGGCCCTTATTAGTGCGTGGTGGGGGATGGAGGGAGTGGAACCTGTAAAGGTACTAAACTCTGCGATGCAGAGTGTGGGGGATGGAAGGTCAATTTGAGGGCTGAGAGAGAGACAGCGCCCTCTGGGGGTGAAGGCGATACTCTACTGGAAGCAGAGGAGACAGGCTGGGAGGGTCCTGTGCTGAACCTGGCTATGCGTGTGCGGGCTGTGGTCTCCGTGCCTCACCTGGATTTCACCTGTATTTATACTCTGACTGCTGGAAGGACTGTCCGTTCTGTGCAAAAGGGGTCCGGGCGCGTCTGGCAGGACAGTGCACACGACAAAACACACAGTTCACTCAACAGTGGGAACGGCCAGGCCGAAGAACGCATCCCACCTCTGCAATCACGTGGGAGCGACACTAGGCGAGAATCACGGGCAGATCAGGACTTACAAGCCACGTGATGCAGCCTTACGACCAACACATGACACTCATTCACCTTGGTTCTTCCTCCACACTGCGTTGGATCCCGGCGAGGCCGGGGGGGCGAGGGGTCCGGGGGGGGGCGGACCGGCGGTGCGGAGAAGCCGCTGCTGCTGCTGCTGCTGCTGCTGCTGAAGCTGGTGCTGCCCGTAGCTGGGGGGCGGAGATGACTGCATGGGGGTCTGGTAGGCGGGGAATGGCATGGGGGGGGCGTCCTGCTGGGGATGCCCGGGGATAATCAGGGACTGTTGGGAGAAGAGCGGGGGCTCCAGGAGAGGGAAGGCGCCCGGGGCAGGAGCCAGGGGGGCATCCAGGGGAAGAGCGCCGACCGGGACCGTAAGGAGGGGGGCTGCTGTCGCAGCAGAACCAGGCCTGGACTCCCTGGGCGTCGCCGGCGCTCCCGGATCCACCTGCATGTCTTCCACGCTGCCCTGGTTGGGGTCAGGAGGCTCCGGTGGCCCTGCAGACAGCAGCGCGGCGTCGGGGGCCGTTTCCGTGCCGTCGGCCATGTCCGGCTCCGCCTTGGCCACCCTGTTCTTGGCTACCTTGGCGCAAGTGTGCAGGTGCTTCAGGAGAGCCTGGTAGGAGCGAAGCTTCGCCCTGCAGCTCTCGCACCTGAACGGGGAGCGCAGGTCACCGGCCGGTTAACCAGCACCTTAACCTCGATCAGCTTAAGATATGCAAAGAATGCACCTGCTGCAGGCACTATTACGAAAAAAACATACGATGGCAAAACACAGATTAGGAAAAATGCAAACATTCTGTGTGTTTGGACGTACAACCGTAAAACCCAGCCTTACCACAGACTTTAACCTTGTGACAACACCTGAAATGTTTTGGCTGAAATGTGCTGCCCCCTACTGGGCACTCACAGGAAGTAGTGGTTGGGCTTGTAGTGGCACCGCATGTGCTCCATGAGCTGCTGCATGTTGGGGAAAACGCCGCTGCACCCCACCGACGAGCACTGGAACGCTTTTCCTGGGCAGAGAGGAGCACAGAGCTGCACTGCTCACGTTCCTATTCCCGCCACGTGTCCTCGCACGCTTTCATCTGCCATTTTGGAGTGAATTCACAATAGAGAACACCAGGGAAACACTACAGGTTCTCTATTTTTGTCCACCATTCATTTAAACGTATCTTTCTGCCCTGTGAATAAAGCTCAAGTTGAATTTGACAGACTAAGTGCAGAAGATGAACTTTCTTACTTCCTCTTACCCAGAGGCATCTACCCACTAAAAGTCAGCGAGGATCACAACCTCAACACTATGTAGAATATACGCACATCTCACAATATCGACATCCGCATTGCTACTGTTCTTTTGTTATTGTAATCATTTTAAATCTTAGTAAAACTAATGTTTGTTTACACCATTTAATTTATCTCCATGAATGATTTCACTCTACATTGTTTTGGAAATATAAATTACCTCATCGCACGATAATCGTGATTAAAATTAAGGTTATTCTTTGCTGCAGAGGCAGCAGTGCAACACAATCTAATGTTTTCCTCTCCCGTAAAAATCTTGATCGATTTTATTTTGCAGCAATAAATCTTTGGACAAAAATCCATCAGTTAAACCCCAAGTAACATAAACACAGCAACAGTAATCTGTACACGAAAAATTAATTAATTTCCCCCATCATCAATAACGGGATAAAATATCTGGCTAAAATGCACAGAAAATCTTTTAAATTATTCTTCCGCTTTATGGACAGCGGAAGGCACGCGAAGAAGGGGGAGGGGCAGAATCACATCCACTTGTCTTTTTGTTTCTGTAATACTCATAAGACGAAAACCTTTATTCTTACCTGAAAGAGACTCTGTTGGGATTTGGTGACTCTCAGTGTGGCTGTTAAGTTTCTGCACGTCGGTAAATGTCCGCTTGCATCCGTAGAAGGAACAGGGCAAAACGCTTCCTGCGGACACGCACGCAAACCTTCCATGGAAAAAAACACGAGCTCCTACCAATGTCTACACTTAAACCATCTATATCTTTCTTTTACTCGTGGGTTCAGCTAATACCCAAATTATCTATTAGGATGTTATAATCTTAACCTTCACTAGTTTTTTTTTTCCCTGCGTACGCATGTGAAAGGAATTAGTGGAAGCATGCATACATGTTTATATTTATATATGAGGACTCGGCTGTACCTTCCATGGCTGCGGCGGGCGCTGGTATCGCCGCGGACGGCTCATGCTCGGCTACCCCGGCGGACATCTCCGGCTCATGACTGTCAACCGCCAGGGAGGATGAGGTGAAGGAGAGCAACCTCTCGAGTTCAGACTATCTGGAAAACATTGCGCCGTTTACCGGAGACTACATCTCCAAAATGCCCACCTACTGGCATTTATATACCACATATCGGGAAATGCACAAGAATTAATAAACGCGTAGTATAGCTGTTGGTTTCGGAGCTGATGCCGTATCCGAAAGGTGGTCGGTTCGAGTCCCACGGAGGCCTTACTGGTCTATTCAAGAGCGATCCGCTGATTGCACGGAGAGCTATGCTCTCCCAGACAAAGGGCATTCTCTGAAGCGAGAGGCATGGCTGCTCAACGTGCATGAAAACACAGGATTTAATGCCACGGATAAGCTACAAACAAAATCTGAAGCAACACCGTTCATCGTAATACACATTTCTCGTTGACTGTTCGATTCCACGTAGGATTGTACCCGCATTTCAGTTATTGACCGAAATTAGCCTCATCGCAATACGATAAACAACTATTTGCTTACCATAAAATGTCTATAACAGAGCCTTTAAACCAGGATCGGTATTCGCCAATGCATGTATGGGCAGAGAATAAAACGAGTGCAAGACAAATGCAAAACTAAAAACGAAAGAAAGCGCAGCCGTGCCGCAGTCAGGCTGCTTTCCTCAGCTTGGCCGTTTGGTATCGCGAGAGGACCGGAGGGGATGAGAGACTGCGCTCCTCCACCCAGCCGCCCCACCGAAGGACACCACCCCCTGCCCTCCAAGCGATCCGCCGGGCGGCGCCGCTTCTGCAAGTAAACACATTTACAACGTGATTCTTTAACCCTGCTTTTGCTGTGGACCACCGTGGGTATTACCGCACATTCAGTGTCTGTCGATTTCTGACGAGATGTCAGTGTGTTTTACTCATGTCTATTAAGTGTTTTCTGTTTCGCAATAAAATGAAAGTTCCCTTGTTGATTAATTAAACTTACCAGTATTTTATTAATTTATTGCTTAGCAGCTGAGCGAGTATAAAAATTAATATTATTTTGCTGCTTTATAGGTAAAATGAGAAAAAAATGTACGCCTAGGAATGTAATGTGAAATGTAGCATCTTTTTATTATTAAAGTCTTGCACATTTCTTAAAAGATCTATAAGCTAACTTGTAAACTGTATAAATTTAGCATTTGGTTAAGCAGGCCTATGATCTATCAGCCAATAGATGCAAGATGGATTGCGGTTATATATTAGGTCCATACGTTCATAAAATATAAGGCTTTGCAACCTTACAATTTCCCAATTCCCTTGACGCTGACGTTCATATCATGGTTGTTAAACAGCCCACAATAAAAAATGTAAGTGAAGAAGTGTGGCTTGGTTTGGCTAAGTTTTTAAGGATAAGTTTTTAGACGGCGGAGATGAGTCATATGTAGTTCCGAGGTAGGGATGAGCGGATCGGTACTAAAATATCGATTCTTTCGATCTGAATGTTTTCATTTTGTGAATTGATACTAACGTTACAATACAGTTTTTTCCATAGAGGCCATGTACTAGGCTACTACTGGGCAGGGTCACCCATAATGGGGAGAAATAAGAACAGATCCAAACACTTGGAGAACCCCTCCACAAGCATCGGTATCGGCGATACCAACCATTCGAAGTGAAATCGGATCGAAAAGAAAATGAAGGAAAATGGTATCGCCCATCCCTAGGTATAGTCTAAGGCAGAAATGTGTCTTTAAGGCCCCGGGCTCTACAGTCTGTTACGTTTGGTCCAAGGAAGTACTCTGGCTCTTCGGGGAGGAGCCTGCATTCTCACTGCGCTGCATTAATTCCCTCAGTTAGTGCGTGGGAAAAAAGTATCGCCAGTTATAAGTACTGCACACATATAAGTCTGGCAAAGTTTTACGGTGTGTTTCGTTTTTTTCCAGCAATATAAAAAAAACACAAGGCTGATCTTGTGAGGAGCGAATCCAGCATACGGAGGACCCTTAACTGGAATAGCGGGACGGGAGCGCGGCTAGGCTAACAGGCTTAGCTTCAGAGGTATGTAAGTGCAACCAAGTAACAAGCAATGACTTGATCGGGCGATTGGCTGGCCGCCGGAGTTACATGTTATATTTTAGTTCTACTTCTTAGGAGAAGCTAAAGTTTCGCCATTGAAAACAAACATTATAGGCATTTTACGGACTGGCGCGGTGCTTTCCCAAGAGAAATGCGCGTCGTGCCTTTTAATTCCGCATCACAGTGCGAATAGCAGATCGAAATGGACTAAATTAAAAGCCAGGAAAGCGTTTCTCTTTCGGTTCCTGCATGACGACAACAATTAAATCAATGAAAGATTAATAGGAAACTGTAATTTGAACTTTTGTGAAGTAAACTCCGGGAATGCGTAATCTGATCATGTTTCGGCCAGTAGATGGGCGCTGGATATTCCCCTTCTTTCCTGGGGGGTTATCACGGTGTATTTTATCTTGGGACTTTTTTTGATGAGGGTGCTGCTTCCCCTGACCAAAATGATGAACAGCAGCGGCATTGTGGCTATTTTCATGTGGCTTTCAGTGAATCAGATTGTCTTTCGCAGCTTTCCTCCAGTATCATGTCCAGAAAAATATTTTTAAATGAAAGTAGAACAGTGCTAATAGCATCACTGGAGTTTGTGCGATCTTAATATAATTACTTAGTATAATTTAAACATCCCGTAACACCGCTGAAGACAATATAAACAAACTTAATTCAGATACGGGACTTTCCCAGGCATGAGGTTTTTTTATGACAAATGCATACCCTTTAGCTATTACTAAATGAACAAAGTTTCTTTGTAAAAAAAATTGTATTTGGCACTCCAGACCGATAAGTCTAAATAAAATGTTACTGTGTTGACAACCTTGGAGCGCGTATCAACGATGCGTTACATGGTCGCATCCTCGCGTTTTCTAGATGCCTCTGATGGTTGTTATGGCGAGGCAAGTTATTTCTGAAAGTCTAATGGCATTCTGCGTAAGCATTTGGCATCTTGATTAAGGATCTGTGCACTACAAAACTTAGTGCTTAATTCGGTAGAGAAACGGCGGACACCATGCTTAAGGATTTTGTTTGGTAACATGAATCCTATGCAATCGGCGCATTGATCTTGCGTTTTTAATAATAACGTACCGATAATTGGGTCCATCGATATATTCTCTTAGAAAATGTACGAGTTTAAAAAACTTTTTTTGATAAAGCATCATCCTGTCCATGAAAAAATACAATATTAAAGCAATGGAGGAGAAGACGAGCTGTAATACAAAATACGAACCTGTCCGTTTAATTACTGCGTAACGTCCCATTTAGCAAAATCACCAAGGTAAGAGTGGCTGTATCTTAGAGCCTCATCGGACACAATTTTACATCAGGACTGCATGCTGCCATTGAACACTTATTCTTAACTCTCCACCTAGCAGGCTGGCTTGCTGCAGAAACACGTCATCGTCTGTGAACAATTATACAACCTGTAATTGCAGCTCGATACATGAAAATAACAGAGAGTGCAATTAAAAAGGTTTCCCTTCTGAATTTGAAACCGAGCCACATCCCAGTTTAATAACAAAAGGACTTTTCACGATATGACTTGTAAAGCTGAGCTAATGGAAAGTAATTAATGCATCTATTGATTCAGAGATGCCCCTGAAATCATCAGTGGAGATAAAATTACTGTTTCCCACTTACAAAGCTAAAACTTCATATCTTATAATTATCCTCTTTGTCTATTTGGTTGTTTTATGATGTCTTTCTTGGTATGACAATGCACATGTTGCAGTTATCAGGTGTGTACCTGGTAAAATAGCCCAGCTTAACCAACCTGGAGTGCTAGGAATCTCCCATGGGGTTTGCAGTGTATTATGGGATTGTCTCTGTGGTGGCCCATCACACCGCAGCTGGAAACCTAGTAACATGAAGTAGAGTTGGCTTTGGCATGATTAAGGATTACTTGGCTGCATTCACAGTGTTTGCTAACCTGTTTAAATTTAATGTCTTGTTTTGCATTTGCTGTAGGTCCTATAGATACTTCTGCATGCATCCCAAGGAGACGGCGCTAATCATGTCTCTGGCGCTGAAGCAAGTTTTCAACAAGGACAGGACGTTCCGGCCGAAGAGGAAGTTCGAGCCGGGAACCCAGCGGTTCGAGCTGCACAAGAAGGCACAGGCGTCGCTGAATGCTGGGCTGGACCTGCGGCAGGCGGTCCAGCTGCCACACAGCGAGGACCTGCACGACTGGGTGGCCGTGCACGTGGTGGACTTCTTCAACCGCATCAACCTCATCTATGGCACCATCAGCGACTCGTGCACGGACCAGTCCTGCCCTGTCATGTCCGGGGGCGCCAAATATGAGTACCGCTGGCAGGACGAGCATCGCTACAAGAGGCCCACTGCCCTGTCAGCGCCCCGGTACATGAGCCTGCTCATGGACTGGATCGAGATGCAGATCAACAACGAAAACATCTTCCCCACCAATATTGGTAAGGGAGCCTGAAGGGTGGTCACTATGGCAACCCCATGAGACTGAGTTATAGCATGTGATGGAAACATCCTTTCATATATGTCAGTGGTGCAGGCCAGTGTGAGAGGAGCTTCCATTTTCATATTCCAATCGGCAAGTATTTACAGCGGGAAGTATTTATGGATCCCTCTATACATGTTAATACGGTAAATCATCATCGGTCGGTTCAGCCGGTCGCTTAATGATTAGGAAGATGAATCTAATGCCAGGGCAGTTCCTCCCACCAGAGGTCGACTGCTGCGATTTCAGGTGCGTGCCCGTTTTATTTGAGCCGCTTTACGATGCAGTTTACGATCACCGTGGAAGAGGAATTTAAGGAGCAGCTATAATTAGGATTTCTGTACCTGCGGGACAGAAGAACTGCTCAGATGTTGGCTGAATGGCTCGGGGCGACAGCTGCAGGTAAACGTAAGTGGCTCTTTGCCTGTGGGTGCCTTTTGTCCAAGTTCCACCCATAAATCAGACATACAAAGAGGTTGTCGGAGAAGTAACTCACTGTGTAAGAGTAGAGTAGTTCTGGTAAAGCAACGGAAAATCCTGATTTCTTCATCTACGGTATCCTGGGGTGATTCCAGGGTCACCTGACTAGGGGATTATCCAGGAGTGCTTTTACCGTCACGTGATTGCCGGGTAGGGAAGTGAAAGGCGTGGTTTGATTTTATGGCCGTGCTTCCACGGAGACGTTGCCCCTCACGTGCTATAACCTGCCCAGCCTCATCGCTCCCTCTTTCCCTTCCAAGGTACGCCCTTCCCCAAGACCTTCATGCAGGTAGCCAAGAAGATCCTGTCGCGCCTATTCCGCGTCTTCGTTCACGTCTACATCCACCACTTCGACCGCGTCAGCCAGATGGGCGCCGAGGCCCATGTCAACACGTGCTACAAGCATTTCTATTACTTCGTCACTGAGTTCAACCTCATCGACCACAAAGAGCTGGAGCCATTGGTGAGGGGGCGGGGCCTGTGCCATCATCTCCCATTGGGGGCTCATGCCTCGTGCAGGCAACGAAATAGCCAGCCTGAGGTCCTCATCAGCTCTTCCTTTGTGTAGGCATGGGAGAGGCCTGTGGGCAAACATCCAACCCTGTTATTTAAACTGGTGGCTAAAGGACCTCCCGGCTTAGCCGACTGCCTGTGCGGCCATGAAGGGCAGGAGATGTTACTCGCAGCCTGGAGCATTACGACACCATAATGTAGCTGCCAAAATGCATTGCTTTCTGTCTCTGTTATTGGGGGGTGTTCAGATTAGGAAATCTCTACATCTCTCATGAAATATTTGTATTAGTCTATATAAGTCCCTGTAACCTTGACTGTATTCATCGGGCATGCACTTTTTTAGAACCAGGCGTCTGTTTTCCTTGTCAGACGGTGGAAGAACTTTGGTAACCAGCCTCATTAAAAATTAACCTTGCTAAGGCGGATAATTATCTCGGTGAAAGCGACACCGATGTTGGTTAAATGTGTGGAAAATCATTTTGGGGTGTTATATTTGCCATCAGCAGTGTGTTTAAGCGAAACAGATAGTAGACTAAAACAAAATAAACAATAGAACGGCCTTAGATGGACGATGAGCATCAGAGCGTGAAGTTTTCCGCATCAGATAGCAGCTTAACAGCTGACCCTTCACCTGTTTGCTCTCGTGGGATTGGTTAGATTTGGGGGTAGATCTGACATTTGTCCGGCGTGCCGCTTGGTTTGTTCGATTTCCCCTGTGACAGGCTTTTATATCGCTGCTTTGTGGTCAGCGTGTCTGTTGCGTGGGGAATCAGGCAGTGTCCTCCTCCTAATTGGACCTGCTCCTCTTCTCCCTCTCACAGAAAGAGATGACTTTGCGGGTGTGTCACTGAAGGAAGGCCTGGCCCGCTATGCACAGCAAACAGCCCTGCATTACCCCAGGGAACCACAAGGGGATGCAACCTTTAGGGGACCAAAGAAGAAAAGGCACCCGAGAGTCTATTTTTATAAACATACATTTCCTTATGTACAAATAACATGTAATTTTATTAAAGTCAGTGTATTTACTCGAGGAGCTCAGAAAGTTTTAAGTAATTTTGTTTTAAAAATAAATGTCTTCTGTCCAGATTTTCCCTATCAGAAGTTGAAACATTATTGTTTATCCAAAAATATGTACCTTCTGTGTAAGAAGTATGTATGTATGTATGTATGTATGTAATATGTACATACCGGAGGTAAGCACATCTGTTACCATGGAAACACTACTTCTGATGTTTGTACTGTAAGGCACAATACTAAATTTGTCTTTTTCGTTCGTAGACTAGGAAGTGTCTGTGCAACCCAGAAATGCAAACACTGAATGCTGCTGCTCCTTAAAACATTATCGTCCCCCCCTTGCGGATATGTCGGTAATTACATGTTATTGCGTCTTAATCCTACCTGCTTCATAAAAGACTTGGCTCATTCCGAAACAGAGCTCAAGGTCATTGGTGAAAGTTAAGAACAAATATGCTTATATGTTGAACAAAGCTATTTGAGGAAATAAGCTAAAGGTATGTGGTGGTCCGTTTAATCATTTGTTCTATAAAAAGTAGGTACCAGGTTATGACTTTTTCTTTGGTTATATTCATTGGCTGTCAAATTATTATCCAAAAAAGGGGGGGCATAGTTCAAAAGCAAATACACTTAATTTTGTTTCATTTCATGTAATTTACAATTCTTAAAATTTCTTTCTTTAGCAATCTTTAATCCCTGGATAGCCGGTACATTTCTTTAATCCTTAACTGACATCATTGTGGTGACGGGTTTCTGTTTTTTTTAATATTTCTATGATACAGATTGTCAAAGGAAAGTTTTTTTGTAATATAAAGAATGTTGTACATTTCAGTTGTCCAATTCTTTTTCTTTTAATAAACGTGCTTTATAAATATATCTAGAGTTCGTTATTGTGCCAAAAGTCCACTAGGTGTCGCCAGTGATTAATGGAAAACATTCAATTAGTAGCCCGTAATATTATGTAAAGCTGTAATGCCCGAGACAGGGCCATCTACCGCTGTAATGTACGGGCTTAATCAGTATGCTATAATAGGGCCCTAACAAACCTTGTTTGATGAGGTTTTAAACCTGGAGTTGTCACCTATCGCATTTTACTGGATCGTCCCCGTTTTATACAAATACGAAACCCTATATTTTCGTGTCTGGACCGAAGTACAATTTCCAACCGATAACAATAGTATTCTAACCGTCGGGGACCCGCCAATAACGTTCATATCGTCGGGGACCCACCCTCCCCCCGTTGACAACTACACCATTATAGAAAAAATAGGGGGGCTCTAACCATATTGACGCTCTGTGTGATTTTAAAAATCGATTTTTTAAAAACTTTCATTGTTAAAAACTATTCCTCATACATTTGTACATATATTTTTATGAATAGGTAATTTAATAGACTCACAAAACTCTTTATTTAGTCAATATGTGGAATCCTGCAAATCCACAAAAGTGTAAACATGGTCGGGGCGCGTTCAATGTCATTTAATGGATGCATTTTAATTAAATGTAAGGCACTGTTCTGATATTTAACGTACTTTCGTCTGTATTAGTATGAGTATGCAATAACTCGTAAGTGGACGCCATTGTTTTCACCGCACCCCCCTCCTCCATTTTTCGTGCAGCTCGTGTTCACTCGATACAAGAACCAGCCGGTTCTAGATTAAGTAAGCCGGATAGGTCATAAGACAAAAGTGTTATGATGGGTGGGTGGGACTCATATGTATGTAAGCCAGCAAACGAGAAGGTGGGGGCGAGATACGTGAGCCTAGTGTGCGTTTCTCCTCTCTCACGAACGGAATGTTTCCAGGGGAGGCGGATCTCCTTTGAGGATCGCGATACAGTCGTGCATCCGGGACAGTGCATGCAGTAGCGCTGCATCCGGGACGTGCAGACTGGAGCCGCCCCCTGTCCCTGCAGGCACGCCGGCCTCCCAACCAACTTTGTTTTGGTGCCTCCCATTGGCTCGCAGGACGCCTGCAACGCGCGCTACGTGATTCATTCCTCACGAGGTGTTCATCGTTTGTTTTCGAGATAGTTCATAGTTAATTTGAGAAGTATTCGTTCTTCTGAAGTCTTGAGTTAGTTTAATTAGTTATGTTTTGTGTCAGATTCTAATTTGAAGCTTGAATGGTTACGTTACAGTTTACGAATTGCATTTATATTATTGTATTTTATTTATTACTTCGATTAATCAAAACGCTTGAACTGAAAACCGTTTTGGTGTTTAGCTATACGTAGCACTAGGCCTATATATGAATATGGATTTCAGTATACAGAATTTAACATATTTCCTTGTGGAAATAATCGAACTATGTGTGGGTGTATTTGTTTTTAATGCAAGGAAACTGATATCGCGTCCCGCTAGTACTTTAAATGAAGATAAGGAGGTGGGGCCGGGACCATAAATTGAAGGGCATTTTCTGTTAACTTATCGCTTGTGTTGTTCTAAACGGCAAACATCGGCTGGCACAGTGTGACCTGTGAAGATATAGCCTCGAAAATGCTCGGCGAGAAGAAAATGAGATACTCCTTCAGAGTAGGATAAGAGCCGTTCCCAGGCAGCAGAGATGCATTGCTCCTGAAACCCAACGCCACCTCCGTCCCGCTACTGAGAACCCATTTCGAGGAAAGTATGCGACCTCGATGAGGAGTAAATCACAGCCGCGTGAGCGCTGAACCCGACACCCGGGACACTGCACGGTCGGCTGAAGTCACTTTTGTCTCAGGAGCCTCGCAGACAGCCTTGACAATCAAGGACTCCCTGATCACAATATCAGAGAAGCAACAGCTAAATTTATCTCACTTTGCCTTCCCTAGTCCAGCACCCTCCCAATAACTCTTGTCCTGTGTAAGAGGAGATTATATTATCAGAAACTGTTTAATTAATTAGCAGTTTATATAAATTCCTTAATGTAAACGTACAAGTTAGAAAAATGTTTTCCAGGAGCTCAGCTCAGCCACAGCACTTAGAGGTAGGCTGTACCAGCGACTCTGAGCCAGATTCCTTGTTTTTCTCAAAAAGGAGAAATTGTTTCATGTGGTGAGATATATCGGCCAGAATTTGCGTAATGTTTGTGTACGCTTTAAGAGGTCTGTACACGGGCCAGTATACACAGCGAAGAAGTCAGAGCGTCACAAGACGTTCCTCTCCCTAAACGCACCTCTTCTGAAAAACATGTACAAATCCACATTGCCATAAATACCAGTATTCCAGCAGCGACGTGATTTAAGTGAACAGAGTTGCAGTCTGTGTCTGAATGGAAACATATGGTCCGCCCTCCCTTGGAAATTAACCAGGAAAGGCGACGAGTTTCTTGTTGGACCACTGACTAAATTCATGGCCTTTGTAGTTGACTTGATTATGGCAATAATTGCATCATCTGGTCTGGGACGCTTTGGTATGGATTATATTTTCTCAGTAAGGTATGTTCCTAGCTATACTTTCAAAATGACTAAAGATGTTAAATGACCTAACTGGAAAATTTTTGATTATTATTTTTCTGGTTCAGAACCATGAACATGTAGCCTAATTTATTTCATCCATTTCAGAATTGCCCCATTTTTCTTATTTCAAGATTTTAAAGAATAAAAACCGTATGCATTATTATTAAAAATGTATTGTTATATTATGGGGAAAATCTAGTTCGGATGGAGACCGAAAAATTATGATGCAATTCTTTCAATATTCACATCAGCAGTTTGACTGACGTCATCTAAAAACTTTGTCCACGCCCACCAAATAAATATCATTTGTAGACTGGAATTACATGCATCCGTCCACTCATCTGACAAAGACTTATCCAGGCGGTGGAATAACATGTAACGCTAGAAGCCATTCTTATCTATACAATCAGTACGAACGATCGTGTTTCTATTCATTGCATACAGCCTGTGGCATTTTTCTCTCCGACAATGTGTTGCAGTTATGCAGAATGCTGAGAAAAATGCTCTGTTCTTGCATCTTTCCCCCCGTTCTGTCCTGTCAAGGCACAATTACAGTTCCACACGCCCCGCACGTTTCACTGAAACAGATACTTCAGTCTCAGCTTTTTTACTGACTCCAGTTGCGAAACAAACAAAGCAGTCCGCCTTCCCGTCTTACGTCAGCGATCGAGCGTCACTCATGGTGCCATCCGGTAAAAGTGCACGTACCCTGGGTATTGGTCGACTGAACAGTTTAACTAGTAGTGGAATTAACGATTAATGTAATAATCAAAAGAACACCTTATACAAATTCGTAAGGTCAAAAGTGCCTGAAGGTATATGGCAGCAGACTATTGCTCTGAGACGATTTGTTGTGTGGGGGCGGGGTTAACCGCATAGAAGTGGGCGGGGTCAGACCCCGGAGGTTATATAAAAGCTTTCCGGCGCCTCTCAAGCAGCGTCTATTACGGTACAAGTGAGGATTTGCTTTGCTTTGCTCTGCTCGCTGAGCGCGGCTGTCAGAGATCGGCGTTAAGGCTGGAGTTACACGGACAGCAAACGGGGTAAGAAGGCGACACTGGCGTGACCTGTAGCCTGAAGGGCCGGGAAATGAAGTTCCTGCCCGAAGCGGTGACGGAGCGCGAATGTGCTGGAAGGTTCGGCAATGCGACAAATGCTGAGACAAAGTGGATTCGGATAGACGTGCTTTTAATGCGTGTAATATGGACGCAGGTCGTGCGCTACCGAGCATGTTACTAAAATTAACTCATTACTGCAAATCCTGAACGTGGTCATATAATATTTAACATGGATACAAGTTGCTTTAAGATGAAAATCGTTTGGGTTGGATGTCACGACTGGCTAAGCAGAAACAAAGTAACTTGCTTTACCTTTCAAAGCTGGTTATCTAACATTTGGTTATCTTAACTGTAACCGGGAGTCTGGGGGTTTGCACATCCTTTGCTTTGTTATCAGCATGTATTTTTGCTTTATGGTGGAGGATATGAATACAAACTCAAGACAGATTTTCTTGGAGTATTTTTTTCCGCATTGCCCGCGGCAGAAAAATAACAATGAATTAATCTTGTCGCGTGTTTCGTAGGAGTCCTGTTTAAAAGACAGATTCGCCGTCAGGACGTTGGTTTCAGGCCCCATCTCTCCGTCGCCTTTCTGAGTTTCGGAGTGAGCGCACCTTCCGTCATCCGCATCCCGACGAAGCAGATCTAACCGAAAACCGACGACAAAATGGTGCAGAATAAGATCAACGAAGTCACCGGATTTCACCGCTCGTTTAAGGTGAGGCGCCCAGGCACCGTGAGCTGAGCAGCCGTCTCCTCCTAACGCATCCACTAAGGGACCGCATCTAAGGTCTGCCCTGAGTATCTGAGGGTGGACGTTGCACTTCTGCCTGTGTGACATGCAGTTTGTGGCTAAGCGGCCGGGTAATGAGGGAATCCCCGTCAGTGCTGTGGCGTTCCGGCCTCAATGTACAACTGGCTGACGGCACTTACCCAGCGTTTGTATATGACCTACGGCAGTTCTTCCTGTCCTGTTGGCAGAGCTTAAAGGGAACGCCAGGCTTTAAAACTAAAATATTCACTTGACAGGTTAACTGTTGCTGTTACTATCTCGTCGTTTATGTAGGGCAACGGTGTATGTAGATGTCATTCTACTGTGTATCTATCATCTTCTCTTCGGTGTCTGTAGCTAGAATTCACTAGCAGCATGATTAGGAAGGTCGATGTTGGAACTAAGTGCCGCTGGATTGTTGTGTAATTGGTTTTAAGCGCACTGTTATTTATGTTAGCTAGTATGATTAACTTGGAAGTTATGTGTTGTTATTATTAAGCCGAAGGGTAAATTGCTTCCGTCGCGAAATCTTTCCGCTTCGTTAACGTTAATGTAACCCTCTCCGTTAAGGGTCAGAATCCTTTCGAGTCGGACGACTTCACCAAAACAGGCTCCCATCTCCATGAATCCGCCTTCAATTTCGATTGTCCCTCTAGACCCGGTAAGCCTTGGCACACTGTCGGCGTGCAGTTAACCATAAGTAACCCTTTTTGTCCATTGGGGGGAGTTTTGCGGTGATGGTATCTTTGTCAAAGTTCACTCGGGATTAGCAGATGTGCAGTGTAAAGGCTGTGTGTGTAGGGGAGTCACCCCTATTTCCGTGGTGAATGTAATCCAAGCAAGACCGTGACTCGGGCAGGTCTCTGCAGTGAGTTCCTTTGTACGCCGCGGCTTTTTATAGCTGGACACATTCGCTGACGTGCCTCTTGGCTGTCCTCTGTCCCCAGACATGCCGGCCAGCCAGCCCATCGACATCCCCGATGCCAAGAGGCGGAACAAGAAGAAGAAGCGGTGCCGGGCCACAGACAGCTTCTCCGGGCGCTTTGAAGGTGAGTCCACCACTCGGTTGGAAAACCGCTGCTTGATAGACCAACCCTGGTGGATGTTGGTTTAAATCCCTGCAATAGTTTCATTAACCTGATCATTAATGGGATGGATGAACTTAATGTAACTTAATGTAATCTCCCCTTCGGCCCCCCCCCCCCCCCAGATGTGTACAGGCTGCAAGAGGAGCTGCTTGGGGAGGGGGCTTATGCCCGTGTTCAGACCTGCGTCAACCTGATTACCAACAAGGAGTATGCTGTCAAGGTACGGCCACCTCTTGCGATCATGGCAGACGTCAGTACCTGGTGTCGGCTCACAGGAAGCCAGTGTCCTAATCTCCCGGTGCTGCGGGGGTTAAGGTCCCTGATGTGCGGGTAAGCTGTAAATAAACACAGCTGGAAGGATGGGGGGCCTTGAGGGGCCGATGATATTCAGCTTGGAAGTTGAGTGTTTTGGCTGGGGGGGGGCTGCTCTGTGTTTATATGCTGGATGATTTTTGCAGTCGAATCCACAGCCCCCTCTCCAGACGCACGTGACACCTCCGTGCGTGCGTCAGGTTTTGCATGTCACTGCGGCAGCGCCGTTAAATTTTCATATGACTCTGCGCAAAGCTGATCCCCTGCCTGAGGCATGAATGGGGGGGGGGGGTGGCCTTGAGCACCGTCCAGTCGTGTGCCACATGCAAACTGTCTCATTTAGCCGCTTACATAGCTTGCAGTGGAGCTGTCCTGGTGGTTTTCAAGTGCTTGTTTGTTTGGATGTTTTACTGCTTAATGTACCCGAATCCTGAGGGGAGTGAGGTCCTTTATTGCTCAGAAGTCAGTTGTAAATATGCACTGCAAGCTCAGCAAAGAGGGGAAGGAAAAAAAAACGGTTTGTCAGTCACCTCAGCGAGGTAACCAATCAGGAGTGAGGGGTGGAGGCTTTGAGCCTTTTTCTTGTCAGTCATTCGTCTGGAGGGCCTTTTGGCGGAACAGTATGTTCTGGCAACTTCGCCAAAGTGCAAAACAGGAGGGGGGAGGGGTCGGGTCAAGAGTGTAGGTATTTTCACGTCCAATCTATTTTTTTTTTTTTTTTTAAAGGCAAAGGAATTCAGCAGTTTGTTTCTGGCAAGTGTCCTGTTTTTTTTCTGAGGGTTACTTTAAGATATACTTGCAAAGCCTCAACCCGCAGTCTTTTTACGTCAGGATTTGTGGAAATAAGTAGTCTGGTGTTGACAAGTCAGATTGTTTGGAATCTCACCCCAGACGGTGTTTGTTTTTTTTTTTTATTTTATTTTTTTATTGCTTTTGGATAGACCTTAAATTTCAACCTTTTGCTGTCAGGCCTCTGCTCCTTAAAGGGGAAGTGCACGTTTGCTTTAGTGAATATTTGTCCCCTCAAAAGTGTCAGTTAGCTGAAAGCTTTGGACTGTGAGCCTGGGTGGTGGGGGGAGGCGTTTGGGTGTTGGCTCAGGATCGGTTCTTTGGTTCGTTGGGGAAGGGGGGTGGAGTTGGGGTCGGATCCCTGCGCAGATGTTTGTGTGTCTGCCAGTCCCCCCTCCCGGGTGAAAGTGAGTGGAGCAGTCAGTCCGTTGCCCCTGTGTGGGCCCCTGTTTACCGCATTGGAGTGATTTATGGTCCCATGGTGTTATGGCGGTAAAAATGTTCCGTGTCCCTCACCGACGGCTCCTATCTCCGGTCACGCGGAGCCATAAACCATAGACCTGATGTATATCTGATTCCCCTCCTCCTCCCACCCTTTACACTGTATAATGACCTCATTGCAGCATCTGTGCTTCCAGGTTTATCAGACCTGTCTCTGCTTACATTTTCTGATTGGTTTGAGAGAGGCTTCTTTCGCGGCTTGGGGGGGGCAAGCGGCTGCTGACTGGGTGGGGGTGACGATACGCCCAGGCTACCGCTAATCCCAGACACTCTGGGGCTTTCGAAAGAGGGCCGAAGTGGGGGTTCGGGGAGGCGGAGACTGTGAAAATCAAGTCACGGTCGCTGTTGATTAGCCTCAGCTTTCTAAGCGTCGCATGGACTCGGAGGTAGCTGACAGGGCATCGGCTTAGCCAGCCCTTGTGTGTATGATGCACGTCTGGCCCAAGCCAGTCTCCTTAAGAAGGGGGTGGAGCAGGAAATGGGTGCGTCTGTCCGGTTGTGGGATGACTGATGTCTGAGTGGAGCAGGCAATTCATGGTGGGCGTGTCCTTGCAGATCATTGAGAAGAGGCCCGGTCACAGCCGAAGCCGTGTCTTCAGGGAGGTGGAGATGCTCTACCAGTGTCAGGGACACAGGTAACCACCCCCCCCCCAATGGTCCACAGATGATGTCATGCTACAGGCATGTGAGCTCTCAGCTCAGGGCTATTAATAATAATATTATTATTATTATTATTGTTATTGTTAGCTGTTAGCTGTTAGCGTGACATCAGTGAAACTAGGCATGCCCTGGCTATCTAACCCTGACCCCCTAACCCCGACCAGCATTCCCAAAGGCCTGTCTTCCTCCCGTGCTGGTCGCTGATCCCTTTAATGTTGCTGTAACTGTTCAGGAGCTAATTTTTGTGTTTTTGTTTTTTCCCCCCTTTTTCTTGATGCAGAAACATCTTGGAGCTGATCGAGTTCTTTGAGGAAGAGGACAAATTCTACCTGGTGTTTGAGAAGCTCAGGGGAGGTGTGTGTCATCGGGTGGAGTTTCTGCTCATTTTGGCCGGATTGACGCTTCCTGTCTGTTCTGATTGGCTGTCGTTTGGGGGGGGGGGGGGGGTGATATAATGGAGATAAAGAATGATATGAGAATGAGTAGATGTGTTAATAAAGCGATTATAAATAAATAGTAGGCTATGGGATGGCACTGCACAGTGGCACTGCACAGTGGCTAACACTGCTGCCTCACACCTCTCAGACCAGGGTTTGAGCCTCTGCCCAGGTTCCATGCGTCTGTATGTCGTTGTGGGGTTTCCTCTGGGTACTCCAACTTCCCCTCCACTTGTGAAAAGCTTTCTGAGATTAATTGGAGTTGCCAAATAGCACCTAGGTGTGAATGGTGTGTGAGTCTCCCTTGTGGTGGGTTGGCACCCCATCCTGGGTTAGTCTGTGTCTTGCATCCATAGCCTCTGGGATGGGCTCTGGACCCCCAGCAACCCTGTAGAGGACAAGCAGTTTCAGAAAAGGGATGGATGGATGGATGGAGATGAGGTAGTCAGTTATATGGGATGTGCAAACTGATAATAATGCAGTATTAGTAGGTAATACAGTGACAATCAGCACAATGATTATGCAGTGATGTGCATTATGCGAATGTGTAGTTAGGGGAAATCATAAGGTTTCCACAAAGGGGTCAAGTGGTCTGAAGGGTCGTTACTACAGGAGATGGAGAGGGAGGCTCTTACCGTGCACTGGCTGCTTGGTTTTGCATAAAGGCGATGAGGAGTATGTCTGCTGGCTTGAGTCCACTTGGCTTCACTGATCCACATCCCGCAAAATTATTGGGTGAATGTCATCTCCATGGTGACGATACAGATAGGATTCCCCAGGAAACTTATTCATTAAATGAATAGTTGTAATAAATAAGAAACAACAAATAGGACAAATGCAATATACGCAAGACTTCTCATACTTCTCATACCACTTTTCCTGGTGAGGTTTGCGCTGGCAGTCGGCCAATCAGGTCAAAGCAGAGCTCACTTGCCTAGACTACAAGGCCCGGCCTGTTCTGGGCGATCCTCAGACGGCCCAAAGCCTACTGGGAGATGTAGTCCCTCCAGCTTGTCCTGGGTCTGCCCCGGGGCCACTGCTCAGTGGGACTTGCCTGGAAAAGCTCCCCTAGGAGCAGGTCCAGGCGGCGTCCTAGTAAGACGCCCAAACCACCTCAGCTGGCTGTGATCATTCAGCAAAATCGGCGGCCCTATTTCAAGGCCCTCTGGATCTCCGAACTCCTCGCGCCGTGGCGGAGATCGGGCCCAGCGACAGAAACCTCATTCCCAACGACCTTGTCCGTTGGGTCATTACCCACAGCTCATGACCACAGCTGACGACTGGGATATATTGTAGGTTGACCGCTTAGCAATGGACTCCGTTACGATGACTCCGCTTCTGTTACACGGGACTTGTTTTATTTGAAAGAGTCGATTGTGAAAACCGAGGAAAGAAAATGGCAACTTATTGATTTTCCCCCTTTCCACAACCTGCAGACTGCGGAGGCGGAGCGTCACACTCCGATCAGAATAACACCCTTAGCGTTGCGAGGAAACGTGCTATATTTGGAGGCGGCGTTAGTTAATCTGCGGCACTGGGCCAGCCTTCTGTACCGCTTTCTCTGGGGGTATTACGCCCGAGATTAACTATCCGGCTTCGGCAGTCCTGCCATTCCTTCCGCCTATCTGGGACTGTCTGGGAAAAGGTACAGAGGTGAAAAAGAGGGGAGGGAAAAAGAAAACGGAGGTGAAATTGAAATGCCGGCTAGAAAATGAGATTTCAAACGAATCCCCCATCGTGGAGCTACACGGCTTATCCGTCCTTTCTGTGAGAGGTTGTCGCGGACCTATTATTATCAGCAATAGATACTGCCATTTTTCACTTCATGATAAAATATTGCGGGACACACTCCTCTTAATATCGAGGGACCGCTTCCACCCCCCCAAAACTGCTGAGTAGCTGAGAATTGGGGGGGGGGGGGGTGAGACGGGGACACCTCCCACACGTGATCTGAGTTGCTTCGTGTCGCGGTCCCCGCTGTGTGCGCTGCTGGCATATGACAGCGTGTGGGAGGACGTGTGTTTGGTCCTGCTCAGGGGCAAAAAACACACGCCGGGCCGGATAAGCCCTCTCCGGAGGCATGTCACGTTTTCCATATATATATTTTTTTAATCAGTTACATTTACATATGTTTGTATTTAGCAGACGCGTTTCACCAAAAGTGACATAGAGGTGAGGCAAATAGCTCATTACAACCATAGATGCTGTTAAGGAGTGAACTAGAATTAAGTGAGGCTAGGCTGAGCTTCCAATGGATGCCCAGGGGTGGGAGGGAGGGAGAGAGGGGGTGTGTGTGGGTGGATAGATAGATAGATGGATGGATGGATGGATGTTTGATGGATGGATGGATGGTTTCATGGATGTTTGATGGATGGATGGTTTGATGGATGGATGGTTTGATGGATGGATGGATGGTTTGATGGATGGTTTGATGGATGGATGGATGGTTTGATGGATGGATGGATGGATGGTTGGATGGGTGGATGGTTTGATGGATGGATGGATGGTTTCATGGATGTTTGATGGATGTATGGATGGATGGATGGTTTGATGGATGGATGGTTTGATGGATGGATGGATGGTTTGATGGATGGTTTGATGGATGGATGG
>JAODKF010000049.1:3468932-3479045 GCA_026779585.1 Mormyrus proboscirostris
CCCCCCCCCCCCCCCCCCCCCCCCCCCCCCCCCCCACATAAATTGAGATACTGCGGATTGTTTACTGTTCAAATATGCAAAGGAGCACATTATACTTGTAATTCAATCAAGTGAATCTTATGAGTACTGGAAGCCTTGACTCAAACCTAAGGGAGTGTCTACATTTTCCTTGACGTGATGAGATGTGCCCTTTATCCCACCCAAGGCTTGAGCAAGGGATCTTCTGAAAGCAATTTGAATGTTTTTCTGCTTTTAAATGGGATGTGTGGTGCAGGTTCTTTGTGAGGCCCGTTTGGTTGCTGTGTGTTTATCACAACACGTTTGAGTCTCCGGCTGCTCCCCCCACCCTCCCCAGGGGTAAAAATTGGAAATGTTACACTTTCAAAATAAAGCACTTTAAGGTGACTGGTAGGTCACTCAAAGCAAAATTTCTGATGACCGTTTTCCCAGAATTTTGTATTGTATTTTTTGAGAACTTAAATAAAATGCTTTGAACCACAAAGTTGTCTGTTCTGTTGTTCCTTGTGCCTAAAGCTATACAGGCATGTATTTTGAGACCAACAGACTTGACTTAGCAGAGTTTTTGGAGGTCACAAACTAGTTATCTGTACTTATTCACTTAGTTTAAATAAATATTAAGCAGGGACTCTCCACATTACATTTATAGGGCTTCAGACTTCCGTCTAAGAAACTTATCCAGGTCTTTTTGAAATACTCCCCCCCTCTTTTTGAAATTTCAGCCCCCTCTGCTCTTACTGCTGTAACGCTGGTACTTGCATAATGTAAACGTGACCGTTCCTGATAAAATGTAAACAGACTTGTACTTTCTAGTCTGATGCAACCAGAAGTAATGGCTGTAGTGCCACGGCCCCGCCCCCTCCGTTTCCTTGAGCAGCGAAATTTTGCTACGCATGTCCTTGGGGTGTGCGATAAGCTGGGAATTTACCCAAGACGTCAGAGGGTACAGCAATGTGGCGTTTCCTCACGTTCAAAACCTGCTGAGATGCGTTTTTATCAAGCCCACAATGTTAACTTAGCTGTATTAAAACAACGGACGATTGGATGGGTCGAGTAGCGATGAAACTCAAGGCAAACTGCAAAAACATGCCGGTATAATTTTGCAGACAGCCGATGGAAACTATTTCATCAGACCATCAAAAGCACCACCCTCCACCTTTCCACCTGTGCCCCCACACGACGCACTATAACAAAAAATCCGGGCCACCCAGCGCACTGCGTTCCACAAAAAGCTGCACATAATTTTTCTGAGCCGATAGCGCCACCTCACGGTGGCCACTTTTCATAAGGCATTTATATATGTATATATGTATCATGCACAAATTATGTTTATTAGACCAGCCACAATACAAAATATGGGGGACATATAACAATAAAATGCTAGAATATTGAATGTGTCAATGGCGGGTAACTTATGTAGTTTCTAAAAAACGTTGAATTTTCTTCCTTCGTCAATATGAATAAGCAACTTCACGTCGTAGTATTGGACAGTCCCTTGCGTGTGGTTCAAAAGTGCCGTACTTGCTCCATCTAGTGGTTAATCTCATTTTCCCCCGAAAATACAGACACGTTGCCTGTCAAATCATGAATACTTACAGGAAATGTTTGTAGATCTTAACCAAAGAAAACTATTTTCAAATTATTCAACGCCATTTCTGTTAATGCAATTCTTCAAATTCCCATCCAGAGTGTAATTCCGTGTCCATTGCTACTTCTTTCCCTGCTCCAATGAAACCATCCTTTAAACACTGACCAATATGATCTACGCCCACTAGAGGGCGGTGTGAATCCGTGATTTCAAGTTCAGTAAGGAATCCACCGGCAAAGGACACGGTTCACCACAGAGCCGGATTACAGCTCTGCAACTGAAGCGTGAGTACAACCCGCCAAGCCAACGACTCAAGTGAATTACATCTAAATGTTGATTAAATGGCTGTCCGGGATCCCCGAGGACTGGGTTGGAAACACTGCACAAGGGTATACTTTATAAGAGAAATGAGGCTTAGGAACGAGGTTCATGTTTACATTGTTGAATTTAATGAGTAAACACATACGACACATCTATCATGTTTTTACACCAGACAGGCTATGATTATACCATCTAAAATATTTGAAATGTCTAGACATTCAGGCTCAATAATAGATAATTAAGGGCTCAGTTGTAACTGCATATAGAGTGGTTTCCTAATTTGACATGCGTTAGCAATTAATAACAAAAAAGCTGTACATTTGTGTGTTGCCGCGCGCGTGCCTGCGCTTTAACTGAGGATGCAGCAATGCACCTATACCCGTTCCCAAGCAAAACACCTCTCATTTTCCCAGTCAGTGTCTTCTGTATGTCAGAAAACAAATTAACATAATAAACAAGAGAACGACTGCAGTTTTGCCCAACAAGTAGTAGATCAGGGGGCAGTTTGAGACGATGGCGTACCTCTGACAGGATTCTGAGGAAGAACAGCGGAGTTCTTTTTAAACACAACGCCGAAACGCAATAAAGCATCTCAGGTAGACAAACAGCAGTTGGTTGTAGTTTAAGTATTTTATACGGCTTGCCCATCCAGAGGAAGGCTGGTGATTATTATTATTATTATTATTATTATTATTATTATTCATGCCCACTCACCAATAACTTTGATTTGAACGCTCTTGCTTCTAAAGATGGGGACGCCGGTGGGTATTGAAGCGCAGCAGTTGTAATGGCCGCTGTCAGAGGTGGAGGCCCGGCTCAGGTGCAGCGTCCCGTTTCCGCCACGGGTGTCGCTGAGATCGCAGCTGCCGCGGGTCCAGAAGAGCGTGGCGTTGAGTGCGGATCGGGCGGCGCAGTACACGGTGACAGCTTCCCCTTCACCTACTTCCAGTGACGTGTTGGACACACTGACGTCCAAATCTGAAAGATGAAAGGAAAAAGTAAGAAATGGCGGGGACAAAAACAGCACCTCCATCCTGCCCCACACTTTAACAACCCATTTGAGCTTGGTCTTTGTTATTATCGTTTATTAACAATGATTAATGAAAACATATTAATGATGAAATACATCCTATCTGATACAAGAATTTTGTTTTTTCGCAACTAATGTAATAAACATTTAAACAAAACCCTATTAAAATACTCCGTTTCTTCAGGCAACGTTTCGCATCTTTAAAGTGGAACTGGAAGAATCTGTCATGTTTTCTTAGACATTTACACAGCAGCTAACAGCGTTTTTCGTTTGTCTTACCGACCACCCTCATAAACACGTTGTTGCTGGTAGCGGCGGGGGGTTGTGTCTCGCAGTGGTAGGTCCCGTTGTGCCTCATCTGTGCCACAGTCACATTCAGGCGATAGGTGTTTGAATTGTCTCTTAATAGCTTTACATTGCTGTCGTTTGACAAAGGCTTGTCGTTAAGGTACCACTGGACAATCGAGGGCGGTTGGAGGCATTGGGCGTTGCACGTCAGTGTGAAATCTTGGCCCACTCCAATGTAACGCTCAAGCCGCTGCATGCTGATTGTTGTGTCACAGGTGTCTAGGGTAAGATACAGATATGCGCACATAATATTTCATCTGCTAGAACAATACAGATAATGAGATAAATGAGGTTTTAACCAAAAATTTTGCTTGCTTTATTCGGTCCACTTGGCTCATTTTATCAAATTGTCAGCTTTATATTCAATGAGTGGAGCAAGATAACTCGATTGGTTTTCTTCTTTGTGAAGTTATTTGCGCACATAATCAGCGTAATTGTAAATACAATCATGTAATTACCTATACCCGTTAATAATTTTTTTTCTAAAGTGCTACAATTTTTTGTATTTCAGGCTATGCTATTTTGTACTGTGTGATTTTTAAATTTGTTTGCGCCGCGTTTACCTGTTAGCACTGTGTGTACTGTCTTTTCACTTTGTTTGCCACTATATGTTCGAATATATGTTTGTCTTGCTCGCTACGTTCTTACTCTCATAGGCACCATTTCCCCTGGGATCGATAAAGTTTATTGCAATCTTAATCTTTATCTTAATAATCACAATTAGCATTGTCGTACTATCCCTGTGACGTTTAATCTTTGTCTTCATATAACACCTATATATAGAGATCATTGGTTAATATAAGACAATAGGTGTACATTGAAAAAAATACAGAAGGTACAAGTAATCAAGAGATGCTAATTAAGAGGTACTCAAAAGATACCGTCTATACTTACTGATGACTTGGACTGTGAGCGCTGAAGTAAGAAGCCATAAGAAGGCATTAGCAGTCTCTGGTATCCTCCCCAGATGCATTGTGGTCACATATAATGACCGGGATCTAAGGATATACTATGGCCACCTACGATGACCACCTGTACGAGACCCTGAGTCAAACTGAAGAAGAAAGAAACAACGAACAATCGATGACCTCCTCCACACACGGTGCCTGCGGCAATGTTCAGGCTCAAGGCAGAAATTCTGCTATTGCCTGCAGATTTTCGTGTTGATTGGTCCCTTATAAGGAAACTAGTTTTTTTTCAGGTAGCTGATAGGTGTTTTTTTTTCTCAAGAAGGGCTACAATATTCTGAAGGCCGGACAATGGCCACACAGACATACAGCCAATAACACTATGGCCTGTCATCTTAGGGGAAAACCCACCCAATGTTCATGTGTGAAGAATAGAATAGAATAGAATAGAATAGAATAGAAGGCCTTTGTTATCATAGTAAAAATGACAACAAAATTATGAAATTATGAAAAAGAATTACGAACTAAAACTCATGTGGAAAATGGGTAAATTATGTAACTGGAAATGTGGCTTGGCGTTCAGACCTAGTTCCACACACACACATACATAAACACATACACACACGTACTTTATTGTTTATACCTTGAGGGTTTCTTTCGATAGCTTAAAATTTATTTTAAGTGAGACAATGGGGAATAAGGAAAAAAAACTAGGCATTATATATACAAAAAACTTTTACACAATTTTTTACACACACAAACACTGGAGAAGCGTGTTTAGAGTACTGCCCCATGGTAGTGTTCTGATTTGGTGTTTTGTCCTGTCCCTACATGTACATACAGATGTATGTGTGTGTGTAGTATATGTACATATTAATCAGTGAAAGAAATAGCGTTACTTTTGTAAGAAAACAAGCAACATGATGAAATATACATGCCTATGTCAATTTCAATTAATTTTACAATAAAAGCCTGGATCGATATCGGCGTCAGAAGATCAAGTGACATGCCAGAATAAACTATAACAACATTTAATAACTATTTAAACATCTATTTTACCTATTATTTAAGACGTAGGTAAACGCTGCAAAGAGAAAAATTTAGTAGCGAATGCAAGTCATCTTTTATTTCAATGAACTTTATTTCATCATCCTAACATTACGTTTTAAATGTCAGTGCGTGGTTAATGAATTATATACGACGGTGTGTGCTGGCAGCTGCAACGAAGCCTGAAATCCATCGTGGCGTAAATATCCCAATCTATATTCTCTAAGCAAAAGTACGCCAGATAAAGTGCCCCCTTCTGCACTACCATCGCTGTAGTTACGAACGGAGAGCAATTTGAGTGAATATTCTCAAAACAACCTACGCTAGTTTAAGAGCGTAGCTACAGCGGCGGGACAGGGGGGCGACGTATAGTGCTTTGTAACTGGTATAGGGAGGCTTAAAGAGACAACGGCAGGAGGCAGAGAGGCGAGCGAAATGAGATCAAGAAAATATCTATAAAGCCGCCGACATGATCATTTAAGGCCCTCAAAAACACTCACGAACAGGTAAAAGAGTTTAATTTGTCCGTACGAGGCGCAACGGAGTGTATTTAATCGTGAATTACTGGTGAAAATAAATGGAATAGACGTCGGCTGTGGGGATTAAGGAGTTGCCCAGTTCATGTTATGGGCTGTACGGTGCAAACGCAATCCTGTTAAAAATCAAAAGCTCGGTTTTATTTTCGCCATCCCCACTTCGAAGGGAAGCTTTTAGTCGAGGTTACCCGGCTGGTATTCCGAATAGCCATTTCGTCGTTGATAATTGTTATTTAAAAATATCTAGTCAACATCCAGTCTTGTGTGGCAGTTTAAACTTGTAGCAAAGACTAGGCCACAAGAAGCAATATATTATATATGTATATATTTCAGTTAGCTAGCCGGCTAACGTCTGCCGATAACTGGTTTGGTGACGTTAGCTAAATCCCTCGAAACACCAAATAGTTAGCCAGGTAACGGACGACTGGTTTACTGATCAGTAGCCAAGATCCTTGTTTTGAACTAGCTGCCTGGCTAGCTAGCCGGTTTGTCATCGTCCAGATTGAACATTTACGCGATGCGTCGCCCGAAGAGGCACCTTTCTGCGTTTCATGTGTAGTAGTTAGGCTTTTTATTATTTTATTTTTTTTACATTATGTTAATGGAGAGTTTGCTTGTTTAGCGTAGGCCTCCGGCTAGCTAGCTAGCAGGGTTAGGAACAGATCTACCTGCAGCCAGCTGGCGCCGTAACTGCGCGGCCGGGAGGATAGGTAACTAAAGTTAGAGTTAACCAGGCAGTCGGAAAAAATAGCCACAACGGTGTGGTTTATCCGTGTTTGTCCTCCTTACATGGATCGGTGTGAAGGGTCCTGGATACTGGTATGTGGGTAGCAGCTAATACGTTTTCCGTTCTGTTTTGTCCAACTAGAAAGCTTTACTTAATCACTTTGTAACGTTTAGGTTGACGAGTGGTGAATGTTTTAATTTGTACATACGAAGTTGTTTTTAAGTGTTACTGGCAAAGACGTGCCAGCATGGCACACGGGGGGAGCTCTGTAATGTACCTGTTTGCTTCTTATCACTTGTTTTTCTTGTTTGTTTTTGTACACGTAACGTGTGAATTAAGCCCCATGTCAATCATTCCTGTTTCAGCCTGTTAGATAACCTGTCTGTTTGGATGGATCTTATTTTTTCATTATGGATCCTGTTGAACAGAAAAGGTCCAGGTTGGCGAGATAGGGATCTTTATCTTGACATTTGTTGCAAAATACAGGAGACCAATGGTTATGCTTAAAATGTTGTTTTGTAGTTAACCGCAGAAGTATTTGGCTGAACAGATAGAGGTGCATAAATTTAAACCTTATGAGTGAATATTTATAATGATACATCTTTCCAAATATATTTGTGTCATGTGATATGACTGTCATATTTTGAACAGCTTGCATTTGTTAGACTGATGAGTAAGAAGGGCAGTGGGACTGTCACAGCCACTGTAGCTTAACCTGCTGCTGGGTTATGTGTTGGTGATTAGAGCATAAAGAGGGCGCAGAATGGCTTTGTGGTGCATAGTGAAAGTCTTTAGACAGATTAATCAGACACTGGGGATGAAGACAGAAAAGAATCTGAAATGTTCTGACACTGTGGTCCTACATTTTTTTTTTTTTCTCTTGTGAAGTTCTTTATTAGATTTCCCACTGTAACCAGTGACACCACATGCTGGAATTTGGCAAGACATCACGGAGTCGTAGAAATCCCCTAAAGGAAATTACACCTCTTAGGGAGAATCAGATCTTAGACCTGTGCACTGTGTAATCCTTTCATAGAATTATTAAAGAGAAATTTTGCAGAAAGAGCCGACGGGCACCTGAAGCCACTCTTTGTGATTGTTTCTCTGATTTCCTCTCCTTCCTTTGGTGTGTCTGGGAGGACACGTTCAAAGCACACCTGTGTGAGTTTTACAGCCAGTCTGTATTTTGACTGGACGTGGCAGGGTTTTGCAGTTGCTTACTTTGTCGTCTCCTCTGCCCTGTTTCTTTGCTTGTTCGACGGCGATAGAGTAGCCGAATGAAGCGTGGGTTTCAAAGCTCGTGTTGTGGGCAGAGATTTGATGCAGGCCCCCTGGTTAGCATTTCGGAACAGGCAGAGACTCTTCACTGAGTCACTGCTGTTTATCGCCGCTGTTTCTGTGCTGCGTGCTCAATCTCTTGCTGCGGTGTGAGACTGACATTTGTGACTCCATCTTTAATCACCTTTTTTTGTGCAGACCTGTTGCTGCTCTGTTGCCTAAAGGACATTAGATCTGCTTTATTTTCTTGAGTCTGGTACAGATGACGGTATATTTAATACGCATCGGTGACCCTTCAGCTTTAAGTAGGATGCCATCCCACTACCTCCCACTTATTCATACCATTATTAGATTTGCACCCTTTTGGATTTTTGTTCTGTATAGTTTTCTATTAATACCTTCTCTGTTTCCCTGAATTGGTTATGTCATCTCCAACACAACCAAACACTAGTACTTGTGAAATAGAGGTAAGCAGGATTCGTCATAGTCATTGTTTTCTCTGGGCTCATATCTAGGACAGGTATGACATCCTAGTAATGGTGGATTATGTTGTTTTTGTGCTCAAGGGCCACCGTTTCACAGACTGCCCTTGCTATTCTGTGTGTCGACATAGACGGGTTTGGTGCACTGGGGATGGTGGTTAGAGTGCGCTAGTCCTGGATGTGCGTGAGCTCATGTTTCAGCCCTTTTAATGTTGGCGGAGTCGCATCTCGGAGATGCATCCTGCCGTGCATCGATCCACCTGAGTAAATTTCCTGAAAAGATGGACGGCTGCTTGCTGACGTTTCTGCCGCGGCCCAACCCCAAATAACAAGGATCGGTCGCTTCACGAGACAAAGGGATTGGACTCCGGTACTAGGACAAATCTCTGCAAGTAGGGCATTAATGAGGGTTCTGTTTTCAAATATTTACAGACTGTCATGCAGTCTGTGCCCACGTAGTACTTCACAGATGATTTAGATCTTCACTAGTGATTTCCTTCTGTGATGAGATGCTCATCTGCGATAGCTTTTTTTTTTTTCTTTCCCTTTCTTTCGTGGAAAGGTTTTCACTGAAAGCCCTCATCCCTGGGAAGAATGTTTCGACGAGTGCTTCTCAGGCACGCCTTATCTGACACAGACGCTGCGAAGTGCACGGTGACACGCAAAGAGGTGTTTTACCATTTCCTGCTCATGTCGTGTCAGTTTACTTTCTGTTTGACTGCGCTTGTGAAATTGCAGAAGTCATGGCCTGTGGTCCCACTGTTTTTGTAATGTATGTGGAGTTTAACTGTTTATCCAAGACTTATAGTTAGGTGTGTGTGTTTGGCCTGAGATGGCTTATGGACTTCCAGAATGTGGCTGGTCTGTTCTTGCACGACCTCAGCCCTCTTCTAGCTCCAGAATGGTGTATTTTTAGAGCTGGTACTAAAGACGCTAGATAATGCTTCCTGACAGAGTTGCTTCCCCCTCCCTTGAATGTCCAGCACCCTGCTATTACGTACGTAATGTCTCTAGTCCATATTGATTTCTTTGCTGACTTCTTTTTCCACAGCTAATATGAAAATAGATTTCTCCTACTTTCCCTCAGTATGATTTATTAATTAGCTTTTTGAAAACCAAGATTTTCCTTCATTGCCTTCATTCCCGAGGCAGTGACTGGAGAATCTTAGCGCCCGCTGTCCTCTGGCCTCGGAGGTTTCCTGTGGGCTTCTGGAGCGTGGGGTTTTAGATGTCCATGCCTGATAAATGGGTCTAGATCAGACGTGTGTGTTTGTGGAAGCTGAAACCCCATATCAGCTGCAGTGTAGTCCTCATGGCATATATGGCGAACCTCAGTGTTGGGTTTTACAGATCGTTTACGCACACGCTCCGTCCATTGGCAAATTATGGGGGGGGAGGATTAATGCTGAAATGTCAGTGTGATAAACGAAAATGCTGCTTGAGTATATGAAGGTGGTTAGTGTTGGGTGTTGGTGGTGTTTGATGAATGGTGGTGGTCTGTATTTATTCTGAGGTTTTTTTTTATACTCATATTTAAATAGCAAACCTTATATGTATGTAAAGTATAGTTTTTTCTTATTTGCTTTATTCTGCCCTTTCTGGTTCTAAAATGTCAAACTTATTTCTCCAAGATTTCAGGATTCTTTAGTTGTCACATACATAGTTATAGGAAGTACAACACGTAGTGAAATGCATCCTGAACCGCTGTTCTGTAGACTGTGCAAGTTGCTAAAGTTGAAGTGCAAAAAAAGCAAAAATGCAAGCAGAGAAGTATGTTCAAAATGAACGGTAACCAGACATAAAAAAGTGAGCAGTGTAACAGTGCGGATA
>JAODKF010000049.1:3519103-3530724 GCA_026779585.1 Mormyrus proboscirostris
CCCCCCCCCCCCCCCGTCAAGTTTTAGGTCTGAACTATGTGAAAAGTGCCCCATGACGCAGATGATTTTTGACTTTCTCGCCAGCTGGCTGTTTCCCGTGACACGTAGGGCTGTTGATGAAGCACGAACGGACATATTTGTGATCTTGGTTTGGTGGTTGTATGAGGTCACAGAATGGTGTGAGGATCCCTTTCATCACGGCTGGAAAAAGAGGGTGAGCCTGGGTACGCAGCACGGTCCATCAAAGCCGGCCTGCAAGGGAGGATGTTGTTGTTATTCTTATTTTGTTCCGCTGGGAGGTGGACCATGACACGTCAGGCCAAAGAACCGCGCAGAGACTCAATCTGAGTCCAGCGCCGTCTCAGAACGTTGGCTGAGAATTACAGGCTCATAGCCATGTGACCGGATGTGCTCATGCTGCCGTGGCAACAACAGGGTCGGTGTGTGCGGTAAAGCGAGAGCCACGCGACCTTGCGGGGCTGACATCACACACGGTCTGAAGCCTGCTGAGGGCTGTTAAGGAGGCAGCACGCCCCCACAGACCTGCCGTGTGGTGCTGTGAGGGGTCTGCCCTCTGCCTGCCGGCGTAGATCTGGCCTCCAGACGTCTGGAAACTGCCGTGAATCACTGCCAGAATCCAAAGGGCCAAAGAGAGCTAAAATTAGCACTGTCTGCCCTGACAGGGACTCCAAACCTTACCCTTATTCCCGCAAAATGTATCTGTGGAGCAGAAACATGCAGACTGGAGACACATTCACTGTCTTGAAATCGGCGGCATTCTGAGTGAAATTCTGGCCTGAATATTGAAGCTGGCATGGCTGGGTGTGAGATTTAAGGCATCTGGGAGTGAAACTTTTCAGGGCTGCGTAATTAACGGCGCACTTCAGAAGCTGAAGCCGACGCAGAGCGCAGCATCTTTCACCGCATGCTTGGCGGCTCTCGATCCTCATGGCGACCGCGTGTCCTCATTTCTGTCAGCCCAGAACTGCCCCGCCAGGCCCCCTAAATCCATCCGCCTTTTCTACTCCTTCTCATGTCACTGTCTATATCTTTAGCGGTGTAATGCGTATTGGAATCTTTATCGTTTTCCGTTCCGAGTCAACATGGAGATTGGAAGCACGTTTCATGTGCAGCCTGTGCATGACGCAGCACCGTAAAACGAGTCTCGCTGCTGGGATCTATGGGTTTCTGTAACTGGGGCGTTGCAGCGTGCATTTCATGCAGGATTGCATGTGTGAGCGAGTGTTTGGTTTATTGTGGGGGGAAATGACAAAAATATTGCTTTTGAGGTGCATTTTGTTTTGCTGTTCATTGCTGCTACTACTAACCAAGGTAACTTGGCTTTTCCTCATTTTAAATCAAAGTAACTTGGATAAACCAGGTTTATCTGTTTAAAATGGGCTTTTTACTGGCTTACTCCCAGAACCAGACTTAGATCCACATAGAATTTGAGACAGTGTTGTTTACTGTTAAGTTGTACTTCTTGGAAATCATTCAAGACCCCCAAATTTTTTGCATCAGTCTGGGGATTTGCGTCGCCCGTCACTTTAAATGTTTGGAAATGGATGGACTGCGGGCCTGGGGGGGCTTCACTTGCATAGCATGACCTAAAATGGAGAGATGCGGCGTATATCTTACACACCGCCATTTCTTACTATTGCGACAGGCAAATAACTAAGAGGAGTATGAAGGATTAATTTTGAATTCCGTTCGATAACGGGACAGGTCAGTTTCCCGTTGTTGTTAGACTTGTTTTAGTAGATAATACTCAAGTCATTCCAAATCAGGGATACCAGGGGATTCAGTAGGCCTGCGGTTTCACCCAACTTTTCATGTTGTATTTTAATACATAATGAAGAGTATTTTATAGACTAGGCTACTTATTTCTTGACGCAAATAAAACCTTGTTTATTTTCCTTGATTGACTTTGGCCCGCTGAGTATTTTCCCGACTAGATCACTAATACTCTTCGTTTTACAGGCTAGGGAATTTTTGCAGTTACATTTCTAAAGGTTATTAAAAGAGAAGCAGTATTTTCTTGGCATTTTGCAGTGCGGCAAGCTGAATGCAATGCAGACAACATCTGGGGACTTTTGGTGTTGTTTTTCTCCTGCACTCTGTAATGGGATCATAGTATTTTGTTAGTCATTCGTCGTCTAGTCCACCAGGTGCTGGATTTCGCGGGTGTGAACTGCTGGATTGCTGTCCACTGTGGGGCTGATTTGCTGTCCTGCGTACCATCATTTACTCGGGATGCCACGGTCGGCGTATCATTAAAATGCCGTTATTGGAAGCTGTGGCTAGAGGATGCACCTTATAGAAAGAAACAAGGCCATATTAATAATTATTACTATTATTGATATTACGGCATGAAAAAACAAACAGAAATATACATTGCTTTAGAATACGAGATTTTTAGGATGAATTTTTAATGTTAAGCACACACAAACTTGCAGGGGGAAAAAAAATCAAAGCCACTGTCCTATTTAACTTTTATTTTTGCTACCCTTCGGTGAAGTTCGCTTTCTTTGCCACTAGGTGGCAGAGATACGCCACGCTTTACAGCGGGACATATTTTTCTGTAGTATTGTCCAGCTTGACTTCTGGTTTCAAGTGTAACAGTGTACTGTCCTTGAGCAGAGATACTTACAGTATCCCGTTGGACTTTAAATTCTAGTGTCGGAGACATCTGAACGCTTCTGTTTCTCACAGTACAAATAGGTCGTAGAAACTGGTGGCTGGCCCAGCCTAAGTGTGAACCCCGGTAAATATCCTCGGCTCTGTGGATTAACAAGAATAAAAAGAGTCTTCAGCTCTGTATTTTGCGCCCTTTATTTTTTGCAAAGGAAGGGCAGACAGTTGCTCTTTATAAACAGAATTTTCCTCCAAGTCTTACTTGTTTCCTGCGCTGATGAAGTGCGGTGGACGGTAGAATAATACGGCATTGTGTTTCTACACTGCGATCGCGCCCCGTCCGCGCAATAGGAAGCGGCATTGTGCACATCTAGCTGGTGCCATCGCAAGAAATGCGCCGTTTTTCCGTTTTGGCTGCACTTCACCCAGAAGGAGTAATCTGTCAGGAACTCTCGGGGCAGAAAAACAACAGTCGTGAAGGTGTGCCGTAATCAAAGCTGGGGACTGCGGTAATTACACTGCGGATCAGAACATGTAATATACTGTATATTCTACAGCTGAACACATTGTACACTTATATAATGACTATATACCCAGGCACGTGCATTAGCAGAAACATATTTATACATGTTCAATACAGGCGAATGTTGTTTACGGGTAAAAATTTAAATAAACGCATATGTGTGTACATTATATAATATTACATGACAATATACAGACTTGTGCCACGTGAAGCAGCGTGACCGCGTTTCTCCGCGCTAATCCGCCGATCCGGTTTCTCGCGCTTGCCGCATGGCTTGACGGCTACACCTGGCTCCCTACAGGCCCACATGGGACCCCTTGGGTTATTATATAAGCCAAACTAATTATTTCAAGATTATTGAACTGCTGATTGAATTTGCGCCGCGAATAATACGTCGCATGTAAACTTTGCATGAAATTCATATCGATTGTACCGATCCAAAAGTAATATGCAACTAGATTGATTAAACACTTCGAATCTGTTTTCTTTACAGAATTCTGTATTACTCTAACGCGCTTTTTCATGCTGTTTCATGTTGCATTATGCATAATGTGACACAAAACCTCAGAACTGCTGTGCTGAGCAAGAGTCATATGAAACGAGCCAAATTACTGGCCAGTTTTGTAATATGTATAAGTACCCCCCCCCCCCCATTTTATGGTAATGGATATGATACAATATGATCTTAGCTAGATGATGCAGGACTTTCTGCATAGTAAACGAATGCTTGAAGTCTTTTTGTTGCTTTATAAACCCAGACCTACTTTCATGTATTGAATATGCTGATAGCCATGACATGATCATTAAGTTTGCTGTACAGTCGTGTCAAGACTCCAGGTCATAGTGGCAAAGTACCTTTCTCGCAGATTTTGTGTCTCTCTGTCTTTGATTTCTCGGCTGAACTGCTTTTATATGGCTGAACAGTTATTGTAAAACTGTCATAAAAAAATCTGACATCCCTGCCATTCCTTGTACCTCATTGTCACTCTTTACCATACAGCATGCAAATAATCAGACCGATCATCTTTATATTTGAAAAAAGGCCATTGATACCATGGCTTGACCTGAGAAATCTAACTTGATTTTAGCCTGTAGGGGGCAGCAGAGAAATATTGGCCATTGACCCTCCCTGGCTGGCCAGCATGGGCTTCACAGATCGCCTCCGGTCACCCGAAGAGCTGCAGCTTCCATTAGCTTTGCCTGGAGCCTGTTGACACGGTGACCATCAGAATCGGTCACTCCGAACAGCCCAGCATCCTGAGCACAAGAGCCAAAGAAAACGCAGAATGCGTCAGGCAAGGGCGGCCTGAGTCGTATCACAACTTGTCGGTAAAAGGTCGCACTAAGCCTGTGGGAAACCCCCCCCCGGGCTCTACAAAGTCATGTCAGATGGGCAAGCAGCCTAGAGAATACAGATGCTAGCAGCCAATCACCTGCCCCCCCAAGAATCTATGTAGGGGTCTACAACAGCTGCTGGCCACGCCCATCTCAGTCAGCTCCTCCCCTTTGCTTGTTGCTGCTGTGTCAGGATCCACATGCATGGGTGTGACTCCCTGACTGTTCAGTGCAAGCTGACCCTCATAATTATGCAATCAGCCACTGATCTTCATTCACCCCCTCCTTGCGTTTTGGGTCCCAGAAGCTGTTCTGCTTTAATTTTATTTATTTATGTCGTCCCTCCCCCCCCCCCAAAAAAAAAAACATAAAAAATAATTACATTTAGATTTACAGCTCTGCTCACAAACAGATTAGTTTGTTGTTCTTTCTGGCGCGGTGAGGTGCCGCTCCCCCTCCCCATGCGCGAGGCCCGGTTCTGCGCTGCTCTCCATGGCGCTGGGTCGCCCACAGCACCACAGATGGTGGCTGACAGACGTGCACACAGCGGAAAACGTGCCCAGTGCCGTGCTCTGCTTGTGACACGCACTTAAGAGTCCTCCTGCGACTAATTATTGTAGAATTTCACAGGCGGGTTACAGGGATCTTCGACGGACATGGGAACAATCGGAGTCTAGTTAGAGAAAGAGAATATGCCCCCCCCCGCATCGTCCCCCCAGGCCGGCCCCCATGGCGAGACAGACAGAGCCAATTTACTGTAAATGTAAATCGCCGTTATTTATGTGCTGAGGTCATAGCTTCACGCTTCTGTCCAGCAAAACAGCTGGATAGGCAGCTGCTTGGTAATGAATGTGGGACACCAGCAGGTGGCGCTGCCGGGTACAAGCTCGCAAATGATCCCCGGGGCAGATGGATGGCCCGCTGCCCAACTTGCGCAAGCTGTAGCCGAAGGAGTGGAGCTGGGCAGAGGGATGGGCACCAGGTGTGGGCCACGGGGCAGAAGGAGGCCTGCCAGGCTCCGGGCCACATAGTAAAATATCGAGTTTGAACCTCCCTTGAAATTGACTTCAGCTCCCCCCCAACCCACCCCGTTTCAGTAACATCTACAGAGTGGGACCTATCGAGTTACCGTACGCTGCTCATGGGACGGTGCCAGCTTCACGTCTTTAAATATTCTACCTGCAGAATTGCAGATGGCTGAAAATTTAGGTTCTTAAATTTCGCAGACAAGTTCGGGTAAGAAAATGGGAGACGGGGACCCTGATTGCGGCCTCATCCGGGACCCTCCTGCTGCCATTCCTTTGAGGGAAGGATGCAGCCTGGATTATTTATGCTGTACATCTAACACGATCACAATGGATTTTAAAAAGTCCCTACAAATAACCATGTCAACAATGCCCCACAATTATGCAGCATGACCTTTTACCTAGTAGCATTTCTGACTCCACCCCCCCCACCCCTGGCTGAATAAGCCGGTACACGCTCCCGTGGGAGTCGTCGAGTGGCACGCCTTCCGACCTGCGCCGTGGATCAGCCAGCGCCAGCCACTTTCTCCCCGTAACCGTGATCCCCCACACCCAGCGCTCCTGGACACCTTTCAGGAATGTTTTTATTCACTCGGAACACAATGGCACCACATTCCGAGTCGTAACCCGGAGCCCCTGGCTGTGGACATAATGGGGACTGCAGCAGTGATCCACTGTCCACCCTTGTGTCTGCGCCGTGCTTGTAAACGAGCGCCATGATCCGGCCTTAAATCCACGCCGTCTTGATTGCCCACTTAGACGGCACTTCTCGGAGATGTAAACGGCTCCGCTGCGGGATGATGGCAGAGTGGAGGTTCGGAGGCCCGATTACACCTGTGCCGGCTCTATCGGGAACGCAAACGTGTACTTTCACCTGCTGTTTACTAACCTGGCAATGAGTAATTACTCTGAGTGGCTCTTATCGCTGCTGCTTTGGAAGGAGACCTGGAAATGGGGTCGAAAAGCAAAACCGTTTCCAAACATCTACTTAACAAAAAAATGTAAGCAATAGGTGATGGGGTAAGCTGAGAACGCCCATTGAAGACACGGGCGGTGAGAGGGGGCCCCGTTTCCACGGAGATGGCCAAGCGGCCTCATAAAAGCAGGTGCATATCCTTTGCAACCGGCCTGAGAGGCAAATTGGCACCAAAGCGACAGAAGCTCTGAGTCCCTGACAGGGCCGTCCCAAAAGGCAGGGTGATGTCACAGGTCGTCCTGGCTTAGCAGGCCATGTCTGCCTGCTCCCATCTTTCTGGATTATATTCAGGCGACTTGAAAGCCTTTTGCCTGCCTCTGCTTTAGAAATTCCGACACCTGGAGGACCTGATATTTTGCTCCTATCCTTGCATGTCAATCATCAGATAAGAGAGGGATTTGCAGTTTAGTCTGGAGCTGGAATTCGGAGCGTGTCGGAAGTACTTCTACAATTATCTCTGCAGTTGGGAAAACTCTAATACAAATGATATAATTTAATTTTATATTTGAGTTTATTTGCCTCCACATTATTATTCTGGCTGCTTTTAGTTTGTTTCATGCAAAGATCCTTGGCAGAGATGTTGGGGTCTGCTCTGGATTGGGAAGCAACGTGGGCACCAGATTCCCAAAACTCTGCCCGTCTTCACCCCCCACAAGCTGGTTTAATAACTGACTTGATTGCGATGGTTTAATTCAGATTGAGAAACATTTTATTCAAAGACAGAATTCTGCCAAATATAAGTATGACGTGTAACATAGTTATATAACGCTGATGACTACACAATTCTGAGTGGACCGACTCCTGACCTTGAGAAAATGACTGACAGTGATTTAGAGATATTCATTTGTTCATTTTTTTCTGTGTCTCAAGCCACCTCGGATAAGGTCCAGACCCCCTCTGTGACCCCCTGCTGGATACATGGTTGGATGATGAACACATATTTTAGCTCGCTGACTCATTCCACTGTGAGTTTACCACTGCTAAATCGCTGTGCCGGCGACGCGCGCGGCCAGACCCGGCATGATGCCCGGCCCCGGCCCGGCATCCAGAGGGCTTCCCGCGGCCCTCCCCAGCCCTGACAGGAAGCGCCTTCGCTGCCTGCACAGCCCCTGTCCAGAGGCAGCCATCCAGAGCTAGGAGAATAAGGAAGTAATTCTGTGTAATGAAACTCTTCCCCCAGGACAGCCAGGCCCTGTGCTGGCCAAACGCGATGCCAGGGGTCTGAATTAGGGCGATGTGGCATCGTGGAGGCCAAAGCGGCGCGGATATGACAAACAAGAACAACAACAGTGATACTACTACTAATAACGCGATGTTTAGCACTGTTATTGTTATTCAATCACTGATAGTATTACTAGGATATTTTATACTCTGAGATGTTTACGGAATTCAAAGTAAATATTTTGATTGATCCCGACTCATATACGTGTATGAAAACTGTCAGTTCAAAGGAAAAAAAACAAAAAACCCCAGAGAGTTACTGTGAAACAAACATCGTTGCTACTTTCACAGCATCTTTCAAGTTTAAGTTGCTCCAGTTCATTCGCACAGTGCGAGGAGGGAAAGTGTGGGCAGACAGAGAGAGGAGCGAAGGCAGTCTGCTGCTGCTGGCTGAGAGTCAACCGTAAGACGGGATCTTAAAGGGACTTTTAATTCCAGGAATAACCAGTGATTCTGCACCTGCTGTAATTCTAATTATATCACTAATTATCGGGATTTTGCAGGAGTGTATTATTACCATTACCAAAATAATTCTTATTAAATTTAAAATTTATGCAAATAATCTACCTTCTGCACAGTCTTGCTGTGCTTTTAAATGCAGTAAATTAAAAAGAAGTGAATTAAAAAAAAAATCATCTGTGGCCTGTTTGATCCATTATTTGATTTATTGATCATAAATTATGTAGGATATGAAAAAGTTTACTTAGTGACGTGGCTTTTCTGATAATTTATTTATCTATATTGCAAAATGGTATTTTAAAACTGAAACTGAAAAGGTTAAACAGAGCTAGAGACTTAAATAAAACTTTAAAAGGCCGCACAGCGCTAATAATAGCAAGAAGAAAACGGCTGTGCAGCAGCACCTCGGATTTTTTTTATGTATGAAGTGATGAATAACATAATAAAAAGTGTATATTTTAGATTGAGGACTACCTAAAAGCAGCCTGTCTGGAGGTCCGTAGACCAGAGGTCCTTTGGTCCAAACTGGAGTCACTGGTGGCGCTCGGAAGTAGCTCGCGCGGCCTCATATGTCCCACGGCTGACGTAATTTTGCGCAGTTTTCTGAGAAGACGCAATACAGCTGTCCCATATTTAATGTGGGATTCACGAATTATATTATAAAACGTACAATATAATAATAATAATAATAATAAATATAATAATAATAAATAAATATATAATTTTCCCAAACGTGAGTAATGAAGTCTCCCTGTTCATTTAACTTGTTGCATCAGTAATAGTGTACATAAACATGCTTTTGTGCTAGTTTATGCAGTTAAATACCTTCCTATATAAATGATGTGTGTTGACAGTCAGGATAATTCGGCGTGTTCAGATACAGCCTACCGTTAATAAGACGGTTACTTAAGAACATTTTGCTAATATTTTACAGCAGCTAAGGCCATGGCTATAATGCAGTTGTTTTTTTATGCAGACCCTTTCAAACAGCCAAATTTCTCTACGTATAATGCTCCCCAAATCCATTAATTCAATTGACAATGAGGTTAAATTAAATTGTATGTGGAAATAAATTGCAGCTATCGAGTGCAATGAAGTAATCCATACCAGGTTTTAAAGAACGACTCAGTTCAGTCAGTACTGATTTATGATTTGTATGTGTTCATTATTAACAATAAAATAAATCACTGAAAATTATTATTAGGGTTGCGAGTAGCGGAATGTGGGATCTGAACAGCACGAAGAAAAAATATTCTCTAAAGGGTTTTCAGTGTGAGCTTAAATACACGCTTCATGAATTTCCAGGATTTCTTGATACTAGACGAATTATTTTTGTTCCTTTCGGCTTATATTGAATTTAATAGCTCATTACTGCGGGCTAAGCGCTTTATTAAACACAGTTCTTTAATTTAAGTAACTTGGGGTTCATTCAATACTTGCCAATAAATGTGTGTTCGGTATCCCACTCCTGTTCCTTTTAACTGTGCATTCACATTTCGGTATTTTCGGCTTGTAATTACGACTGTTACAATGTAAAAATGTTCAGAAATTATTTAGAAAGTGAAGGAAAGATAAGATAAATGTACACGCAATTATTGAACGCAGGCCGATTTCACGCCGGCCTAAAGGAAAAGACGGCTTCGTTTTGATCACAAGGCTTTTGTTCGCCTTATGTTTTAAAATCTCGGATGAGTTTTGGATACACCTTTTGCGGTAAATGGCGAGGCGGGTAATTTGCCCGGTAGGAAAGGAGGGCAACTTGGCTGTCAGAGGAGGCACTGCAGGACACGACAGGCCCCGGGATTCACATGAACTTTTCTCTACATACAGTATGGGCACGATCGCCGTTTTAAAGCCGGAATGGGTTTCGCCAGGTCAGCTTCTCTTACACAGTGGACAGTTCATTGAAGTTTACAAACACACGGGTCTAGTAACGAAACCGCAAAGCCCGCGACGTTTAAACCTACAAGTGTTAGTTCGTTTCCAGCAAGGTCTTTGTAGGTTTGCTACTATCACTAACAATTTCTGGAACATTAAAAAACTAATGACATTGGAGTATTTTATTTCAAGTTTAAAGAACAGACTTTCTGCAATATAAAATATATTTTTACAAGATTTGTCACGGCATATGTTGTCATTGACCTGGAATCAGTGTAAATGACGGACATATTTCTTCCCGATATCCCGTCTGATAAGGTAGCGTGTTGTTGATTATAGTCCTGATATATTAATTTATTACACTTTATTTTTATCCTAGTTAAAAGTATTTACTCAGAACTGTTGTTCTGCTAACTAATAATATAATGGTTTATACTACTTGGAACTACATCTAATATTTGCTGCTAATAAAGGTATTTTTACTTGTATGTATACAGTGTCACGGCTGCCCTATTAATGCACTTTGATGCTTCATCCGTTTTTTCAAAGTGTAAAACTACTTTTTTTCTTTTTTGATTTAGTCTTTTTTTTGCTATATGCAGGTGTCTCCTAGCTGATAAACATTCATTTTGTGTTTTTTTTTTCCTTTTTCTTTTGCCCGTTTTGTCTGTGTTTAGCCACAAAATTCAGTTACAAAGAAAATGTTTGTTTCCTCAGGACTAATTTGATTCAAGCCAACGTCCTTATGTAACTGCCGCCTGTCTATAATGTAAATAAACGGAAACCGCGGCGTTTGAGCCGCGCCGCTGTAAAGAAGCCGTCCTCCCTAAATTGCACAGGTGTCGCATTACCTGTGTGAAAACACTGAGGGTAACTTATGCTCAAGTTAAGTTATGCCTCCACTTTAAAATCACCACGACTTCTTTCCAGCACCCCTCTCCTCTGACAGACCGATAATACACATCTTCTCTCGCATGTATCCCCTTTCTTGTAAACTACGCCATCAAGTGCAACACTAATACATTACCACCGCTACCACCCAACCCCCCATAAACACACACACACACACGCACACACACACCTCTATGCTTCATCTATTCCTTCGCTAGACGACCGTAAGATCTCCTGGGATCCCACCGCCCAGGCCGTCTGCATGGACGTGAAGGCGAATCGCGAAAGAGAAACGCCGATGCCACATAAAACGCAGAGAAACGCGAAATGTTGCAAAATCCATGAGGCTGAAGAAGCAGCACTAATTTTGAGCAACGGCCAACAAGAGCACTGTACTGCGACGAGCCATCCAGCGATATACTGTTAAGCAGACGGCAGTCTCGCCATACACTATGCAAGCTGTTTGTTATTCTTGTAAGATCTCATTTCCCCCCCGTTGTACCTTGAGACTGGGGCTCGATTCGGATTAAGCGGCTGAATTCGCATCGGACGGTCCCGTTTGATCTCCGCTCGGGCTGTTTGTCGCCTACAACAACAAGGGATTATTTCCTTACCAAGAAGAATGGATGAAATATAGAGAAGCAAAAAAAAAAAAAAAAAAAAAAAAACGGCAAGGACC
>JAODKF010000049.1:3530824-3548652 GCA_026779585.1 Mormyrus proboscirostris
CACGCAGAATTTTGATACAGATTTTTCCTCCTTCTGATTAGTTTGTTTTATCAGCATTACTGCAGGGTAAAATTTAGAAAAACGGCAAGGACCAGATGACCAAGCGTTGAACTGCGGTGCAGCAAGAGCCTGTTAGCCACAACTTTTTGGGGGAGGGTTTGTCAGTTTCATTTGACAATGGTATGTTGACAAATCAATTCGATCATTATTCGTAGTTATGACACCAGGCACAGCGGAAGAACGATCCCGACTTGTGTTCACTGTTAAAAGATAATGAACTGGGCTTGCGGTTTTATAAGTCTGTGTATTGCACCGCTTTGCCCTGTTTCTCGGGAGATGACTTGTTTCTTGTTGACTCGCAGCCAAACCTGGTGTAGCTTATGTGTGTGGAGATGTTTGGACGTTATAATAATTAATGCGCTCGTATCCGTATTTAAAAAAATTCCCTTATGTATACGTATAGCTGAATGCATTTCTCGCTAGACGTGAGCTGGTCACGGGACCTTAAAGGCCAAGTTGAAGTTCAAGCCCGACAAACGCAGTCCTAAAGCGCAGAGTTACGGCAGAAAATGGCCGCAGCCCGAGCTGCAGGCGCGCCGGCTTGAATTTGAGCTATAGACCGAAAGAGGCGCTCCTTCTTAAGGGCTGGTCATAAGCAGAGAGCCGATGTGGTAGAGCTATACACCTTCCATAATCGCAGGGTTTTTTTTACGTGTCCGGGGCTCTGTTTGTTTCTCGTTTTCATGCCCAGGGCACGATTCGCACCTTCATAGGAGCTTAAAATGTCACCACGTTATTGGAGAAGCTTATAAATAAGGACAGTAATTTTTCTCTGCATATCGAGAAAAGGTCAGTTCAAATATTGATGGCTAGGGGAATCTTCCTCGGATAATGTTGAGGCTATTGTAACCGAAACAAGTCTGACAACGAAAGCACTACTGCCACATAAGAAAAACTGCATTTAAAAATTCTGCATGTTTTACGATATATATGGATACGCTTTGTATGAATTTATTTAACTTTATTCTAAATCTCCGAAAGAGCCAACAGAAGGCCAAAACAGCCAAACTAAGGCAGTACTTAGGTAAATAAAATTATTACATCAGTACATTTCGGACAGTAACAATAAGATCAATAAAAATAAACAATCAGTCCTTTCCAGCTAATCAGTTCCTCGCAAAATCCAGAATATCAAATTTTCTCTTAATTCACAATCTTTGTCAATTTATATTTAACATCAGTGCCAGTTGAATGGTCCATGATATATTTTATTAAAAAATCATTTCAGAAGTGAAGTACATGAAATGTATTTGTGAAACATATTAAATATATCTATGTGGATGCTAATATGTAAATTCACAAACTTGACGTTTCAGTGTAGAACCTACCGCTGAAATATATTTAGATTACTTTCATCGTAATTTGTCGTGGTATCCATATCTAGTTTTGCATATTTATTTAAAATTACTCTGCAGCATAATTCTTTGACTGTTAACCTCGGCTGTCCCTGTTCCTATCTTTAACACAGTATAAACAGTTCTTTTATTAACTGGACGTGAAAAGCCTGCAGTCGGAAACTTGATTGACACGTGGTCTAAATCTACGTTAAAAATCCCCATTTAGCTTATCAGTCATAAGTTCTGAAATGAATATTCAACCTCTGAAGCTTTACTTTGAAATAAGTCGTTCAGCCAATGAATGATACTTGGTAAACTGTAAAATGTTCCATTACAGTATAAATGTCTCTAAATACTTGATGCATTTAAATTTAGAAGAGAATGCAGAAATACACCGTGTACTTACATTTTTCCTTGTAAAAACGACAACAGCTGCGGTGGATTTTCCTTCCTAGTAATGAAAGTAGTGGTCGCAAATTACTGACCCTGGCATTCGAATATTTTAAAAGATCAAATGTTGATGCAGTTTGTATTTATAAATACGTGTAAGAACAGAGCTTATAATATATTTGTTGGGTCGTTTATAGAGTTGCAGACCAAACTTCCACATATTTCTGTGTATTTAGAGAATATTGGGCTACATTTATTTTAGTTCAATCTTATATGCAATGCAGTCGCTTAATGAATTTCATCAATAGTTTTTGATCATATTGAGTTTAATAATATATAATTGATGATTGATGGACGAATCCGCAAGTGAAGCTTAATTCCCGGATTTGCGTTTTCTGTCCTGAGTACAGTAGGCTATAGTAACACGTCACCGACTTGTGCGGTCAAACGAGGCTTCGCAGCTCCGCAAACTTTACTTCGTGCGTCGCTAACTGCGGGAGCGACCGCCTGTTTAACGAAGCATTCAGACCGGAATAAAGCTCACGTTGAAATACTCATGTGAGCAGTCGGCACAAGTGCATAGAAAGCAGTTCCCATCCTGATTTTGGAAAGAGGGGGAAAGCAACAGCGCGTGGGCGCGTTTTGGAGGAAAAAAACTGCGTTTAAAAATATATCCATATATCTCGTATATTGCACCTGATCTACAGGGCGAGGCATATCAGCGAAGTGAACTTGTACTCCGATCGTAGACCAGACCTTGCTGGACGCTGGAATTCGGACATACTGCATCTTTAAGTAATTTTTTTCTGGGATGGGCTATTTTCATAACGTCATTTAATTCCTCCCTCTTTTTCATTTTCCCATTCTTTGATTCTTTCTCTTTCCCATTTCCTAAATGGACCAGATTTTCTAACTACCCACCTATCCGAAGTTTCCTTATTTGTTTTTCTTGAAACTATTTTCCCCCGGTATTCGTTTTTTGTTCAAGTTTCTACGGACAAAAAAAACAGCCTATCAAGTGAAATGTGGGGATGATGATGGTGATCATCAGATGTGGACATGATTCAGTAACTTTATAAGTCTTTTAGAAGTCGCCAAGTCGGTCCCATTGCAACATGATGTATTCGCCGCTGTGTCTTACTCAGGTAAAACTTTCGTTTTTCTTTTTTGTTCATTTGGCGTCATCTGCAGCCTGCAGGACTTAAGCGCCTCTCGTTTGAACTGCGGGCTCTGAAAAGCGCGGGACAGGCGGTGACAGTACAGAAGCGGCCGGCGATCATTGCGCTGCCACCCCGCGAAGCGCCTCTTCGCCACCGCCGGACAGGCGTGGACAAGTTTAACCGTTTAGAGATAACAGTATTATATATTTGAGTGCACAGTGATATGCTGCGGCAGTTTTAATATGATTCAGTAGAAATGGGAATCTGGAGTTGAAATGGAGTAGATTGATTATCATCTCCAGTTATTTAAATACATGTATTTAGTTCATAGATAATTATCGCGAGTTTTTCTCTATTGCTTCTCACGCACAGTACTGGAGAAAGTTACGATCGCATTCGATTCGGCGATAATAAACCTGGCAACATTTAGAGAATTAGGGACATTACTAAAGTCCCTTGATTTTATGTTTATCACACCGCAAATACGGTATAAATAGGGTGACCGTTGCAGAGGGGTCTTCCTGCAGCATGTAACGTGCCGTCGTTCGGCGTGCTGCGCGCACTGACAGTTGGGTCGCTACTCACGGGACTTTCTGTTGGACGCATCGGGAGGGTCCGAAACTAAAGTGTTTACATATTATATCAGTACCAGACTATAGTTCTCTTTGTGCGGCATTCCTTGTTAACAGCATTTCGCAGTAATGGACTGTGTGATACAAAATAGAGGTGAATTCGGCAGCGAATTAAAAGTTTCTTGAGGCGTCTTCATGTTGTATCCGTAGGTCATCTTTTAGGAATTTAATAAAACGTGCAAATTTCTATAATCCAGGATTTGTTGCCTAACCTGGTTCACAGTATACATTTCCACCATGACCAGCTAGGCCGCCTGTTTTGAGAGGATTTGAAAGTAGCGCACAGCTTTCTCACAGCACTTTTTGTGTTGCTGCCTTCCAGCTCTGAGTTCTCAGGGTAACTCATATCTCAGCAGCTAAAGGACGTTTTGTTAATTTCTTGCATGCATCAAGTGTCACAAAGCTAGTCTGAACAGCCCTTTACTGTAACTAATACGGGAAAAAGCTCTGATCTCATTTAATTATGTCCAGTCTCTTTAATCTTTTCTGTCACTATTAGTAATCATTTTCAGTTATGATGGTTTGAAATGCATTTATATAAGAATATATATAGGAAAAAAACGCTTATAAAAACCATTATATATATATATATATTTATATAATATGAAAGATCTGGACCTTAATACGGTTTTACATATATGTTTTAGGTAATATGGATTGTATATAACTATCGTACATTTCTGTGCACACAACAAAGACATTGTTTATTATGTTTTGGTTGTAGATGGTAGAAGTTCGAAATTCTTTGTAGGACTTGTAGGTGTCCGGTCCCCCTGGTGTGAGTGTGTGTGTGCGCGCGTGGTTGCGCTCGTCCCGTTCCGCGTGCTGCTTTTCCTGCAAGTCCGACTTGAGGCATTTATAATATTTTAAAATATTGACCTGTTTCACGGTGAAGCAAAAAGCAACAGACAGTCATACTGAATTATATTTTCAATACTTGCTATATTGGTCTGTTTTATTCTTTTATTATTATTATTATTATTATTATTATTATTATTATTATTATTATTATTATTATCTAAGCTGCTGCTTGTCCGGGCTAATCAAAGCAGTTTCGTGCTGTGCTATCCCTAATGGATTTCGGTTTTCATTCAAAAGGAACACGATAGAGCAATCTGGTTATATTCAGCATTCAGCAGACACATAAAACATTTTTAATTACTTCTTGCTTATTGTACCAGTTATATATGAAAACTATATCTGACTTACTAGTAGATTTCACTTTTACCGCGCGGTTCTATAGTCCGTATTGAAGGGATGTTCCTACAAAAACAAAACCAACTATTCCTGTGAATCAATTTAGATTAATAGCTGAAACAGCAATAATTTCTTTTTATATTTTTTAAAGAAGAAGAAAAATAATTGAGTATGATTTAGAAAATCAAGTTGGTGTTTTATAAGTGGAAATCTCACTGTTGTGTTGAACGGAATTAAGATCCATATTTAATGTATTTACTAAACTCTAAGCAATTTTAAAAGTACTTTTTAATTATATTATTATTGTATTATATTGCAGGCTTGTTGTGTTAAGCATTTGAGTATTTAATTGCATTAAAAATATAGTTTATCAATGTGGTTATTCTCCCACAAACATCATGTCGGTGAGTTGAACGCGCTTCAGGAGCCAAAAATGAGCAATGCCCAGGGAGGCAGCAGGTTGTGAGGCTGGAGAGGCGGCCCTTGGAAGCCCCCTTGGAGCTCCCTCCTGCGGCCGAGTGGCCGGCCCCTGTGCTGGGCGTCTCTCGCTCGGGCCCAGGTACCAGCTGTCCTCTGTTTGCGTTTACTCTCACAGTGCCGCGTTGCAGCCCGCGAGGTGACCTCAACTGTCTCTGCGTGCAGCTGGGAAAAGGCCCCTTTTCTCGTTGGCTCTCTAGCTACCAGTGTTTACACTTTCAGACACCCCGCAATGTCATTTTATAAATATCTCCTTATAAATACAATTTTTCAGGTGTTTCAAAAAAGGAAAGTTTTAGGTGTTTTTTTTTTCTCCCTCTGGATGTCGCAGTTGATTGTGGAACATGTGAATATTTTCTGTAGTGTTTTTAGAATCAGTATAAAATTCCCGTTAATAATATAATAATTGCTGTAATAATAATGGCATTATTAGGGGTTGAGATTCGGGAACTCGTAGCGTCCAGCCCTGTTTTCCAGCTCAGTGAGCTAAAATTTCAGGACACGCTGCAGTTTTTGGATAGACGCTGCTGCTCTCTTCTCTACCGCTTCGTTTTAAGACTCCAAGCCGGGCGTGGCGTTCGGGGGGGATATGGGTTGGGGTGCCGGTGGTTGCGGGTGTCAGGTCGGGCAGAATCTGGGGAGGGGCCCGCATGCTAGAGACTCCCGCTCTCTCTCTCCCTCTCTTCCTCTGTCTCATGAATTACATGAGGGTCCCTGCCAAACCATTCTAGCCCTTCTCCTCAATATGCTCTGGGCTGCCGCCATGGTGGGGGGGTGAGCCAGACCCGGCCTGGAGTCGTGGCGGGGACCCAGAGCCGTCGCCCAGCCGTGTGAGATGGAATCACGGGGCCACACCCCCACCTATGCCGTTCTAAGCTGATCTTGTACAATGTTTAATATGTGGGTGTTTGTTTTATTCTCAGCATTAAGTTTACACTTTTTGGAGACCCCTCCAGCAGGTTTTGGGGTCACGCTAGGTGTGTTTGGAGGGTTGAAGCTTAGCAGATCACATTATCAGGCATATAGATTCTCAGTGAAGCACCATTGTCCTTGGGGGGTGGTCTTTGATATGAGGCCGTGGCAGGCGCCCCCAGGGGTATCCTGGTGCGGGAGACCCGGCTCGATGCAGTGCCCTCGGGTCCCCGGAACATCCCGGTGATCCGCTAGTCGCGGGTGCCGGGTTTCGTGTTCCGCCCTGCTGATGTGCTGTAATGTATGTTTGTAACCCTAGACCTGCCTCCACAATCACTCACTTCACCCCACAGCCACATGCTACGGTGGGGGGGGGGGATTCCGTGTGGACGACGCTCTCAGCCGTGACCCCCCCGTCGTGTCTTATCAATAACCTAGTTGGTAGATAAAATATGTGTTTCAATTTAACTGTTCAGGTTCTCTTCCTGCGCATGTCGGGGGGACAGATTGCAGTGCTGGGGTGTGATTCCCCTCCGCTTCTGCTTGCATTCCAGTACTGTCTGTTTGGGTTTTTTTTTCGGGGAGGGGGGTTGGGCTCGGCCCACATTTCCCCCCAGAATCCTGAGTGGCAGAAACCGTGGAGCAGCCTTCCTTTCCAGTTGACCCATCAGTGTCTTTTAATATCTCCTCCCCGGTGCATGATAGAATATTCATTAAGGATCTCATTTATGAATTTATTCTTTTTTTTTCACTTTCTTGCCCAGCCTCGGAGAAGTTCTGGCATCTGAGAAGTTACAGTCGTGGTTTATTGCTGTGTGTGTACACATATATATATATATTTATTTATTTTCCCTCCTTGTGAGAAGCTGAAAGTGGGGCAGTGAGCTTAAGTAGAGCAGGGGCTTCAGTGTTTTCATCTCGCTCCCTGTTGTAGGTCTGCCCTTGGTGTTCCCCGGGGAGGGCAAGTTAGCGGGCGAAGGGGGTGGGCGCCAGCCGGGGGGAGGGAGGGGAGCCCGGCTGTGCTCGGTCGCAGATATAAAACCTGGCAGCCTGGCAACCGCGTCTCTTCACGAACGCCGACGTCCAGCTGCGCAGATGTTCGGTGACGGCTGGCTCTGCTTCATGCCACACCTGGGCTCTCTGGGAGGAACCATGGTGAGATCCCTCTGCTTGCTTTCCTAGAGCTGCCTTTGCCCACAGCTCCGGGCCTCCCCAGTCCCAATTCCGGGCGGGAATAACTGGCGTAGCTTTGGAGGGCTAATTGCTTATCTGTGTCCTTCTGGAAGAATCTTCTTTGGAGTTTTCAGTAATAAATGTCATAACGGTCCATCAGCACCTCGTAAGGAACCTTAATGGGTTCTTTTGGGGGGGGAAATAGATGCTTGATATCTAGTGTACTGTAGTGAATTATGTTAAACTATGAGTTAGAAGGCTAGCATAGCGTATGAGAGAGAGGTGTAGAAGACAGTCGCTGCGTCGAAGGGGTGTGTTTCAAAGCTCGGGGTCTGGGCTGTGGGTCGCAGCAGGAGCTCCTGGAGGAGCGTTTAGCGGCATGTGGCTCTCGGTTGGTTCGGCGGTCATTTCAGTGTGAGGAGAAAGACGCCGTTACGTCAGCTCGCAGCTCTCCGGGAATCCGCGGGTGTTTGTTTTCTCTTCGTAGCATAGAGACCGCCTCGCATCCTGGGACGGCAAGACTGTCGTCCCGTGATGAGTAAAAGTCGCCCTCTGTGCAAGATCTCTGTGGACAGGCACGGATCAGGGTAACACGAGCAGCGGCAGGAACGCGGTCATCCGGAGGCGACGGGGTCACGCAAACGCCGGCACTCGGCCGGGGCTCTCTGCAGCACACTCACGCTGCCCACCCCCCTGGCCCCGGGTGACATTCTTCCTCCCGTAGGTGGTTGTAAAGTCGGAGAGGGAAATGAATCACCGGTTTTGTGGCAAAACGGCGTCGGTGCCTGTTCCGGTATTGTGGAGGGGGGGGGGAGCACAGGCGGAGGGGAAACACAGAAATGTTGATCTTCTCTGCGCCGGCCCACTCATGCTGCAGTGCCCCGGAAGAGCGGAAAATTCCCTGGAGATCCGGCTTAGAGCGGGAATGCCGCGCTTCGGAGCTGGGGATTAATGTGTCCTGGAGCTTTGGATCGAAGCGCTGTGACAAATCCCTCGGCCGAACCGATTCCTGTGTACCGAAACAAAACACACCCGTGGTGGCTTGCATGCATCCGTATACACATCCGTACGCATGTGTGTTCATACGTGTCATGTTAATGTGGGATATCGTGTATTACTGGTGATACTGGCTAAGCCAGCGTCGACCCAAACAGCCTGCGTCTCCAGCGGACCTGGCCCACTGAGCATCCGCGTGGGTTTAGAGCCAGAACTAACACTGCCTGACTCACCGCCTGGAAGTCCAGCCCTACCCTTTCCTTTTTGAGGGCCACGGTATCCCCAACAGAGGCTCCTGCTGGGTGTAATCTGCCCTCAGAATTGGTTTGGCATTGCGGGATAGCCCTGTCTCCTTTTCGTCACTCGCTCGAGGAGATGTGGGGCAGCCCGCCGGAATCCGGTGCGTGAAGACCTGTAGCCATTGTCTGCGTTGCGCCGGGGAGCCATTTGGGAGACGCACTGGCTGTGTGTGCCTCTCCGGTGCCTCCCGCGCTAGTGCTGGGCTGCCAGTGGTGTGTGTTGTGATCAGTCAACCTTGGCTCATGAAACTGACTCAACCCAGGCTGGAATAAATCACGAGCTCGCAGATAAAATGATTTTCAACAGACACCAAAACTGAGGGAAACTTTATGTGGCGCTGAAGTTTTATGACGTGCCACAAAGTAATAACAGACGCAAAAATGTTTCCTATTTAATATTAAAACTGGGCTTTAGGTTTTAAGGAAGGTGCGTGCGTACAGTTACCATGCCGTAATCTGGTTTAAACATGTGCCACTGGCTTGGTTACTTGCTCCATGTACGTGGCTGCTTCCGGGAGACTCTAGCGCTGCCGGCCCCTCCTTGAGTGTCACCTGTAGTGCTGGCCTCCATCTCCCCTCCGTTCAGCCTCACCAATGGGAGGCGACTCATTATTGTTTAACTGTGACTGTGAGTAACTGGGAGCCGCTCTGATGTATATCAAACGATTTATGGTTGTCATCGCTGAAGAAGGCTGCCAGGAATGATTTCCATATGGACGCGCCAAGCAGCAGGATTCCCCCTCTCTGGCGAATCGCTGTTGTCGCTTCAGCTGGGTATCGGCGAGGGTGGTGTGGACTGCTGCAGGAGAGGGGCACGGCCGTTGGAACTTCAGAGGTTCGGAAACCTGTTAGACTCTCAGAATTCAGTTAACCCTGGCTGCTGACTCCTCTAGGTCATTTTGTTTGGTTATCCCTGTGGCTGAATTTTGGTTATCCCTGTGGCTGAATTTTGGTTATCCCTGTGGCTGAATTGTAGGGTGTTTTTGTCATGGAGTGTGGCTCCCCAGTCAGAGTGCTGTAAGCGACTTCCAGAAAGGATGGGCCCTCAAACAGTGGGACATTCCCGCTGATGTCTGTTACCATGGGTTAACTCTCACCTTGCAGATTGCTCAGTGCGTCTGTTGGCTTCGCCACACTCTGCACCCACACACGCCTGCATGGGCTGCGTGCAATGCAAAGCATGTATGAATCTGTGCAATTAAGACTCAAACACTGGGACGGACGAGGGATGCATTGCATTTTGGTTTCAATGCAACTGAGGTCTAGGCCTCAAGCTGCTGTCCCGGGGAAGGGTGGGGTGCATTGCGTCGCCGTGCTTTTGCTCTGCTCCTGCTAGTCAGAGCTTTGAAAATGTAGCCCGTCATGTTCAAGGTAGTCTATTTCTCCCTCCCCCATAGCAGCAGTTATTAGATGATTAGATGACAGGGCATAAATGGCATAAATGCCATAATTGGAAACAAACTTGCCTCAGGCGTTCCTGTTTACAGTTTAGCCCTAGTTAGCTCTGTTGTTTTAAAAACACACACTTGGCAATGAATCACACAGTTAGCTGTGATGTCACATGGTCAACTGTGATGTCACACGGTTGGCTGTGGTATCACATGGTCAGCCGTGATGTCACAACCAGCATCAGAATCCCGGACGAAGAGGCTGAAGTTTCTTTCGGGCTCTCTGGACCTCTGGTTTCTAGGCTGATGTCTCAGCATCCTCTCTGCAGCCTGATGGCGTGTGAGTTTCTAGTGAAAGTGCTAACCAGTAAATAAGTGTTTTATTAGTGCATTTCCCAATCCGGTCCTCGGGGACTCACAGATGGTCCACGTTTTTGCTCCCTCCAAGCTCCCTGCCAGACAGTCGACATTTTCGCAAAAGCATGGACTGTCTGCGGGTCCCCGAGGACCGGATTGGGAAACGCTGCTCTAATCCATCCCAGAAAGTCAGTTGTTCATTGTGGCCACCATAGCTGCATGGCACCATTGCTCAAGTGCAGCATTTCGCCTGCAGAGCCTCCCCTGCTGGGAGTGTGTGATTACTTACTTCTCGTAAGAGCTTGTATATTAAAAATGACTTTCCTTCCGTTCTTCCGTGTTAATTATGTTGTTTAAAGTTAGTGCTTTGCGATGGCAGGCCTGTTAGATCTCAGCAGTAAATCTCGAAAGGCTCACGGCCTTGACAGTACTTTTGATTTTTTTAAGTTTGTTTTCTGCCGGCTGCTCGCATAAATGACGGGTAATGCTGAGTAATCATCATGAATGTTTCTGATGCCACAGAAACATAAAGCCCAGTGCCAAGTGTAATTGGTCCTTAGCTAGTCTTTGTGCCCCTATTTGACATGTATTCATGTCTGATTGTCCTGTGGCCAAAGGCATCAGTAATGCGGTGGTGGAGTCATGGGTGCTGACTGAAGTACCTACAGGGGCCCTGTTGTACTCACTGTATCACTTTGTAGCACTGTAGTACTCTGTAGTACTGTATCACTTACTGTATCACCTGTAGCCCTGTAGTTCACTGTAGTGCTCCATACTTCATAGCGCTAGTTACTGTGTAGTTGGGGTGTAACAGTACACAAAAATCACAGTTCAGTACGTACCAAGTCATGGTTTGGTACGTTTTCACTTTCTTTATTAAACAGAGGTTTACTGAACAAAGTATGACCGTCTTTTTAAATGGAGTGCATTTTCTACTCCTACGTGTACTCAAAGCGCTTTACAATTTTTGCCTCACACTCACATCTGTGGCGGTGGCTGCCATGCAAGAAACTTACCTGCTTGCCATAAGCAGGTTGTTCAGTGTCTTGCTCAAGGACACTTCAATAGGGTTCGAAACTGCAACCCTCCAACTGCTGAACGGTAGCATTACCCCCTGCGCCACCATCTCTATCAATATTTCTGCAACATACTAATAAAAAGTACAATTACTTAAAAGTAAATATAAGTATTCTCTCAGGTAAATAACAATAAAATAAATGTCCATGGGGTGACGTGGTGGTGCAGTGATTAGCACTATTGCCTCACACCTCTGGGACCCGGGTTCGCGTTTCCGCCTGGGTTATATGTTTGTGGAGTTTGCCTGTTCTCGATGTGTCGCCGTGGGGTTTCCTCTGGGTACTCCGGTTTCCCCCCCACAGTCCAAAGACATGCTGAGGCTAATTGGACTTAATAAATTGCCTGTAGGTGTGCATGTTTGAGTGAATGGTAACAGTGTGTGAGTGTGCCCTGCCATGGGCTGGCCCCCTGTCCAGGCTTGTTCCCTACTCATGCCCATTGCTTCCGGGATAGGCTCTGGACCCCCCGCAACCCAATAGGATAAAGCGGGTTGGAAAATGAATGAATAAATATCCATTAAGGTGCACATTGAAAAGATTGACTGTACCTTCAAATACTGGGTTACTTGTGTTCAGCAATACCTATACACACATGTGTATTGGTGCGGCTTCATCTGCCCATTCCAAATGTTGCTCAGGACAAATATGGTTTGGCATTTGCTGCATTCGTTCAGTACATATGTGTACTGAATCGAAAGATTCATACCAAAATTTTTGATACTTGTATTGTTACACTCCTACTGTGCAGTGTTGTAATACTCTGTAGTGCTGTAATTACTGTGTAGCACTGTAGTACTCTGTAATGCTGCAGTACTTTGTCATATTCTGTAGTGCTATACTCTTTATACTGTAGTGCTGTACTCGTTAGTACTCTGTAGTGTTGTGAGATTTTGTAGCTCTGTAATACTCTGCACCATTGTACTACTGCTATAGCTCTGTAATACTCTAAAACACTATAGTATTCCGTAGAATTGTAGTACTCTAGAGCTGAGTAGCATGGTAACACTAGTACTCTGTAGTGATATAGTATTCTGTAATGGTATAGTAGTCTGCAGCAATGTAATACTCTGTAGGGCTGTAGTACTCTATAGTAATATACTGTAGTGCTGTGGTACTTAAGTGCTGTAGTTCTCTGTAGTGCTATAGTACTCTACTACTCTGTAGCACTGCGGTGCTATAATGCTGTAGTTCTCAATAGTTCTGTAGTACTATGTAGTGCTGTAGTACTGTAGTACTCTGCAGTGCTGTAGTACCCTATAATGATATAGTATTTGCAGCACTATAGTACTCTGCAGTGCTGTAGTACTGTGTAGCACTGTACTATTTTGTAGCTCTGTAATGCTCTATAGTGATATAGTATTCTGTAATGCTGTAGTATTCTGTAGCACTGTAGTACTCTCTAGCAATATAGTATTCTGTAGCACTGTAGTACTCTAGTGCTATAGTACTCTTCAGTGCTATAGTACTCTAGTGCTGTAGTTCTCTGCAGTGCTATAGTACTGTCTAGCACTGTAGTTTTCTGCAATAGTACTGTGTGACACTAGTTCTCTGCAGTACTGTAGCACTGTGTGCTGTTGTAGCACTCGGTAGTGCTCTATCATCAGTACTTTCTAGTGATGTCTGTTGTGTTACCTTCATGTTTGTCTTGGATGTTGTCCTTTGTGTATGTATATTAATTTTATCTTGGGGAAATGTTAGTATCCACTGGGACCACATGGGATATTTAAAAAAAAACCTTCAATAAGTTTTAAAATGTCAAACCAGAAAGCATATAACTTTATTTACATGGACAAAAATCCTACAGGGACCAGTAAGAAAGTCAGAATTGGTCTCAAAACTCAGTGAGGTGACTGCTGGATGTCACCAGTGAAAACTGCCTTTTTAAAATTAGGATTTGCCTTTAAATAATTGAAAGCCTGAATTCCATATCTTTTTCATCCATGAATTATTCAGTGAGTATGAAAGTAGATTTAATTTAATTTGGCCTTTTTAGAACCATTCCCCCGATGAAGCATACAAGCTGGGAAACAGTATCCCCCCCCCTCGTATTCCCCAGGATTGGAGGCTCGTCACTGGGGAATGCAGGGCTCGAATTGGGCTCCCTCCACACCCTACTCCGGCTTGCCTGGGGGGTTGCTGAGGGGCGGGTACAGCCTGCCGGCCGCATGGAGAGCCGAGGCCGGGCCGCGGAGGTCTCTGAGCCCCCAGATGCTCGTTCCATCTCATGTTGCTCTAATTAAGATAAAGCCAAATCGACTCTTTTAATTATAAACGAATTGATAATTAGCTCGTCCCTTTCCAAGATTTTTTTATCCCCTACCTCCTCCACTCTCCCCCTCTGAATGCTGTTTTCTCAGACCGTCTTAAAGGGCTAGATAAAATGTTGTTTTTCACCCACTTGATTGATTTTAAAATCAAGACACAGGAAATTAAGTTGTAACTTTTTTAGAGCAACAGATAGCTAGAAATATGGGTAGGGAAATAAAATAAATAAATAAGACAAACGACAGTACATTATAATAACAACAGCAGTGATGGTGCATGTAAAAAGTGGTCCACGACAGTGCATGCAGAAGTAGATAGTTCAGGTTCAGCTCTGAGTGCATGTAGTTATATAAACATCCATCCATTCATTTACAATCAGTTTCAGGATCATTTTAACGACGACATGATCGAGGTCGACGGAATTTGCTTTTGCTTTTTACAGCATGGTAGGTAAGCTCAAATCAACAGTGTACATAACATTAAAAATTGGCAGATATCAACATCACATTAAACAATTAGCGTCCATCCATCCATCCTCTGTAGTTGGTGATCCAAATGCATAGCTGCTGTGAGCCTGGAGTCTGTCCTGGGAACTCAGGCCAGGAGACGGAGGACACCCTGGACAGAATGCCAGTCCATAGCAGGGCTTACACTGACATAAAGTATCATACACTTTGCGGCACTTTTTACAGATGACAATTCACAAAAATAGTTTGGTCATAATATATTTTTCTCCAAAAAGTTTAGGTTGGTTTGCGGTGAGTGTGATTGAGAAATGAGGTCACAGGGCAGCTGGGGAGGGGTTCGTGGTTTTTGACTTTTTACACTCCTCTGGTAAATGAGCTTCGGTTTAGTGGGGGGGCTGGTTTCACCTGGTTTCATTCCTGCACGTTCTGTGCGGTTCCGCGCATCTGTCCACCATCCACCATTCTTTTGTTCCTCAGAACTACGGTCTCGTGGGGGACTCTCTGTTTCTCCGCCAGAGTAGAACCCAGGGGGCTGAACTTCACCACCTCCTCGTGTTACTCCGGTTCATGACATGCTTGGGCTGAGGCCTGGCGGCAATGAGAAAGAGCAAGAGAATTTACTGTTAAAAAGGACAAGAGCGTCACTTTAGATGTTACTTTCGCAATCGCCCAGTGTGGTGTCTCAGCGATGCCAAACTAAGCCACATTCTCCTTTTGCCCTAAAACTACAGTCACTCAGAAAAATGACATGTGTTGGTTCGGTCCCTCTCATTGGTCCGCCCGCCTCATGTGGCCCACCATCGCCCCCTTCAGGACCACCCGTGTGGCATGGATCCTAAGGGCAGGCGTCCTTGGAATTTTTGAGAAGTTCTGGGAGTTGTTTAGTTGTCGCTGTGTTGATGAAAGAGTCAGTGGAATCTCGCTCCCCCCATTCTGAGGCCCAAAATGTCCTCTTTAATGTCTCAGAGAACAAAGACTCTTGGCAGAATCTCTGTGGAAAACGGCCAACCATGCAACCTTCGAATGAGTGCTGATTTTTGGAGCAGTTTGGCATAACCTGAATACACCTTATGCTTTACCCTCCTGTTTGCATCTGTTGGCTTTGCTCTAGGGCCCAGCAGTGATACTATTACTCTACTAGCCGTGGGATTCAAACTCAACATTCCGGACAGTGGCTCAGATGCTTAACCTACTGGGCCACAACACGCCTGGACAGACTGACTTCTGAGCCCTGCTGAGGGGTGAAGATTTTGTGTTAGCCAGCTGTCTCTGCGAGGGGGTTGTGACCCGGGAATCCGGCACTGATCCGGCGGCTGTGACCTTTCTGCACTCCCCATGGGCTGTGGGGGGAGGAATGAGTAGGTTATTAAAATCTAAATGCCGTCGGGAGTAGGGAGGTGTGGAAGTCGCCTACCCCATTCCCGTTTTGCTTTGGTCCGTTTTTGTTTTTTTTCCTCACTCATATTTCCAGCGCATTGACACTTGGGCTTTAGTCTTTGAGAGTGGGGAGCTTTCGCACCTCTTTGTGCACGTGTCAGGGTCAAGGTTCAAGCACACGACCCCTATCTTCGAAGGTGTTGGATCGTTCCATTATGAGTTGAGCGGAAAATGACATTATCACTAAATCCCAAGGAAATATAAATTGCCTCATCCGAAGCGGCCCTGACACAGCGGGCTCCATGGCGATGTAAACACGGAGGTCTCTTAGTGCCGGCGTAACTGGACCGGTTTGCTAGGTTGGGTTTTACTTTCGGGTCACTGATCTCGTGCCATCGCCAGCTGCAGGGACGCAGGGGATGCCTGTGAAGGCACAGTGAGTCCCCACAGCCTTTTTGACTCCGCTCCGGAGTGTAGAGCGGCAGTCGTGGTTAGAGATTGGAAAACAGGTTTAAGAAATGGAGGGAAAAAAATCCCTCTTGCGGGGAAACTGGCTCTTTTGAAGATTTCACTTGAGTCAGCAGGAATTTGTTCGCAGCAGATCCCTGTCAGGGCCGGGGGGGGGGGGGGGGGGCGGCCAACAAACCACCCCCCGCCAACCGCCAACATCCCAGCCCAGGCCTACCAGAGACTTCTGTAGGGAAATGCCCCTCGGCACGAAATGTTGAATGTTTCATTCGGAAGAAACCCTGATTTTAACCTAAAAGGGAACAGAAACAAACCCAGCCCTGCCTGTGCTGTAACATGGGCACAGTCTCAATGTGATTTAAGGATAACACAGTCCTGTCTGTGCTGTAATGATAACACAGTCCTCCCTATGCATTGGCATTCCTCAGACTAGGATTCCTGAACCCACTCAGTGCGAGAGAGACGGGAGAATTAAAAGCGACACAGTCTTTGTATAACGAGGCTAATCTGTGATTCTCAGAGTGTAACGGGGACAGTTTCTGGCATGTCTGTCTGAGACTAGCAGGCTTTTGGAATTAATGTGCCATGTGCATGCAAATGCGAGTTCTCCACCGGAGCGATTCTGAAACGCTAATCGCAAAGCCGTCTTAACGAATCGTTTCGGTTCCCTCTCTACAAAGCGTCTTTTATTTTATTTTGCTAATTGCAGATTGTCAGATAAGTGTGATAAGGCTCCCTTTGTCGACGTGGTTCGAGAACGTCTCTTATTACCCGCCCGCCTCTTTGTCACTCTCACAAGACGCAGGGACATGCCCCGGGGGGTGGGGGATGCCTGCACTGTCCCGAGTCTCTGGCTGAAGGCCTCCTTTATTAACCTCAGCGCTAACCAGCTAAAAAGCTAACTGGTGCCTGTAGTCACGACCACCACTGCTCCCGCGCCCTGCTTCCGCACACTGCTCCCGCACCCTGCTCCCTGCGGTCTGCAGCTCAGCTCAAACACAGAGCGACCTAGGAAGGGGTGGTGCTGGTGGTTGGGTGTATGGGGCGGGGGCAGTGCTAGCATAAAGCACTAATTGTTTTTGGAGTGGGTGGGACTTGCCGGCATCTTCTGTCCCCTTTGTCCTTGGCGCGGCGACGGCGTGTGTAATTAGCATGTGTGCAAGCTCAGCTCCTGGCGCAATTCCAGCACGTCTCACAAAAGCGCCGATACGGCTGAAGAATGTTATCACCGGCGGGCCACTCCGGTGGGGGCCGCTCAGGTGGGGGCTGCTCCTGTGCCTCCTCGCCTGCATTCAGTGTTCCTACACCATGTACTGCACCCCCGTCGGTATCTTGAGTGAAACTAAAACTGGTTGGGGTTCAGACGGGAGCTCCGCCTCACGTACCACTGTTTCTGGGGCCTCCCCTCCTGAAATGCGGCCTGCAGGGAGGGAGGTGGAGTCCTGTCCTCCGCCATGACATGTTTGTTCACAATTTTGTTTTATTACCTCGTCAGTTCTGTCTAGTTCACTTGTTTTTTTCTGTTCTTTTTTTTTTTTTTGCTGTGTAGAAGTTGCAGCTTTCTTTGTGCTGGAGTTTAGAATGACCTAATTTGCATGATCTTCCCTTCGTGGTGATGTGGAGCCCCGTAAAAGACCCATGATCTGTCCTTATTATCGTTGCTTTTGTTTGATAGGCTGGATTCGCTTACACTTTTATTGGCATATAACCGGTTTGTTGTTTTTCTTAATCTTTTTCCATTTTCTGAGTATGGGACACCTCGTGCCCTGGGACATCACTAGGAAGGGTCATTACCAT
>JAODKF010000049.1:3561454-3573532 GCA_026779585.1 Mormyrus proboscirostris
CCAAAACCGGGCGGAGAGCCAACTCCAGTTACAAACCAAAAAGTATACTGTGAGCAATGAGGACATTTTCAGGACATTAGTCCTATTTCCAGTCTGTCCCCTTCATCCCGGGAAGTGTGAGCAGGGGGCCCTGAAACACGCCGTTACCTAGCGCCCCCTGGTGTCTGCTGTCACGCATGTTCGTCGTTCATTAGCACATTAGTGTTGCTGCTCATTTCTGTCACTAAACACCAACGTTCTTATCCCGTTAGGTAATCGGCCAGCAGCGGAACTTATCGTTCAAAATGTCCCGAGAAACCTGAAAATGAAGGTGTACAGAAATCCCAGACCCTTGTGAGCGTCTCACGCATGCACTTGAAGAGCTTCGCAGGATGCTGCCTCCCGCCTTTTCTCTGTCACACACCGCGTACGCACCGTAAACGCTCCGCCGGCAGATTAACGGCTTCAGGAATGTTTCCAGGTTTGGGACAAGGGGGCCACGTGCCCCTGGTTGCAGAAGATTTGATGCACGGTGGTTTTTTGGGGAGGAGGCTGTGACAGAGGCAGTCTGGCTTAACCCCCCTCTGGTGATCTTTGACAGCTTCCTCCTAATCTGAGGCATTGTGTCGGGTTATTTTAAAAACTATTTTCCATTATTTTCAGCCTGTATGGTGGAACACAGGCTCTATAAGAACCACGTTCACTTTCTGCCGGTCTTGGTCGGCGTGTGGCCCTGTGACCCTGGTAAACGGCACACACAGGTTGGCTTCCTGCAGCTGGATGTCTGTTCAGCGCCTGGTGCAGGCCCATCCTGGCATCATTCCTGGCACTGATGCTCTCTAAGAAGCGGGTGTGGCGCTCCGAGAAGAAAAGAAAAGCTGGCTGGGGGGCATTAATCCAGCTAATCTCTCCATTAGTGGGGCCCCGACTTGCCGGGCAGCCAGAACAACGCGTTCCCGGCGTCGGCCGCGTCCCGCCCTGCCGTGTGAACCAGGTGGCATCAGCCCCTCCGGGCTGCGCCGTTCCTCCGCCAAACCTTGGTCGGGCCCGTTTACTGACTGACGCCACACCCGTTTCCAGCGGGAATTAATGGCGGGATGCAGGGAAGGACAGGGGACTGGCATATTTAACCTGAGCACAGATATAGTCCTTCTTTATTAAAGCGACAGGCACATGAGAAAAACAAAGCGATGAACAGCAGGAGTCCCACTGTTGTGGTGCAGGGTCCCTCGGGGAAATGAAGGCGGGACTCACACAGTGAGACTTTTGTTCAGGGTGGGGCAGTCGGGCCTTGGGTTTTGAGGGGGGGGGGGGGGCGCTAACTAGGGGCTTTCTTCCATGAGGCTGTGGGTTCGAGTCCTGGAAGAGGCTGTGATTGGCCATCATGGGGGATTCTGCAGCAAGGACGAGGGGAGACGCAGGGGATACTATACAGGGTATAAAATGACAATTACATGGTTGTTTGGGTCCCCGCCCACCCCGCAGAGTTATGTGAGCCTTGATTAAACTCTCCACATGTAGCATCTGGCCCGGCCTCTCTGATATCAGGGAGTAATTACGGTTTCGGCGGTCGGCCCATTTGCCGGCCATATGGCACGGCGAGCACTTCCCCGGCGAGGCCCACTGTACCACTTGGTGGTGCCATTGCCTGAGCCTGCCTTCATCATGTCCGGCTTGACCGGCCTCCGGCCACGGACCGCGAGCGTGTCAGGCAACAGGCTCCATACCGGCAAGGGGGACCGCCTCCGTGTCGGCGTTTTCCATAGCCAGCCTCTCGGACCTAGCATCAGCGCTAGCTGCCCTGTAGCGCCCCCTACAGCTCATTGTGGTCAAAAGGGGCGTGGCTTAAAATGTAACCTTATATTCTATTAATATTTATAACAGGCTTATGGGAAAACATATCCCCGTAAAGGCATCATGGACTATTAGACTGAATTATGATGAAATTCCAACATTATAAGTTCCTAATGAGACGGGAAGTAAACAGAGTAAAATGTTTTAGTTAAATCTTCGCATTTTGTCTTCTGACATTTTTTTTATTTCCTAGCCTTTTCATTTTTTATTGCGAACAGCCTGTCTGTTTTAGGACCAGTAGGAGTCAGTAGGAGCATCGTATGTCCCGCACACGTCCTCAGAATGCACGGCTGGACAGACCCCAACCTCCGGCCAGCCCCGTTTCTAGGGTCGTTTAGTTTCCGCGCTTGGTGAAGGGGGGGGGGTGGCTGCAGCCCCAAATATCCTCAGTAATAAATGTGGATTAATAAAAGCGTGAAGCTGTAAAGCCGCATTAAACGTAAAGAGCAGAGAGGCTTGTGCTTAGTGAGGAACAGCTCCGCCTTCTTGGCTGGACAGAAGGAAAACAAACAAGCAAAGAGGGACACGTGAGGCCGCACAGCCGGAAGCAGCCACGTCTCTGCACCGCTGTCTGGACTTTGAACTGAACTGGAATGGGAAGGAGCACGTGCTCAAATCGCCGGGAGCGATGGCGGGACTAATCGATACGGACAATCCAAGTCATCTGACTCCCACCCCCATCTTGGCGGCAGCTGGCTTCGCTGGCAACCAGGATGAAAATAAACACAGAGAGTGTGACATTCCCCCTGATGCCCTCCCACAGCGCCCCCTGTCTGCAGTTGAATTTATCAAATGCTGAGCTGAGGAATGGGAGACGTACGGGCTGCGGTCGAAGACATGTGAGTCGTCATGGTGATGGAGGGGTAGCCGTTTGGTTTTTGAAAACGCTCATCTCCTGTGGGAAGAGGAAGCCCCCCCCTTTGCGGGTGCAGGTGGCGGGTGGTGCCAAGTTGGTCGGTGAGCCGGGCGCACGCCCCTCGTGCTGATTCGCTGAGCCAACTCCCCCCCCATCCACCTCATTAAGGGATGATCGATGGCTGGAAAGGGCAGCTCAGTGCGCCGCGCACCAAGTGCTCTTTTTCCACTCCGGTCACGCCGCGGTTCGGGTTTTCCGGAGCCGAGCGGAGACCCGGCAGATCTGAAAGCGAATCCGATACCCCCCCCCCCACACCTCCCTTATTAAAATTATGGCTCTCAGGAAGCACTTGTGTACCTAAGGCCTGAAATATGCAATATTTCATGTGCGTGTTTATTTAGGATAAGGAAGCGTGCAGGACAGCACACGCACGGAGCGGGGACGGGGGGGCAGCCCTACCCACAGGCTCTGGGACCTTCCACAGCATTAAACTATATAAATCACACCACGAGTAAGAGCAGAGAGGATTCTGGGTAATAGTGCTGGGCCTGGATGGTGCAGCGACGGAGGCTGCATGGTAACATTCGCTATGCAGAAGCCAACAGAGTGTATTCTGGGTAAAAACGCCAATGTCCCAGTACCTGAGGTCCCTAGGGCTCTCATGTGTTGCTCCAACAGAACTCAATAAGACGGAGAAATTCCAGAAATGACTAGCGGAGAGTCCGCTGGGGGCATTGACCCTGTGGAGCAGGGCTACGCAGTAGCGCCTTCGCTTGGCTGACTGCGTAATTGATTTAGCATAGATGGCCAGGAGAGGTAGCTTAATCTCAGCAACAGGCCTTGCTCCGCCGGACCCCCCCCCCCACCTTCTGCAGACCCGCTGTAAGCCCCGGGGTTAACGCTGGATCAAATACAGCAGCTTGGCTGCCGGTTCCCCTGATTGGCTGTCGCGTGCCGCATTCGATCCCGTAGTGACTGTGCCCGAGGCCGCTGTCACCGGGGTCCCCAAGGGAGCGAGCAGGGACTGGGGACCTGTCACTGGGCAGGAGCCTTGCTGCCGCGAAATCGAGGACGTGGAGGGGTTAGTAGGTGTTGAACCGTGCCTTGAGAATAATGTGGATTCTCCTACTGGGGGGGTGGGGTGGAGGGGCTTGGACGTGAATGGGTGTGTGTTTGAATCCTAAAGTAAGTGACACACAAGTTTTGTGACAGTATTTATTAAGCCTGTGGAATTATCAACACACAGACGTGTGTTATTCTTGGGTGGGGGTGAGCAGATTGTGGGGAGGCTGGTTGAATACCTGCAGGTGCAGATCTTAGACAGGTTAGAGAAAGGCATTCCCATCTAACATATGGAGTGCTCCACAGCGCCACACCTGGCAGCTCTGCAGAATGCAGCCTGCCTTCAGTTAGTATTATGGGCTTGTGTTCCTGTAACCACGGTCCTGGGGTCTAGGGTGCCTGCAACCAGGATAAAGAGGCAGAAATATTCCAGGGACTGAGGTGCTGACTACTGGAACCCCACCTCTGACCCCTGGCACACTACAACGCAGTTCCACCATAAAGCGAGGGCTTTAAGCTAAAGGTGGAACAACGGCATGGTTTGTTTGACTGTTCGTAGCCTGTGGTGAGAGGTGGTGGAGCTGATGGGGGGACATGTGTTTGCCAGGTTCCTGTCAATGATTTAAATGCTAAGCTCTGCCCACAGCTAGGACAGGGGAGCTGTAAAAGCATGCCGATTAGCACCGTAAGCACACTGAGGAATTTTGCGCTCTGCCTTGGCGCTAACAGCTCGGCGATAACGCTCAGTGCTGCTCAGTTTACGGTGCTCATTCATGGCCGTTGCTTCCCTGCCTCGTCTAACAGAATTATAACCTGCTAATGTCGCTATGCTGCCAAACCCCTGTCCCGAAATGACCCAGAAATCCGCACCACCTCACACGCTGGCGGTTTATTGGCCGGTCGTAGGTCTCCCGGACGAGATCGCTACATCATTGGCTTGAACGGCAGCTATGTGGCCGGCACAAGGGGTTGCTGTGACAGCAGGTGCTTGACTGGCAGCTCTGGTGGCCAGTGATCAGCTTGCGGGGGCAGGCCGAGGTGGCTTCAGTTGCAGTTGGCACGGGGCGCCGGTGTCCATTTCAGTCAGTCGCAGTGTTCCTCCAGAGCGAGACCCAGGTTCCCAATCCGCATGGCATTCCCGGGCCCTTAATTCCAATATATATTTCGGTCATTTTTATTTAATCCCCATATGTTGCCGCGGCTCGCTTGGAGAAACGCCGGGAAACTGACGATCCGGGTGAATATGGCGGCACTGAGAGAGGGGGCTGGGAGGGAGAGGGGGCCGCTTCACTAACGAGGAGCCCATATGGCCGGGGGCTGCTTTTAATGTTTGCCACATTGCTGAGTCGTTGCAGAAGACCTGCAATAAAAGACGAGGGAGGGAGAGGTTGGGAAAGGGGGAAAACAGGCCCGTATTGAAGGGAGGGCATTTTGGGACACACACTACGTCACTCTCTCTCTCTCTCTCTCTCCCTCGCTCCCTCGTTGCCTTTCTCTCCGCACCGCCTGCCTTGGACACAGTTTGTTGTTGATTATATATCTCAACCAGCCCTTTGTGTTGTCCCTCCCCCTTCCTCAGTGTCTTTCCTATCGTGGGTCAGTCTCAGTTCAGGGCCCGATATCCCCCCCCCCGCATGATCCCCCGCGGCCCGCTCTCCGCGGTTACCCAGTACCACCTGACGATAGCTTTTTAACACACGTGTCTTCTTTGATGAATAATGCTCGTATGTGTCCACAGCAGGAGTGGAGAACTGCTCAGATCGGGAATAGAAAAAAACTGCAGAAGTAGTTATATAACAGAAGCCTTTATCCAAAGTGATGTAAGCAGGGTCACTTGAAGGTTAAGGGCCTGACTCAGGGGCCTAAAGGTGGAATCTCTCTGCCAGCCGTGGGATTTGAGCTGCCGATCTTCTGAACAAAGATGCAGCCTCCTAACCTGCGGAGTCACAGAGCCCCCTTCTGCCCCCCTAGATTAGTTGCGACTGTTTTTCTCTGTAAATCAGATAGGAAATTGGCCCCAACGTAAACCCTGCGTAATCTGGGGTGGAGGGGCCCGCTGGGTGGGTGCTTGTGCAGATAACGCCCCACTTTGGCAACTTTGATGTGCACTTGCTTCCCTCTGGTGCTCCTGACCAATCGGCGTTCACTCCCCTCGCGTGCTTCTGACCAATCGGTGTTCACTCCCCTCGTGTGCTTCTGACCAATCGGCGTTCACTCCCCTCGCGTGCTTCTGACCAATCGGTGTTCACTCCCCTCGTGTGCTTCTGACCAATCGGCGTTCACTCCCCTCGCGTGCTTCTGACCAATCGGCGTTCACTCCCCTCGCGTGCTTCTGACCAATCGGCGTTCACTCCCCTCGTGTGCTTCTGACCAATCGGCACTCCTGCACCTCGCTCGCCACGTACCCTGTCCTCCTGCCGGCTCTCCCAGACGCTCGTCAGCCAGATTGACGGCCAAGGCTGCGTCTGTGTGGATCTGCGCTTCTGGGTTTACCCCGGCCTCGCCAATGGCCATAGATCACCCTCTTGTACTTGCTAAAAATGGCTACGATTCTGTTTTGGTTGTTTTTCCAGTTCCTAGATCGGTGCCCTGGGGAACTGGCCAATCTTGCCTCTTCAGGTCCGCACGGAGTGTTCTTCTCCTTCCTCCTCTGCAGTCATGCCGAACAGCAGGGCGGCGCTCAGCACCCGGCGACGCTGCATGCGTTTCCGTTGGCTGTCACCCCGCGAAGGCAGAGCCAGGCTACTTTCCTGTGCACCCATTTTTAAGAAAAGCGCAGGTTTGTGAGTGAGTCTTCTGGAAGAGCTGTCCAGCCGTACTTTTGAAATAAGATAATCTATTCGGAAGTGGTGGGGGCGGCGGGGGGGAAAGTGACAAGGCCAAATGGGCTGACATTTTTCCCCAGCAGCCTTGGGTACCCCACCCCTGTTCTCCAGAGAGCCAGGAGACCACATTTGCATCCTCTGAATGAGACCATCAGTTTAGAAATTTGGATGAAGGGTAAGGGGACAGTGGGGGTATAATGACACCAGCAGTATGTCGTTTAACAATTATATTAATGACAGTAATAGCCTGCAGGGCTGGCCGACATGCCGCGGCGCTCCTGGGAAAGCCGCTCGCTCACGGCCGCATGCATCCCTCCGAGGGCCAAGGATTTTCCAGATTAGGGTCAGGAAGATTCAGGGATTCCCTGTCCCCTGCTTTAAAATTCCCTTTCAGCCAGAAGAGACCCAGAAAGCAGGCGATTCCCCAAGCCACACAACGCGGTGGCTAGGCAGATTAGTCAACACCACAGCTCTGCTAGGAAGCCCCATGACGCAAAGGATTCTGGGAGGAGACGCTACCAGACGGTGGTGGTGTGCCGCAGTCCACCAAGCCCCGCACGTGCACTCTCTCCACACGTGCACGCTCCCTACACGTGCACGCTCTCCACACGTGCACGCTCCCCTCTAATATATTCCCTTCCAGGATGGCGAAGATGTAGTAGTGGATTCTTAGACGGGGACCCCGGAGGAGCAGCTTAAAATCAATTTCTATAAATATATATTTTTTAGCTCATTTGTAAGATCAGTCCAAAACAAACGCAGAAGGAACGCACTGTTCTCATCTGGCATTTATACTGCGGCTTGCAGGGAAAGGCCTGGCAAATTGCTTCCGGCATTTTCCGTGCACGGCACGGAGGCCAGGAAACCGCCATGCCAGGCAACGCGGCCGTTTGGAGGCGTGGCAATCCCCATGAACCTGTGTCGACGCGGCCGAGGTTGCCGGCATCGGTGAGTGTAGTCGTGCGGTTTGCTGGTTTCTCCCCGAAAGCGCCGCCCCTCTGGACGTGTGAGATATGGCCCGCGGTTCACCGGCTGTCATCTGTTAAGTGGGGTCCTCCCTAAGCTGCCGGGTCAGCCCAGACTGGCTGGGGGGGCGGGGGTGTACGCCACCTGGTTAATGTGTCGGCTTATGCGGGTGTCCTGCTACAGCTGGCAGCCATGTGAGGGGGGGTAATTACTGTCAAACTCTCTCCCCCCCCTCCCCAAATCCCTCCCAGCCTCCCCTAGAAGATGGAGTATGACAGTCTGGGTGAACTCTCCCAGCAGGTGCCTGACATCCACCCCTGAGCCAGGCACATACGCTGCACTTCCTGCTGGGGGGGGGGGGGGCAGCACTCTCTGCCCCTAGGCCTCTCCACTCCATGCATTGCCCTCACCATCGCTGGGGCCTCCACCCTCAGACAGCCCACAGCAGCTCCAAATGTAGGACACTGCGTCGTCGCATTGCCAAGGAAACTGGTGCACCGGTTACCACGGCAGCCCCTCCCGGGATGTTCTGATCAGCACATTTTTTAGCAGGCTACCCGGATGCCTGCAGCGTCCGCCCCGGTCCTGCGAAGGAGCCGTTTCATCGAACCTCAATGCTGTGCTTTTTTTTTTTTTTTTTTTTTTGTACTGCAGTGGATTCAGCCCCTGCCCCGCCCCCACCCCAGGGGACTTTAAAATCAGACTGCGGTTGGGTCCAAATATACCCGAGTCCTTGTTCGGGACTTTCAAACCCACACGCTCGTCTGCCGTCTGCTTAATTGGTGCAGATCTTCTGAAATCTTGCAGCGCTAACAGTTACCTCAATTAGCTCATTCTTAGTAAATCTGTTACAGTCAGTTTTGTCATGCTAAATTTAAGTGCTTGTCAGAACCATGGGCCAATCAGGGGACTCCCTGTAGGTTACTTTCGTCAGCTTTTGGTTCGTAAGTTTGATTAATCGCTAAACATAAACCTCTGCCCTCTCCAGCCTTCTTTGGCTCTGCTTCCACATCTTTTCTAAATGGTGACCCGTGCCATGTACCCACAGTCAACAGAGAAGTGGACAGAGGAGGACTGGGCTTGGAAAAAGCTGGGCTTGGACTGGGAAGGAAAAAGGGCCTGCTGGATGTGGCTGTTAGGTGATCTTAGCATGCATTACCATCTTAACATAGCATAATATACCTTAGCTATTAAGTGATCTTAGCTTAGTATATTATACCATAGCTTTTAAGCGATCTTGGCATGCATTACCATCTTAGCATAGTATACCATAGCTGTCAGGCGATCTTAGCATAGCATAGTATACCATAGCTGTCAGGCAGTGTTGGGCATTTCAGGTCCATTAGCTACAAATCCAGACCAAGGTTTTGTTTCTACCAACCAGCTGAGTACTCTGTGACTGTGGCTCTTCATACTCAGCTGGTTGGTAGACACAAAACCTTGGTCTGGATTTGTAGCTAATGGACCTGAAATGCCCAACACTGCTGTCAGGCGATCTTAGCATAGCATAGTATACCTTAGCTGTTTGGCGATCTCAGCATGCATTACCATCTTACCATAGCTGAGGGTATCTTAGGACAGGGCTATTCCACCGGGGGCCTGGGGGAGGGCTTGGTTATATTTTCAAACCATGCATTTTTTTTTTACGACCTCTGACATTTCACATACTTGGATGGCATCTGAAAAAAAAAATCGAAAACTCGCATTGCGTCTGGCTCACCAAGAGATCTGTCTGTGAATTTCCACAGTCACGGATAGTTTGTGAACCCCTATCTTAGGACACTGGTCCATCTTAGCATAGCATATGTCACCTTAGCTTAGCGTGACTTAATATAGCATATGTCACCTTAGCTTAGAGTATATTAGCATGGCATATCTACTTTAGTGTTTGGTCGGATAATGGACTTCTCTTTCGTTATCTTATCATAATGCGCTTAGGCTGAGAGTGTCTCTCTCTTTTGTTGCATGCAATCTCAGCAGAATCTGCTATATACACAAATATGACCGTTTACACAGATAGAGCTGTGGGATACATGGCTTGGGGGTTGAAGAATTGCAGTCAAAAGATTGAATTTATTAACTGTTACAATTGCGGGAGTGAAACTTGTGGTGGCTGGACAGACACTGGGGAGAGTAGCCGGCAGGATGCAATTGTTGTTTCTCATACTGGGTGGTGATGGTCTGTTTATTCAGAGGTCTGAATGTCAGCAGACACCCCTACGATCACCCTGCTCTCTGCCTTTCTCCGGCGTTTAAGGTTTGCCTGGGAAAGGGCCGGACGCTGGTTTTCATATCCGCATTAAATATACCAAGTCAGCTTCTGATGAGAGCAACTCCGGCGGTGGTGGCTGAAGTTAGCTCAGCCTTGTGGTTAGAGCGCCGATTCTCTGGCAGGCTTACAAGGAACCGGCAGTGAAACGCGCGAAGCTGAGGGCTGAGAATAGAGGGCGATTCTCACAGAGGTCCTGCTAACAGCACTGTTTCCCTGTTACACTCTCAAGACGGCAGTATCTTCTCATCCGCTTCCCTCTCCTGCCGTAGTTCCGGCCGTACCAGCGACCGACTGACAATTATAGAAGGAAATAAATTTCCTGCAGTGCAGTCGGGGCACCGGCTCTGCTCAGATATTACCGGGCCTGAATATTTACGAGAAGGGATCGGCACGCTTGGAATAATATCTTATTGTAGGTGGCTTCGGCCAACAGCCACTAGGAGAGGTGAGGATTCAAACCACGTGTTCAGGAGCAACAATCGAATGAGAGAAAGTATACAGTATGAATGTCAGGTTGCCTCTGCTGTAGGTCAAATGCAATTAATACAAAAAGTGTGTATGGGGGGTTGGGGTGGCTTAAATACATCATAGGCCAAGGTTACATGGGGGGAGGGGGGATATAGGCCATGGATCAGGTCAGACAAACATCTGTGAGCCTATGAGGAGGGAGGGCCACTGTATCCCACCCAAACTTAAACGCTTCCCGTGTCATTTTCGGCCATCAGACGTCGAGACACTTCACCGGAATGTTTTCCAGGCAGGTCGTTTTTGCGGCAAACTCGGCCGTTTGCTGGCTCATCCCACCCTCCCTCTCTGCCAGCGATTAACTGGCACCCTCCTGCCTCTCACTCTTCCTCTGTTTTTTTGTCTGTCATCGGGGGGGGGGAGAACTTGGCACTGGGGTGAGCTGGCACCCATACGCAGGGTTAGCTGTACTTTGAGCATTCCTGATCCGAGAGAGAGCGAGGGGAGAGAGAGAGAGAGAGCGATCTAAAATGGCTGCCAAGTGCTTACTACTCCTCCACATGAAATGTCTGCCAAAAAAAAAAAAAAAAAACTTTCGCCCTTGCAACCGGCGAGCACAGGCCAGAAACGTCTTACGCTAAACGCATAAAGAAACGGGGACGGGAACTCAGGAAGTAAACTTGTTTATTTAAGCCGGAGCGTAGGAGAATTAGGTAAAGTGAGAGTTTGATGGAGATGAAACGTTGGATGAAGGGAGAGTTGAAGATTTATTTTTTTCTTTTTGATTTAAGTAAATGGAGGAAATGGATGATTGGCGAGTGCTAAATGTGCCAGGTGTGAGACGAGAGGAAACGTGATTTGTCTGGAAGCACTGAACGAGAGTAAAAGACAGAATGAAAAAGAGGAAAAAAGAGAGCAGGAATCTGAGGAAGGCAGATGTGTTTCCCTCCTGGTGAAACTTTTGACGTTGCCACAGCCTGGCCGGAAAATTGAGATTCACTCCAGACTCCAGGATGCACAGCAGAGGACAGAAATAGTCAAATAAATTAAATTAAATGTAAATAATAACAGCAGAATAGAAAAATGACAATATTGAAAATAACTTTCTGGATGGCACGAGCGGTTGACAAAATGGCCGCCCCCCCACTCTGTAAAATGGCTGGTTTCGTAATGTTGCTCTCTCCACGTTTTATGATACTGTCACGCGGTGCCTCTCCTGCTCTCCCCTCTTTCGCTAACGTGCCGCGTCTCCACGTAGGAGGGCTCTCGTACTCCCCGTTTCTGAATGCGCTCTACGCTGACTTCATCCTCGTGAATTTTACCGTGCAACCCAGGCCGTCCGGCAAAGCGAGGCTGCTGGCGGTGTGGCAGAGGGGCTTCCCGCTTTCCGCGGAGGGAGAGCAACAGCGGCGGGAATGCGGACGAGGAATGGCACGCATCTTGGCCAGTGGCTGGCAAGCACCTGCGTCTCCCTCTGAGCGGAACATCACTGCCGCGTAGGAGCCTCCCAAAACAAAATATATACAACAATAACAATAATAACAGGAGTATAAATACGGACGGCAGGAAGTCCTCACTCTGTTTGTTCTCTCGTACCTGCACAGCCTCTCCCAAAGCACATGGCATCTGCTTCAGTTGTTTCTGTGTTATTATGGGATGTTCGGCCCCTGTAGCAAACGGGCAGAACTTTAACGGAGTTCTCTCACACGTCTCACCCTGTAGAGGAGCTTCCTTGGAAGGAGGAGCTGGGGGGGGCGGATTGTATATGTAGGGAGTGTCGACTCGGCCTTGACCCATGG